>JANFPS010000005.1:2892500-3260000 GCA_024703675.1 Drosophila nebulosa
TGGCCACTTTTCGGTTGAGCCTGGCATACCATAGCCATAGCCAACGCCAACGTTAACGTCAACGTCGACGCCGACGACGACGACGACGCTTCTCCATTTCACCTTGCGGAAGAGCAAATGATTGAGCATGCCTAGGCAATGCCTTCTTCAGCCTCAACAATGTCACCATTTTTGACTCTGCCTGCAGCACTCTGCACTGCACTGTGCTAACTGCTGCCTGCTAAGCAAAACCACTAAACATGAAAATTAGAGAAGGTGAAATTGCACGAAATGAGTTTAGGCCAGAATGGTATTGGGTACATGCGTGTACAAGGGACAAAACCATATTTACATGTCGTTCCAGCGGCCATGTATGTGTTGGTATGTGCTGGATTCTCTAGCACACAGACTTGCCAGCCAGCCAGCCAGCCAGCCAGCCTGGCAGGTATAATGACCATTTGGAAGTGGGTACCACCATCCACCATCCACCACCTAAGCAAGGCAACCCGAAACGAGACAGTGGAGTGGCCAAGAAAACGAATAGGGGACTGAATTGATTGCTAGGAGAAAGCTGAAAATTAAAGGAGAATTCAACAGTCCAATAGAGACAAAATGAGATAAAACAAAGCTAATAGTGATCCCTTAAAGCAAGGACTAGTCTTAACCCAAAATTCATCTACTTAAGGGAATGGTCAAATTTATTTTCACTTCTAAAAGTAATGAATTCTTTCCATTAATAAAGTACTCTACCTAAAAGGAAGGCAAAATCGTTTAAAAATTCTAAATGAATTGCTATTTTCAATCCAGCTTTGGGAAAATGTCTTCAGGACAAATATTTCCCAAGAAGTCCGGTTCAAAAAATGAGAATTTAAATTTTTAAACATGAAAGAAGAGCTCTTAAAATCTGTCAACAATCTTAAATATATTCTTATGAGTAAAGTTAGTGGGATAAAATTGCAAATACCTTAAAAGAACATTAACTAGAAGTTAATTTATGATCAAATTCACCAACTTTTCGCTAGATATAGTAGTAGTATTCAAAATATAAGTTACTTGAGTTAATTGAATCAGCGTTCCCATCTGATTTCTACCATTATCTGCATTCAGCATAAGATTCAAATGCTAATTTTATTATTCGTTTTAACTTCTATTGTTCTCATCATCTATTTTGAAACGTTTGAACATTTAATTCCTGTTTTTTTTTTTTATTTTAAATAATTTTTCCATGTTTTAGCCCTAAAAACGTTTGCTACGTTTAACATTATTGTTAAACTTCGTGTATCTTTTGAAACACTGAAGTAAAAAAGTCATGTTTCTATTATTTCTTTTTGTTTTTAAACAATTGTTTTTTTTTTCTTTTCTGCCATATACCGATTTCGCGTCCTGCCCATCTTCTTTGTTTCTTCCTCTCTTCATTCTTAAACTTTCCACCTTTTTACAGCTTACTAAATAATTTATCATCATTTTTCTCCGACACACTCACACACATACACACACACACATAAATGGAAAACTTTTCAACTTTTTATCTTAAATTTCTCACCTCACCAAGGACTACCACCAAACCGCCCCTCCTGCCCTCCAGCCGGCCCCCCGCTAAGCTAAGCCACTGGGCTTATGGCTTTAAGCATAGGCCAAAAGAAAAAAAAAAAATGAAACGACAGAAAGAATGCCTCCTCCGGAGGTAATAACAAAGGTTTTCTTAGTATGTGTGTGTGTGTGTGTATATGGCTCTGTGTGTGTGTGTGTGTGTGTGCGTGTGTGTAACCTTGATGAGTAAGTTGGCGTAGGCTCATAAAACGCGTCGTATTGTACATGGGGGCTGGCGGTTGGCTGGTGGCTGATGGCTGGTGGTAGGCTTTTGGCTGTGGATTAGATCCAGCTACTTGTCAAGTCGAAGAGCTGCAAATAGAGAAAGAGGTGGGCGTTGGGGTAGGGGGCGGCATAAGGAAATGGGCGAATTTGTGTGTCAATTGGTGGGTGTGGATAGTGGAGAGCGGGCAACGGGTACCCGGGTGAATGGAATCGGGTTGCTATTGTGGGCGTTGTAGGGTAAGGGTTAGACTATATACCCGCATGATGCCACTTTCAGTTGACCATAAACATGGCTAAAAACTGCAAAGTGCATAAAAGTATCTTTGTGTATCTGTAAAACTTTTGCGTTTGCTTTTTTTTTCCTCCCACCCACCCCCCCCCCCCCCCCCCCCAGAAATCAAACGACAAAGCCAGATTTTCTAGAGACAGAGAGAGAGGAGCTGGAGCGACAAAGAGAAAGAGAACTTTTTCTCTGCTTGGATGCCCTCTTCTAACTACTCGGCACTTGTCAAGCAACATTCCAATTTATTTTAGTTTTGTTTCGCTTCATTTTTATACCCTTGCGAAAAAAGCATTTAAATTTTAATCAGAAGTATGCAATGCATGGAAGAAAGCATCTGATCTTGATCTTGATCAGCATAATTAGAGGAGGCTATATAGCCTTTCTTCTTCTCTGCGATTCTTCAAACTTAAAACTAATTCATGCTTAAGTAACTATTTTGCTTATTTTCTATCTGACTTTTTCTTCTCAATTTTAAAAATTAAAAAAAAATTCGAAACAGTTTATTTAAGTCAAGTCAGCTCTCTGATTTGTAAGTCTCATTTGACAATTCAGAAATATTGTTTTCTTTATACATATATTTAACTTTGTTTGACTGTCTTAACAATTTCTCTGAGTTTCCTTTAAAAATCCAGTTTCAATCAGTAAAAAATATAAGGATTTTAGATGGGAATTTTGGGATTTTGGTTCCAAATTTTTGAGTTTTTTTTGCATTTTTATTAAAATCATGTTATAAACGATGAAATTGAGATCTGGCATTTTGTTAGAGTATACAACGTTCGAATCGGTCAATATTAGTGGGTCTTTTGGTATTTTAGGATGAATTTATTCTCTCTCTCTCTCTCTCTCCCCTTCTCTCTTTCCATCTTTTATTCACTCTCTTCTTTTCGTTTACGAGTGTTTTTGCCATTCCCCTGTTTACGGTACTTTTTGTTTAGTTTTCCAGCTAGTTGGAACGGCCTTCGCTGGCATTTTGGCTAAAACGAAGACAGAAAAAAAAGTTGTTGGCCTTCTTTATCAGATAAACCAACCGCCGCCTCTTAAGTCCAAGTTAGGTTTCAGTTTCATTTTTTGTCTTGTCAACTTTTTGGGCTTTGTAAGGCTTTATCGTTTGACTGCTAGATCCAACCATTAATATATGTATGTATATACATATACTATATATGTACATACATAAGTACGTATATTTTTGGTCGAGCCCAATTAATAATGGCCAAAAATCGTGTATCTTTAATTAAACCGCCGAGCAGGCGAGCAAGCAGTAGCACTCGAAACTTTTGCTCTTCAACTTTGCAGACAACATCACCCTCTAAAAAGGTTCTACCACGTTTCTGTGGTTCTTTCACTCCCACCAACTCCGTCCGCTTCCTTCCGTTAACTCTTACTTCTATTTCTTGCAGCGGTCAGGGGACTCTCTTAACAGCTGTTAATAACTAATGGCCAACGAAAAGTTCTTTCGACCATTTTATGGTTGTTCATTTCGCATTGAGTGCCACAATAAAACTGTTGGCAAACTTTTTGTGCCTTTCAAACCAGAAACATATCATAAACTTGTCACCTTTGATTGCTCCTCAAAATGTAAGGGGATTACAGAAATTGATTCAATTGACAAACATAAGACTTGAGATGCCATAAAATATCAAGAGATAGAACGGAATCTTTATTTTGGTGCTTGTAATTTGGATCTTTCGACTTGTTACGATTTTCGGTGTTTCGTTGCGCTGCAATATCATTCTGAACAAAGTGTGGAACTAGTAAATTTTCATTTTGTTAAACGTTAATAAAGAACTATCGAACTTTCACATGGATTAAGCAAATTCTAATTCTCTCTTCTTTAATTTTTCACATTTTCCTAATGTCAAGCGAAATATTGTTCTTATGTTGTAATTAACGGCATAATGTGGAGCTTAAAAACTTTTGTACGGAACTGAAACTGTAATTCTAAAATCTTTTTAAGTTAAATCATTTGCATGTAGGCAGAACTTTGTTGGCTGGAGTATAATAATGAACTAGTTCGCAAGATTCCAAAAAGAACTAGCTAAGTCTGTTGCCATAAAATCAGCTCACACAAGAATGGCTCTAGAGGGAAGAAGAGGGATTACTTCATTTGGTTGTGGTTGCAATTTTGATCATAGTTGCCATAAAACCGTTAAAACTTGAGAACTAGACAGAGTCAGAGAGAATAGGAGAACGAGAGATAGAGCGAGAGCAAGAGAACCCGCTAACCACATGGCGAAAAGTTTCTCTTCCTCTTTTCGCCTAGGACAGACAAAGCAATAACCCATGCAGGCAACAACAGTAATGCCAAAAGAGAGAGAGAGAGAAGAAGACGAAGAAGAGGAAGACAAGTCGGCATTGGAGTTACAACTGCTGCAACTGTTGTCGCTGTCGCCGTCGCTGCCTGACTGCCGATGCCTTTGCTGTTGCACTTGACGTCGCAGACGGCAAAAATATTTGCAACCGGCAATAGAAGCAAAAGCCGAAAGCGACTGGGTCTGGCAACTCTATCCAAAAAAAAAAAAAACAACAACAATCAAAACAAAAAAGCGAATGTCTAGCCGGGAAAACCTGCTACATCATGTTCCCCTCTACGCCGCCCCTTTCCCTGCCTCACGTACTCACTGTCTCTGGTTCTCTCTCCGTCGCTCTCCCTCTGTCTCGTTTGCATCAACATAAAATTGCATGTGAGAGAGCAAACGACGATAACAGTAGAAAAAAAAAGAAAGAAATATAAAAAAAAGCTAGCCCAAAGTCTCACATGCAACGCCCGTAGCAATTGAGAGGACGCTAAAGCTGACGCTGACGTCAGCGTCGTCGTTCGACGTCGACGTCAACGTCAACGCCAGAGTTGGAGCTTCGGAGCTGGAGCTAGCACCAGAGCCGGCAAAATTTACCGTTCGGCAATTAGTTGAACTTCGTTGCTCGTGTCGACGAGACTACACGAGAGACAGCAGCAAAGAAGAAACAAATTCTAAACGGGCGCGCTACAACCCCCCAACCCGCCCTCTCGCTCTAGCTCTTGCTCTTGCTCTCTTCACGCGTGTAGAGTGATCTAAAAAATATATATATAAAAAAAATTAAAAAATTGTTTAACCAAAAATTATTACAACCTACAACAGAGCTACAACAAAATACAAGTGAATTGAACTTTTTTTTTGTTGTTTTTTTTTGTTGTTGTTGTTAACGTTAAACTTTGCTGAACTTTGAACATCAACAGCAGCAGCAGCAGCAGCAACCGTAGCCGCAGCAGCAGCGGCAGCAATAATAACAACAGCAACAACAACCGCAACAATAACAACAAATGTCATTTGTCTTCATGTCTGGGGCTGTTTGAAACAACCCTCGCCGCCGCCGCTGCCAACCTCACCAAACCCCGCTCTTGTTTGCTCTTTCGCCCATTCGTTGACGACGCCCCTGCTTGCCGCCCTCTGCCGCTGTCTGTCCTACCGCCCTCTGCCCGCTGCGTTGTTGCCGTTGTCGAGAAATTTATCGATTTTTTCAGCCGCCTTTTGCTGACAGCGGCTGAAGCCGAAGCCGCAGCGTCGCTGCTTTTGCTTTGCCTTTGCCATTTGTTGTTATTATTATTATTGTTGTTGTTGTTGCCGCTGCTCTCTCACTCTCTTATTTGCAAATAAAAAAAGAAGAAAAGAAAAAACTACTGCAACAACAGCTTAAAAAATATTTACAAATTTAATTAAATACAAATAAATTTCATCTTCTCATCTTCCATTTTTTTGTTATTTTTTTTCTCCAACAGTATAAAAATATTGTAAATTGTGTAAAAATAATATTTATATATATATTTTTTTTTATATATATTTATTGAAACATCTGTTTGTGTGCGTGCGTGCGAGTGTCTGTGTGTGCGTGTCGTGTCGTATGTGTGTGTGTAAAAAAGAAGAAGAACGCAACAAAAACTCAGCCAACATTTGTGCTCTGTCTATTTTGTCTGTGGCCACTCCCCAAAATAAAAACACAAAAACAAAAGAAATCAAGAAAGGTTAAGAAACAAAACAAAGGGCGATTCGAAAATATTTTGGAAGCCTTAAACAAAAGGTAAGAAAAGCAAAAATATCCTTATCTTTGATAAGAGAAAATTTTTTTCAAATCTAACCTTACCTAAGACAACAAAAATCTACAAGGAAAACAGATCGAATACTTTAATTGCTTTTTCAATCTAACTTACTTGTTCAAGATAACCGTTAACCAACTTTGATTAACCGAAACATTTTTAAGATTCAAGATAACTATTAAATGGTTCAAATTTGGCCGTTATTTGAAAAATCCGTTAAACGATATCGAATAACCGAAACGCCCGATAGTCTTTTTGAAATAAATCTTTAAGGCATTTTCTTATTTATGTTTAACTAAAATTTCATAGAGAAATTTCTAAATTAGACTAGCATCATGAATTGTGAACTCTAACAGGTCTGAAAATAAAATTTTGCATATATTATTTTAGAAAGATCGCTGGAAAGAGCATTGGGAAAATTATATAAAACGCTGGTACAACAAAAACTTGTGAACGATAAGGAGGATCAGTTAATTCTTTAAGCTCGTAGCTTATGAATTAACTAAAGCACATCTTTCCATTTTCTATACAGCGCACAAAAACCTCATCATCATCTTCATCGCCTACTGCTGCTTTGCAAGTTAACGTTGCTCATCGTCGTCTCCGTCTTCGTCGTCGTCGCTTGTCGTCAAACTGTCGTGGGCGAATCTTGGGCTTGCCAGGAAGTTGCGCTAATTTTGTGCGGAAGTTTATTGCCAGCTTCATAATTTGTCTGTCGCCCCCACCACTCTCTCCATATTCTCACTCTCTCTTTCTCTCTCCAGCGCCCTTTAGCGATTTGTTGTTGTTTCTAAATAACGCCCCCAATTTTATCACTTTTGCTGCTGCTGCTGGTTGCTTCTATTTTTACGCCAATTATTTAACAGAGGATGGAGTAGATGAAGCTGGGCTTCTCTGTCCTAAATAAAATTAAATTTTCCCTTTTCACAAATCCCATTAAATATTTTTCGTGAATTTGTTGCTAATTAAGTTCGTTAATTTAATAATTGTTAAATTTTTAATTGAATGAAAATGAAAATTTATTCGGCTTTTCATTTTGTCCTTTTGTGTAAAGTTAATTAAATGAAAAGAATTTTCAAAATACTAAGAATTGGATAAACCAAAAACTGAATACGAAAATAGAAAAAATACAAAAAATGCTAACAAGAAATACTATTAAAAAGCTTCTTAAAATAACTTTAAATTCAAAGTGGAGAAAACTTCCTAACAAAATGTTTGTTTCATATTTTTCATTGTGTTCCTAACTCAAAGTGGGTAAATCTCTCATGCTATATGATCCCAATTTGACAAAGCTTTTGCACTGCAGACAAAGATTAAAGACTTTCTTTTTATTGCTATGCATTTCACTTTCGTCCTCCACGGCTTCTTCTGCTGATCCTTATCAATATTTGTGGACTTTTATGGAACTTTAATATTTCTACTTGACGTCGTTGACCCAACAACCTCGATTTGAGAAAAAAACACAAAAAAAAAAAACAGAACTTAAGCTAACATTCGTTTACGCATCAAATCAAACGTAATTGCCAAAGCCGCGCCCAGAAGTGTCTGCACGTCTCCTCCCTCTTATCCTCCAACTCCTGCTTCTATCTCGATTTCTTTCTCCCTCCCTTTGTTAACAACAAAAAGGCAAGGCTAATAAGCTCATACAACACACGCGTTCATACACGATACACACATACTCATACGCCCCGTGGAGCGACGACAACTGCGACAGACGAGCAGCAGCAGCAACAACAGCAACAGCAATAACAACAACAATACGACCAACATTTCAGACGTCTGCAATTTTCAATGACTTTAGCCAGCAACTTTTTGTCGCCTGTTTCTATTGCTGCTGCTGCTCATTCTATCCGCATCTCTCTGCAACAGTCCAAAGATTGCTAATGGCAATTGTTAGGGAATCTTGTTTTTGCGGTCTGACGACTGGGCCAACTAGCAACAGCGCAGCATCTCATCCAAAAGCAACAACAACAACAACCAAATGCTTGGTTTCTGCTTGGTCAAAGCTCTTGCAAACCAATATCAGCGCATGAATACACTGCAAGAAAATTCAGAGAAACGCATAAATAGAAGATTTTTAAAAAGATCGTTTCACGATCGTTAAATTATCCCACAGGAACCACCTGCATCCTTCAGCAAGGCACTAAATATTTTTCAATCAAAATTGCTGGAAGTTGAATATTGAAGAATTTCATAGAATATATGAACTGTTTGGTATAATCTCTCTATTCTGACGACTTTTTTATCGTACGTTTTAGAGAATTAAGTCTCGATTGATATGATTTTCCCTTTTCTTTTCTTCAGTGGTTAACAATTTCCTAAAATTGAATCAGGATTGGGTTTGGCATTTCCAAGGTTTCGGATTTTTCCCTATCACGAAATGTTTCTTTGGCCATCTTGAGGCTCTGAATTTTCTCTCCGTGAACTGGCGCATACATACTCGTGCACACGGAGTCAGTTAAACCGTTATACGTTCTGCCAGCCACAAACGACTTTGCTGCTGCGCTCCATTGGCTGCATTTGCTGCTGTTTTTTTTCTTTTCCACCTTCTCCTTCCGCCACCTCCTTTCCACCTTCTGCTCTTTTTCCTCTTCTTTTTGTGGGTTTAGTTTAGTCTGGTCGGAAGATGTTCTTCTCCTCTCTGTTGGTACGTACATACGTACGTTTTCTATGTTGATGGTTTTTTTTTCTCCTCTTTTCTATTTTTTTTTCAACGAGTTTTTCCTAACATTTTCACTTTTCTGCATTTTTCATCGCAATGTGTTGTTGTTGTTGTTGTTGTTGTTTGGTTTCGTCTTCTTTTTCTACTACCCGTAATGCATCCGCTTAGCCTCTGAATGGGATTGCTAAGCCAGTTAACGCAAGTCCAAAGGTAGATAGACCAGCAGACCGACCGATGGTTAGGAATTGGCGAGGTGGTGGTGGTGGGGTAACGACAACCACTGACTGGGCTAGTCAGTCAATGCACCTGCTGCTAGCTCTGGCTCACGGACGCAATTCCTTCTCGTCTCTCTAATCTCAACCCTTCCCTTCCCTTTCCTACCCACTTGCCTCCCTTTCTCTAGCTCTTTCTAGCTCTTGTTCGTTTCCTTTATGCTTCTTAGCTTTGGCATTTCTTTGTTTGCGATATGTGCTCTTCTCTATCACGTTCTCTATCTCTCTTTATTCTCTCTCGCTCTCGCTGTGGCTCTAAAGAATTGTCATTTTTTGTCTCTCTCACTAGCTCTCTGTCTCTTTTCCATATCGCGCTTGTTTTGCACTCTATGTGGACCTCCATTCTATGAGTTGCTGGCTGACGCTGCAGCTGATTTCCATTTAATTGATTTCACATTCCAGACGCGTGAATCATTTTTCCTGCAATAATCATTCAAAGTATTTTGCTCTCTGAAGTTTGTTTTTTATTTTTTTTGTTTTCTTTTTGTTATGGCCTTTTTTGGGAAACATTTGCAATGCTGTTTGAAGTGCAATTGAGGTATGCATATTGTTTGTTTTTACAGCTGCTCGGAAATATCTTAAAATTATCCAATATCATTTCTGCGAATTAAACTTTGATTATCGAAAAAGATTCTTTAAAAGAAACGTGAATTTTTGTAAATTTTCCAACTAACCTTTTGTGTATTTCTATATCATACTTTCTAATGTTAGCTTCATAAATTGCTGGCCAGCAGTTTTTACTTTAAAATATAATGATTTAAAATCAAAGAAAAGTAGATAAAGCTAAGTAAAATAACTAAGATTCTATCTTAAAGATTCATAAATGAAAAGTGTAAAACAGTTAAAATTCCTGCCAAAAAAACAAAGCTTTATTAATTGTCAAAATCGAAGTCTTTGCTCTGAGAATCTATAGAAACAGTAGGATTCAATTTATAACTAAAGTTTTGCATGGTTTTAGTTTAGATAAACAATTGGCAAATTTGATGAAACAAGCTAAAAAATTGAGTTAGAATGCTTCCAACAAGTGCGTTGTGAAAAATTTAAAATATCTAAGATGAGATCGTCCTTAAATGAGGTCCTTATTCGCTCCATTGTTCTCATCTTTAGCAATTGTAAAATGTGTAATCAATAATTTTCCAATGGAGGTTTTTTTTTTTTTTTTTCATTTGTCCCTCACAAACACACAACTCACCGCCTACCACCCACTTTTCCCATTTATGTGTCTTTCTCTCTCCAAAAAAACATAAATTTATAAAAAAGTTGATGGCAAAACTTGACGCATTAAGCATGCCTTTTGCCTCCCTAGCGCACCCCACGCCACCCCTTAATTATTATCATAATAGCCCTCATCAATTTCCGTTACAATCGGCCAACATGCCACCATCATTATCGTCATCATCATCATCCGAAACGAAACGAAACGAACTGAAACCCCACCCACCACTTATGCCATTGTCACCTTTCATTGTCCATGAAGTAGGAGTTGCCACTATATACATAGGAGCGCGAGGGTTGCGAGCAGAGTTTATGATAAGTGTATAATTTTTGTTTCGATAGAAATCGTGGGCAAAGGGAGGGGAGGGGGGTTTGGAACCCATTGCCGTCGAAGCTATCGCCTCAACCAACCATAAATCACATCAGGCACAATCAATGCGAACAATTTTCTGTCTATTGTTGTTGATGCAATGACATCAATTTTCGCATGCAAACTGCAACAACTCCACCCACCTCTGGCTCCGCTTTGGACTGAGACTCCTCCTGTTCCACCTCCACTAACGAGGCAAATGGTAAACTCCCTACTCTCCGTCTCGCTCTCTCTCTCTCTCTCTCGATCAATTTGGCGCCCACCAAAAAGTGGCGTAAAAAACTGCACAGAAAATACAGTTATTTAAGGCCTAAAACAATTGCATGCCTGGTTGGCTTTTCGGGTTCAAACCTCCGCCCTCCCTCCCTTCATCAGTGTTCCCCTTGCCATTTACCTCACTCTCTGCTTTTTCCCTCCCATCATTCTTCTTCTCTGCAGACTGTTTAAATAGACAACTGTCTGGGTCTGGGTCTGGGTCTCATCCCCTCTATTCTCCCTCTCTCTACCCTTCTCTCATGCTCTTTGAGTCTGGTCGTGCTTTAATGCGTTGTAGCCATCCCTCCCCCCTAGTATACGCCCCTTGGAAATGCACTTGAAATGCTTTTTGCCAAGCGCATTTTCATTTATTTTATTGCAGGTTGTTGTTGTTGTTGTTGCTGGGGCCTCTGCAACGATATGCAATTTGTTTTATACGCTCATTGCACCCCTCGCCCCTGCCTCTTTATTGCCCGTCTACTCCTCCTCCTTCTAAACGTTTCTCCCCCATTTTTTGTCTGTCTGTCTGGCCTAGCCTAGCCTATCTATCTTTCTTTCTTTCTTTCATTTCTTTCGCGTTCTTTCTCTATCCTCTACAAACAAAGTTCTTTTTAGGTTTTTAAGAGTGGGTAATTGGGGGAGGTGGGAGAAACGAGAGGAGAAGGTGTGGTGTAGTGTGGTATGGCACAGGTCGCTAGTGCGGTGGTGCAACTGCTATAGAAGAAATTCGAAAATTGCATTAACTGTGATTTAACTGCTCAATTGAATATAATATTTGAGGCACCTTAGTTAACTTAAATATTCAAGCCAATTTGAAGTGATATATCTTTCCAAAAATCTGTCATTTCACCCTAGAGAGTATGTGGGAAAAATTTTCCCGGAAAATTCATTCGATTTCTAATGAAATATATAAATAATTTAAAGCGAATTAAAAACATGGAATTCCATGTGCTTTTTGATTTAATGAGAACTCTTGTTTATATTAAAGTTTCTGTCTCATCGAGTTTTTAGGCCCATTATGTTCTAAGTTAAGATCTTGTTAAAGTTTCTGATAATATTCGACTTCAGAAGAGAAAAATATTTACCTTCAAAGATCCTCAGAATAATTCCTTGCAATTTTATATTTTTTAACTGATATTAATCCCTCCATTTTATTCTAAAATTATGTTTTTGTTTGTTTTTTCTTTAAATTTTTACTATTTGAAATTCTGTTTAAATATTATAAGCTTAATCAATTCGATCTGTAGTTATAAACGAAAGAACTTACTTTCTTATTGTAACTTTAACACTTGAACTAGGGACAAACTGCTAAATGAAAAGTTTTCGAGAGGTTAGGTTCTTCTAATACAATTTTTAAGTTGTGCCTCTTGCAAGTATTATCCATTTAGACTGGAGAAAGAAACTGAACTTTTTGGTGGTTATAGCATATAGATTAGTGGGTATAGACAGAGTCTATATACATATGTATATACCATACATACTTGCCATGTCCCATGCGGCATGTGGCATGTGGCATGTTCGGCCTTATTACTTTCAAAGCGAGCCACTTGATTCCTGTACCCATCGCCTTCTCTCTTTCTCCCCCTGCAACTACTACTTATTCCACCTCGTCTCCTCACGTCCACATCATGGCGTTCTAAATTAAAGCCTGAAGAGGTTTGTTGGCTGTTGGACTTCAAACTTCAACTCTCTCGACTCGATGCCTCGTCCCCCTCCCTTCCCACGCTCCCTTCGCCTTGGTGGCCTCCACTTCTCTTCTCTTCGTCTAGGGGGCCCAAAACGCAAAACGCAAAAAAAAACTCGTCTGCGATGGAATGAAACTTAACAAGTGGAAAAGTCTACTAAAACCGCAATCAAGTGGCAAAAGTCCAACCACATGAAGAGAGCAAAAAACATTTTTTTTTCTTCTAGTTGTTTTTGTTGTTGTTTTATTTTTAGAAATTTGCCAATCAAACAGAAGAGATTCCATCAAAGAAAGAGAGAGAGAAGAGAGTAAGACAGAAGAAGATAGAGTACAATTTTCTTTAATTTGTTGTTGATAGACAACAAAGCCCGACAACCACGCCCACATTTTCTAAACAGCCTTAAGTTGGTCAAGTTGGCATTTCAATGGCTTCTTTTATTGACACTTTTTTTTGTTGTTGTAGTAGTGTTTCGACTATTAATAAACGATTGTTGTTGGAATGTTTATCAGACAAATCGAATACCCTATTCTCTTCCTCTCACAGTACTCTTGGATAAGAATTGGTTTGACAGCCCGTTCTATGCGCTGGTATCAAAAAATTACATAATTTCACTTAAAGTTTGGCCATTAAAAATGCCATTGCCTGGTTCCCTGGACCCGCCCCGCCCATGCGTCAAACATATTTTATGCATATAAATTGCCATTTGCCGTTTTGTGGCCGCAACAAACAAACGGGCAAAAAACATTTTTTTTTCTACACTTTATTTCCATATTTTTCATTTATTTATTTATTTTCTTTCTTTTTGTTGTACCCCCGCCCCCCACACACATGTGTGTGTGTGTGTGTGTGTATGTTATGAGTGTGTAATTGCCCGCCAGGAAATGGCCATAGAGAAAAATAATATGATTTTTGTTTTTATATACCTATTTTTGAATTTTTTTTTTTCGTTTTTGTTTGTATTTATTTTTTTTTTTTTTTTTTGCATTCTTTTTGTGCATTTCATGTAAGCATAATATATGCACAAAAAAGATTTGTTCATGTTGATATGGCTGACAAAAATTTAAATCTATATTATTTTAAATATATTTAACTTAGTTTGTTTATTTCCTTTTATGTTTATGTTTATTTTTGCTTTTCTAATTTTTTTTGGTATTAGATTTACAGTTTTATTTTAATAGATGGTCAATAAATAACAGTTTATTCCACTTATGATTTGGGTAAACGGGGTCTGCTTGAATATATTTTTGCATTATTCGTTCGATGGCACTCTCAATTCGGTTCTTAGTCTTTACTTAATGTTGAATCGATATAGGAATAGGCACAATGTATGATACATATATGTAGGTGAATTCTTCTTCGATTCTAATCTGCTCTAAAGTTTATATTAAACAATAAAAGTCGCTAGAAGATAAATATTTTTAACCATTCAATGTGCTGGCAATTTGATTATAAATCGAATTGAAAATATTCTATTACTTTCATTCGGTTTAAGGGAAAGCATAATCAATTTGATGGAAAGGTGTTTCGTGGGTGGAGTGCAAGGGGGAGGGGGCGAAGGCCGGGTAAGCAAGGTTTATTTAGAGAGTTTCATGTGGTTTTGTGATTTTGTAGCCTGGATGGGACGAGATGGGACTGGCCCGGAGTGGACAGACTTGCCTTGAGTCGAGAGAGAATCCACACAAAGGCAAACACGCACACACAAGGACACACAGACACGCACACACATGCAGACACACACAGGGACACACACATAAACTCACACACTTAATGAATGAGGTGTAGAAAGAAATGTAAACAGATACTTAACCTCCAACGCAATAAGAAAAGGGGCAACAGCAGCAGCAGCAAATGAAATAAAAATCAACACACAAGTGGCTGAAATACATACAACTGGTGGTGCGGAGAGGAGAGGATAGGGGGACCAGGAGAAGGAGAAGAAAAAGGAGGTGGGCGCTGGTAAAACAAACTGAATATGTATGTTCAGAGGTTGTCAGTGGAGCAGAGCAGGGGCAAAAGTAAGCCAAATAAAAAGAAAATGTAAGCAAATAATATAAAGAAAAACAGCTAAGCGCTTTTTCCTAACACTCCACTCCTCTTTGCCCTCTATCCCTCTTGTTGCCCGTCTTCCTCAGTCAGGTGTATATGTATGTATAATTAAGTGTCTGTGGCAAGCTGGAACAAAGTCACGTAATTCTATTTAAGATTATTTAATAAAACAGAAAAAAAAAAATCATACAAAATACAACCAGCAAAAGAGAGAGAGAGAGAGTGAGTGAGAGAGAGAAAAAAACACGAAGAAAAAACAACAAAAACAAGTAAAACAAAAGTACAGTTAATTAACATTCATTTGCTGTGGTCCACATGGCGTATGCGCAATGTACACATACCCACACACCTACACTGACATACACTCACACACACACACACACACGCAAGCACACAGGATAAATTCATTGAAAATTAAATACCAGTTCAAAGGCAAACATAAGAATTTCATTTGATTAAACTTCTTTGGTTTTTGTTTCCTTTTTTTTTTTGTTGTTGTTGTGTTTTTGTTTTCTTTTTGTTACGTTTTTGCCACCATTCCACTTATGTATTTGCAAATAAAAATTAATTGCAAATAAACACTGAAAATGTGATAAAATATATTTATATAAAGTTTATGCTATAATTTTCATTCTTGAATCAAATTAGTCGAAACGAATAATCATAATTTTTCAGATTGCTGCTTTAATTGGGTTTAATTGATAAATATTTAAAAAGGATTAGAACGTTTTGTGTGTGTGTGTGTGTGTGTGTGTGTGTGTGTTTGTGTCTGTTTTATTGTCAATGATAGTTTAATATATGTAATTAAAAGAAATAATGAATGATAATGTGAAAAGAGAAAAGTTGAAGTATGTATATATGTATAAAGCTGTGTTTGGGACTGCAGTTTGTCTACAATTTGGAAATTTTCTTGACAAAAGCACTTAAACCGATTTTTTGACTTTGCTTCTTAAGACTTCTTAAGTCGATCTTTATTCTCTGCATGCTTTCTGGAGTCCTTTATATCATTATCCATTTATATGGAGCTTATAGAGGATCGTTTAAGTATATAAGAAACGATCATGAGTTTGTTGTTTTTTAGAGAAAGTTGATAAGTTTAATTTATTATTTTTCTGACAGTGTTTTGGCTCCTTTTTTCTGGTAGTGATGAGTTTTTCTGTTTTTTTGTTTTGTTTTTTTTTGCTTTGCTTGTATTACAATTTGGACTTTGTGGTTGGTGTGTGTGTGTGTGTGTGTGTGTGTGGGTTTTGTTTTTCGTTTTGTTGTTGGTTTATTTCAATGACTTTTGGCCAGGAGCAGTTCGAATTGAATTCGATTCGTTGACGAAGAAAATGGTTTAGCTGCTGCTCCTGCCTGCCTGCTTATATTAGCTTTGGCGTTTGCTTATTTGCTCCTTTTTCTTTGCCTGCCACTACTTTCTTTTCTCCGTCATAAAAAGTTCATTCGCTAAATGGCCAAGAACAACGAGCGTGAGGGGAGAGGAAGAGATACACCCACTCGTATGGGTTGTTATTTGCGGTTGCCATTTCCAATTTTGTTTATATTTTGGCTTATTTTTATTGGCTCTTGCTTCGTTTTTTTTTTTTTTCTGCCTTACCCTCGTTTTTGGCATTGTTTCGTTTTCGATTGCTTTTGTCCTTCTTGGTCTCTTTCCCTCTGTATCGATTTCTTTCTCTTTCTGGCTATATCTGCGAATTGATTTGCATTTGCTGCAGATCTTGGACGATAATTGAAAATTGTATTTCTTGGCTAGCAACGGTTTTTCAGGTCCTTGGTCGTCGTCGTCGTCTTCGTCCATTGGTGGATTTCATCTACGCTGAAATACTTTTCTTTGCAAATCACAATTGCAGGTTCAGAGGTCAATTTCTACCACCACTCGCCCTGCAAACATTGGATTGCTTTTATGATTGTGGCATGTGTTTGGTAAAGGTTTGATATGAAATGTAATTTGACCAAAGAATAAGATGAAAATCGCAAGATATCACAAAGTGCCGTAGCTAAAGGGTGTACAATGCCGTCGTAGAGGTTTTTTTTTAATATTTTGCCTACTACTACAAATTCACAAAACTTTTCTAAGTTCTTTGGAAAACTTAAAAAATTTCTTAAATAAAAAGTCTATAGAACTGCATTTCGCTAGATTTCAGCTGAATTTCGATAGAGTTTTTAGCCAAATGCAATCTGTATTCCAGTAGAAAGTAGTATTTTAATTAGAATTAGATGCAAATTTGTTTCTAAGCCTTACTTTCTTCTGTTTTTAGAGTAATGTAACTTTTTTTTTTTTGCAAGGTTTTCGTTATTAATAATCAATTTAATTCCTGATTATATTCCATTAGAGACTATTTTTAAATGCAGCTTAACACCTCGAAATTAGGTGTAAACCGATTTGCAATTGATTTCAACTAGTTCCCAGCTAAACGCCTCGTTGAAATTCGCTTGACGGAACTAGTTCCAATGATTGTGAAACTGATTCATTTCATGCTTACATATAAATCATTATGATGCCACTCACTCACACTTTACAGAAATTATGCATGTGTATAGACTTAACATGCATCATGCAGACGATATCCGATCCCAACCTGCTCTCCACTTATTTCCGCCTGCGTTCAACTGTCCCGCATTAAACACAGCTTAATCCTATGGCCCAGCCTGCACATCCTGTGCCTCCATCCGACTGTGTGTATGTGTGTGTGCACTGTTCTTACTCATTTGCATCGTTTTGTGGTCATTACAAAGTTAATGACACAACTTGTATGTGCGTGTGTGTGTGTGTGTGTGTGTGTGTGTGAGTCGGTGGTTTGAGTTGGTTGAGTGTGTGCCTAGATGACAATATTCTCTGCGCTTGCCGAGTGCATCACGGCGAATGATTGACCAAAAACCAATGCAGGCAGGAAAAGGGAATGGGTTGAAAAGGGAGTACCTTAAACCCAAAACCCAATGACAACTGGCGACAACGACAACGACAACGACGACGGCGATGAGGTTGAGTTGAGGTTGAGAAGGATGACTATGACGACTGTTTGATGAACAGAGGACAATGCAGGAAGGAGGGATAGGAGTAGAGAACATCATGATGTGTCCTGTGTTCTCTGTTCTCTGTTCCGTTTCTGTTGCTCTTCTCTGTTGCAGTTGTGTCTTGCCAGTCCGAGTGCGAGTTCCCCCTTTTGTCCAGTTGAATGACCAAAGCTGCGAATGAAGTTGGCGCTGTGTGCAAATACCGAGACAAGGCTGCAGTTTTCAGTTGCCAAGTGGAAAATTTAATTACATGCAAATACCGTTAACTGAGGGAAAGGAAACACAAAAAAAAAAAAAAAACATAACAGAAATAGCGAGACAGAAAGAGATAGACAAAACTCTAGGGATAACATAGGACAATGCCGAATGTTGTCTCTTTCTATTTTCGTTTTGAGAGTGGCTGGGTGAGGTGAGAGCGGGGGGCAACTCTTGCTTTTGTTTTTCCTTGCACCCACATATGTCTGGTTATTATTCCCTCTTGTTTATTTTTCCTGTTTTTCCTTTATTTTTTGTTTTGCCCACTCCTCCTCCTCCTTTGGGTTTTTGCTTGGTTTTTTTTGTCTTGTTTCTTCTATGTATATCTCTCCTTTGAATATTTGTTCAGCATAAACACAAATATTTGCATATTAGCTTTACCAACAACAAAAACCCAACTGCTATACAAAATGAATGAATGAATGAAAGAAAGCCAGAAAGAAGCATTTTCATTTTAACAGCTTTAAATAGAATTTTTCCAATTACATTCCTATTTCAATTTCCAGCGATTGTTTCTGCTATATATACATCTCTCTCTCTCTCTCTCACTCACTCACTCACTCGTTTTGCTATATACCCTTTCAAAATGCAACTGCAAACTATTGTAAAAATGAGAAACCAAGTTGAGTTCCTAACATGTTTCTAGTTGCGGGCAAGCAGAGTTTAAGAAAAAGTGTATAAAAATTCCGTCATGGCCAAAACTCTCTAGTTTTTGTTTTAAATTTTTGGCCCTACGCTCGCTCAATTTGGTTGAGTGCCTAAAATGGTCACCGCAAATTCTGCTGAAATGGGCGGAAAAGGGAGTTCGAGAGGCAGGAAGTTAGGGTTTGTGTGTGGGTCGAAGCGGTGACTGGGGATCATGGGGAGGTCGACAGTTAAAATTTTAGCTAAAACTTTTCAGCTGCACTTTTTGATTTCGACTGGCGGCGGGCGGCAACAGCAACAGCAACAGCAACAAAAAAGTTGTTTTGTGGCTTCCCAGGGGGATTTGCATTTTGGCCACTCCTTCATCTCCCCACCTTCCTCTCGGTTTCCCTCTCTCTCTCTCTCTCTCTCTCTCCCTTCCGACTATTGCTATCTCGTTTTGTGTTTACACATTGTTTGTGGATTTTTTTGATTTTGTGTTTCGGCTTCAACGCAATATTAAAGGGAATTATGTAGCAATAAACACATAGACACAAAACTCACTCAAAAAGGTCGCTGGGGGGGGGCACACAAGCAGTGTGAATGGAGCAGCACATTCGCAATCAACTTTAGACCGAAAGCAGTTTCAAATCATTAAAAGCAGTTCCACAAGTTAGTTAAGTACAATTGCATAACTAGTTAATAACAAAAACGACCGGCTAATCAGTGTATTAACTTGCAAAGCCTTTTATAATTAGTTTTAGAATAATAACATCACAAAATTTTTAAACAACTGATTTTGTAACTGCATTAAATTAGTTTTCAAATCACTTTAGCTCCAAAAACTGGAGTCGAAAATTGGTTTACTGCAAATTTTTAGGCTTTGGCGTTAATTGGCTTAGTAGGACCTAAAATAATTTCTCTTTCGCATGAAAATGAAACTTAACTTAAGATTGAAAGAGTTTTGAAATCGATATGATGAGAACTATATGAAAACTTGGTCATGGGCAAGATTTACAAGACTTTAACAAATTTTCAATATAATAGTTCTTCAAAAATTTAAAGGTTAGCTCTGATTATTCGCATACGTAAGATGAAAATTATAGGTCTTATTTCAATTAGCCAAAGGATAATTCCATTAGGATTTTAGTCAGGGCAATTGCAAGTCAATTTTAATTGATTTTCTGACAGTTTACCATGCACTCGGATATTGAATAGCATATTAGCCCATATTTGGTTTGGAATTAGAAGAGGAAGTGAAGGGATCAGGATCGGTTGGGTGTAAAAGCCATTCAATCAATTAGTCAACATTTTGCCCATATGCATATAAGTATAAGGCTTGAAGCAAACTAATTTGGCTACTTAAATGGGGAAAGTGTGGATAGATAAGGGGCCAATGGCAAGGAACGAAGCACAACGAAACGAAACGTAAGGATGGGCAAAAGGCAAGAAGGGAAGGGAGGATTAGTCTCATCAAAAATATGGCCATTACTCATAAAGTGAGTGAGTGTCATTCGATAGGCTGCAATGCTCTAGTTTCAGTTACACACACTCACTCCTCCTCATCCTCCCACTTTCAACCTCTACTGACAATTAATCACTTTGTGCCTGCTGCTGGTGCTCCTCTTCTCATACTGCTACTACCAATCATTAATTTATCATGTGCACTTAGCACGAAAATTGCGCCAAATATATTCCTATCCCTTATCCCTGTCCCTGCCCCGACAATTGTGTGTGTGTGTGTGTGTGTGTGTGTGGCAGGTGCAGAGAGTGTCCTGTGTCCTGCATGGTGTCCTGTCCCATTCACTCGATTCAATCCTCCCTATGATTCTTTTCTGTTTATTTTTCTAGGTTTTACAGTTTGGTTTCTGCTTGGTGGTCGGTCGGTCTGCCATTGCCACAGCTACTGCCACTGCCACTGCTGCTGTTGACATGTTTGTTCTAGGCGAAGAGGCGTGGCAGCCACAAGCGTAATTACCGCACTATCCTGCCCTGGGTCCGCCCACCAAGTGGTGGCAGCAGCGCCAGCGCCAGCGGCAGCGGCAGCCAGTCCATGGTCCGTGGTCCGAGGGCGTGGTTATTGGTTCGTTTCTACAAATTGATTGCGCTTTGGTTGCACCACATTTGCATAAAAAATTAAAAATTAATAGAGCAGTAAACAGAAAGCGTAGCCACGACGCCAGACCCGACCGACTGAAGGGAACGGAGGGGCGCGGTAGTAAACATTTCTTTTTTTTTTTGCACAAATGCAATTTTAATTGTTTATTGTAAATAAAATAATTAATTTATTCATAAAATTCGAATATATAATAATCTCTTATTTTTTTTTTCTCACCCTTTGTCTCGTTCTAGGTAAGTTTTGTTTATTTGTGAATGGAATGAATGGAAAAATGTAATATTCAATTCGTCAATTTTGTGTGGGTAAGCAAAGCGAACTACAAGTTCCTATAAATTAGAGCAGCTAGTTACATTAGATGAGTTTAAGAGTATTATCAACCTTAAGTGACGAACAAGAAGAAGACTAGAAACTAATTAAATAAAAGTAGTTAAATTTATTATTGATATCCTTTTTGAATCGATTTTTCCGCCATGAATTAGGAAACTAGTTCTTTTTTACAGTATGACCAATAATAAAGACAGAAGAACTAAATCTTTTCAAGTAAGGTTAGATTTAAACACAGTCAAATCGTTCGATACAGAAAACTACATATGTTTCTCCACCTACATATGTACAAGGCAACTCAAATAGAGAAAAAACTTTGATTAAATCTTAAAAGTTTTTCTTCCCTTTTTTGGCTGGCTAATGCTTTCGCGAAACATTTTCACAGCTAACGTAATTGTAAACCATACGAAAACTCTGATGAAAAGTTCATGCAGATAAATTGGAATGTGGTTACTTCAGGCAAATGCTGTTGATGTTGATGATGATGATGATGATGATGATGCTCTGCATCCAACAATCCCATCAATAGTCTCAAATTAATATTTAAACAAACCATTTTGTGAAACTTGTAAACTTGTCGTTTTGTGCATGCAAATTTCACGCCCAACAAACCAGTCAAGTTGAGCGACGTAGAAACACGACAACAACAACAACAACAACGACAACGACGACAATGAGAATGTACCAGACCAGACCACACCAGGTATTCTGCGTTTTGCCACATGTCGCGCTCAACTGTTTGTTCTTGTTGTTGTCTCCATTATCTGAAGACCACATTGTCGTAAGACTGAAGTGTGTGTGTATGTGTGTGTGTGTGTCTTCTTCACTCTACTTTCAACTACGAATGTGAGTTGGCTGGCTGGGGCTGGCTGGTTGGTTGGTTGGTTGGTTCGCTGTGTCATTTTGTTGGATGTGAAAAAATGCAATTTTTAAATTTCCATTAATTTCGCGCTGTCGACTTTTTGGTAAAATGTCACTTGTGAATTCAAAACGGTTTCCCTCGCACAAGCACACACACACATACACACACAGGCTTACTTGGGAGTCAACCAGCCAGCCAGCCATCCAACCAACCAACTAACCAACCAACAGCAGCAACAACAATGGCCCTGTCTAAGTGACTGAGTGGCTGAGAATTGGACGGGGGTTTCCCCCATCGCATCGCACCCGTGAAAGAGATTCATTCGCCTCCTCTTCTCACCTGGCAGGCAGGCAGGCAGGCAGACAGCAGCAGAAGCAGTCGAGAAAGAGCGCGAGCCTTCAGGCAAAACAGCAGCAACTAACAAACGATATTCGTCGCTTCTTTTTATGTTTTGTTGTTGTATTTTTAATGACATACATGGACCACACCCTTCCATCACATACACACACACACACACACACTCTGCTAGCAGAGTACCTACTTGTTCGAGCATCTTGTCAAGGAGCAGACTATTTTAGCCACCTTCTTCTTGTTGCAGTTCTTTCGTTTTGTCGCTGAACAAGCGACTTTACACGAGAATAACGTGACATTTAATTCAAATGGGTGTTTCCCCCCCTTCTTGTTAACAACAACAACAACAAGAACAAAAAGAAATAAATCTAAAACAAGATGATGACGACAAAAAATGAATACGAAACCACAAAAGAGAAGCCAAAACTGGTTAGGAGAATGCTTTAAATAGAGATGAATGGAGTGTGCCTTGCCGTGTTGTTGTTAGCCACACATAATTGCTGGCTAATGGCTTGAAATGAGGTGAAACAGTTGAGGTTGGAAAAGAAGAAACAATTATTCGAGTAAATATTTTGCACAATTTAAGAAGCATTCCAAAAGAAAAATACACATACACACACAGATGATAAATTTTTTGTATACTAACAAAAAAAAAAAACGAAACTAATCCTCCTCATCCTCTTCATCGCCGCCCTCAGCTGGTCCCGCTTCGCCACCTTCCTCTTCCTCGACCATCTCCTCCGAAGAGCTAACCTCCTCGATGGGCTCAATTTCGGAAGCCAAGTCCTCCTCATAGTCACTAATCTCACCCAATTCCTCCAGACACTTGTCATAGTTCTCGTCGAAGCGTATATTCTCATTGAGTGAACGCACCTCGATCTCTTCATCGGGAGGCAACAGAGCCGGAGCCGTACCCGGCGGACATTCCGTAATATTGCGAATTTTCAGCGTGTGTATATGAAAAATGGGAGAGCGATTCGACTCAAGCAGAACCTGATGAAAGACACTTAACATGCGATCGATATTGGCAAACATTCGAACTGTGGCACTTTTCGGATCTTCACCCTCTTCCAGTATGCGTCCGACAATGTGATGACGATATGGATCCATTAGATAGATAAATTCACCCTTCTTCCACAATGAATACATTTGATTATTGATCTGAAAGATGACATAGTCGTTCTCATTCAATGCCTTCTCCAACATCAAATGAAAATCATTGAATTTATACATGGGAACACATTTCCACCATCCCTCAAAGACATTCGGTGTTAGCATAACCTCAGCCACAAATTGTCCCATGCGAATTTGTCGTGGAAATGTATCCAAATCCATCGGTTGATTAATATCTACGCATGGCTCCCAACAGTTCTTGCACATATTGACGCCATAGCATAGAACTTTATCGTACATTTTCTCATCCCATGTGGCGGGATGATCGATTTTCGAGGCCAATGCAGTGGCCACAGCCACGGGCAATGCACTGCGATTGCGTAGAGCATCCTTTGGATTCAAGGTGAGATGCAAATTCGATTTCAAATAGGCATAGTCCGAGGCTATGACATCGAATTGACTCAAACGCATGCCAAATTCCCTTTCCCAACTCTGTCCCTCGGGCCCGGGAGTGACCATTCTGACAACCAATATCTCTCTCAGCGAGAATGGATCCGTCTTTTCCAAATTGCTTTCGTTCTTAATTAACCAGACGACATTATCCATTGACTTGAGGGCCAACATCATGGGATAGCCGCTTTCATGATTCGATTTCAATGTCTCCTTGTCACGACCATTCAGATCCAACACCATCCAAATGCCCTTCTCTTTCCAAATCAAGAGATACCAATCGGGTGTCCAGAATACACCATATTGAGATTTCTTAAAAAACTCCTTTAGCACGCGACGAATATTACGTATGATATTCGGATATCCGTTTATCTCGAAGGGCGTCTCCAATTCCATGGCGAATTCAATGTCATTGAGCTTGAAATGTCGCGTCACCTTCTGTTCGTTCTCATCATAGACTTCGGGATACAAATTGTGATTGGGTGGATTCATATTTTCCGAATCGCTGAAGAGAATTTGTCCCTCTACAACCAGCATATCAATTGTTTCCGGTGTCCATTCATCGCGTCGCGTGTAATAACTGTGAGCGAATCCCTTCAGATTCCCTGCAAAACGTATGCTCTCCACATTGGGCACTCCACTCTGAACGGGTTTGCTGCCCGCCATAATGCCAATGGGAAATCCCAGTGACTTATCAACATTACCGCGACGTGAACGCAAACATTCTTTGGGATCGAAACTAGGATTATAGGGTTCATCGAGGGCACCAAAGGTCTTGCAATTCTCCGGTGAACACGGATCCATGCAACCCTGGCGAGACACATCCCTAAATATGGTGAAAGAAGTACAAATTAAAATTGGGTCTCTCTTTTTCTCTCTTTATCTCTCTTGTTTTACTCACTGCGGATCAGGTCCTGCGGCGCCTGCTTGCGCGAAATCCGCATTCGGCGGGTGTCCAACCTCTGGGCAGCAAGGCGTTTCACAACAAGCACCACCTTTTGAACGTTTCACGCGATTTGTTGCCATCTTTGTTTCTATTTTCGACTTTTGAATTTTAAAAATTTTCACAAAAAATTACTACACAGAACGAACTTTATACACATTCAGCACTCCAACTACAAATGAAACTATATGGAAATGAAACTAAACGTGTACTCGATTTATTTTGAAAATGAGTTTGTGCAAGGATTGCTGCGATATCAAAACTATAAGAACGAAAAATTTGCTAAAGTGCCTCTCAAATGTATTCCTTTTAGGCTACATTTTTCTCCTAATCCCAGGGGAATAATTCTTGTGATAAGGCAGTCGGAAATTAATAAAAAAGCATTGCTGTTTTTTCAAAATTTAAGTTATGCATGAGAAGTCAATGTTTCAAGCAAGGAACATGGGGGCGAGTAGCGCACAAGCAAGTCTCGATTGATTCAAGTCCGCATTGAGAGCCGCACAAGCAAGAGAAGAACTTGAACTATAACTTTCTGTGGCCTACAAGAGAAGAACTCAAACTATAACTTTCTGTGCCCTTTTTTGGGCTAAACTCCGTGTTAAATTTACTTGTGCGTTATTTAGTTGCTTGTGCGCCCCATAGAAAGTACTCAGAATCGAGTAAGAATCATTGGATCAGACTCAAGGAAACTCCTGCTTATTTAGGCAAATCTTACACTCTGAAAATATCGCAGCTATCGGCAATTGTTTGATTGTGCAAACATTAGTGCTTTTCATTAACTAAATCACACATTGTTTTTAATTTATAAAGCATTTCATTAACCACAAGCGAACTAAAAGAACTTATATTAGTAAGCAGCGACTATGGCCTGCACCTGGCGTAGCTTGGTCTGCTGATGACAGGCAACATGCTGATGGCGTGTGGAGGGGAAAATAGTTGGGGGAGGCCAACTCATTGTATACGTAAATAGTAAGGACTAGTTGTAGGAGCAGCACTCACTTTCATTACACAAATTGCCAGAGAACTTAACCTGAACTGAACTGAACTGAACTGAACTGAAACTGAACTGAAGAACCCCACAAATGAATGAAGTAAAAGAAAGAAAGGAAGCAAAAAGAAAAAAATTTCATTTATGATAATTTTTATGTGGGCAGACGATGAAACTAAAGAGCCAAAGCTCAAACTAGCTATGAAAATGATGTTGATGTTGAGGCTTTTACGAGGCAGCAGTTAATTTCTCTCAGACACTGAGAATAGAGACAAGGAGACAGACGGAGATGGGGGTGCAGGAGTGCAGGAGACTCAGAGTGTGAAGGAGATGGAGCGAGCATGCTAATGTAATTGGAAAGCTCATCAAGTGAGCACTCGTCGTCGTCGTCGTCGTCATAGTCATAGCCATAGTCATAGTCATAGTCGTCCTGTACGGACTTTGCCACTTGACTGAACGCAGAAAAGTATGCAAAGCGTTTTTGTTGTGGTTGGTTTATTGAAAACCTGAAATGCTCAGCTTAGCTCTGCTTTGGAAACTGGACGGACTTTGCTCTCGCTCTCCCTCTCTCTCTCTCTCTGTCCCTCTCTCTCTCCCTTTCTCTCTCTCTCTGCTTAGCTAAGCTGATTTCACTGACTTTTACGAGCATTCCCTTTATTGTACTTTTGGTATATTTTTTTCTTCTTCCGCCCCACCCCCAATTCGAACTTCCACTCTACCTCTCCATTTCCATCTCTCTTACTCTCATTCTGTTTTGTACTGTACTGTACTGTACTGTTATTCGTGTAATTGGCTTAGTGACTACTGCTACTGCTACTGCAGCTCTCCATTCGTTCATTCCATTAACAATTTTGTTCCGTTTTTATTCGGTGTCATCCAATCAACAGGATCAGAGTTTTGCCCAGTTTTCCCAGTCACATGTGAGATTGATTCCCTCAGCTGCCATCAAAAGGAATTTTCGTTGTTTCGAGGGTTGATACTCTCCTCTCTGCCCCCCGCCTCCAAACACTCTCTCTCTCGTTTCGTTTTTGTTTTTTTTTGTTTTTTGGCTCTTCGTGTTCGCTTAACCATCCTCAAGCTTAAGCTATAAATTTTGCCTTCGAAATCGTAAATTTTAAACACTTCATTTAACAACAAGAGTGGTTGGAGAAAAATGCCGAGAAATGGAAGAAAGGCCAAGCGAGCGAGTGGGGAAGCAAAAGAAGAAATCGCTTAACGATTATCGGTCCCAGCTCCGCCTTGATTTTCGTGTGATTTTCATTTCGGCCCTCTCGGGGACCGGCTGCCGTTGGCCTTGCCGTTGCCACTGGGTAGCAAAATACAATTTTGGCCATGAATTTTTGGCTTAAACCAACAGCAGCCAGCAAAGCAGTTAGCCAAACAACAGACCGAACCAACCAGCCAACCAGCCAACCAACCATCATGATGACCATTGTGAATTGTGTTGTTGGAGCAAATGCATCTCCATCCATCCCTTGGTCTTATGTACTTCTCTTCTCCTTGTCCTTGTGTACCCACCCCAGCTCTATCTCTCTCTCTCTCTATCAGAGGTTGAGAGCCTGTCATCCTGTCTGGTTCAGTGCTCAATAATGATTTCCATGCGAATTATTTGCATTTCCCCAAACTCATTATGTTTGCATTGTGGAATTTTCTTTCATTTTGGCGTTCCGAACCTTGGCACCTGGAAAATAGCAGAAGAAGAGAGAAAAAAGAAAAAAACTACAACAAAGCATTCTTACTGTCAATTGTTTGGTATATATCCTTAGGATTTCTAATGGCATTCTAATGGTATTTCCATTCTTACTGATTGAGTTATTGACAATAAAGTTGAAATGGGAATTAGAAAATTGACTAATCGCTGCTATAATACATTTCCCTTTCCATTAACCAAAGTCTGTAAGCCTCTTTAAAAAGTTTTTATACAGAGAAAGCCAATCAATGTAACTTGAAGAAATAGCCAAAAAAAATTGATATAAATGTGTTTAGGAACAGGTTACGAAACAGTTTAAGACTTCATTTGATTTGGAGATGCTGTTGAATAGATTGTTATACGGTTAAGCAACTGTCATACGGTTTTTGAGCCATCGTGAAAGAGAAGTTAGTACAGTTTTCGGTCGCAGTTGATTACTTGTGCCTTTTAGATTTCGCTTTTTAATTTTATGCTTCTTTTCATCTCATCCTCTCAACAACAATTCAACAGAAAATTGATTGAATTATATATTCTGGCTGGGCTATTTTGATTTTCCTTTTTGCCTCGCTCTTTTTCATCTCTTTTTTTTTTTTTTGTTATTGTTAGAGGGTGTTGACTGGGGGTCGAGGGTTTTTTTTTGCTCCCTCTGGTAAATTAAATTAACGCCCTTTAATAAATGCAATCAATTTATATCAAAAAAAAAAAAAAGAAAAGAAGAGAAAAAATAAATGGCTCGAAAAAATCATATTTCCGATGCCCACTAAAAATAGAAGGAAGAGAAATTGTTTGATTTTCGTGCAGGATTCGTATTCGCATTCACACTCACATTCACATTCACATTCACATTCACATTTTCATTCATTTCATTTCGTAACGTTTCGTTTCGTTTCGTTTATTACATGTCAAGCGTCAATGAATGTCAGTTTGACAGTTCATAAGACAAATACGACCAATGAATAGGGGACGGCAGCAGGACAGAGCAGAGGGTGAACCAAACACACAGGTGTGGGTGGGTGGTTGGCTGGCTGGGTGGTTGGTTGGTTGGTTGGTTGCTTGTGCGACAGCTCGAGTAACATTTTGCGGACATTAATGTCAGCGTGTGAGTATGTGCAACGTCTTGTGGCAATATGAGGGGACGTGAGCCATGGCAAAAGACTACTACATACGACTTCCATTTCCTCTTTCACACATTGCCACTGTCTCGCTCTCTTGCAATAGCCAATTTGGCCTAAAGGAAAAGCATGTCGATGTTCTTGTTGTTGTTCGTCCTCACTTTAAACAAATTGAAAATCAGTTATGTATCATGAAATGAAGGATGGTAGCATGAAGCATGTTGATGATGATAAAGACAGAGAGTGAGAGAGAGAGAGAGAGAGAGAGAGAAGGGAAAGGAAAAAGGAGTAGGAGTAGAAATTGGAGTTGGAGGTGAAAAGTTGTTCAGCTCAGCTCAGCTCAGCTCGTCTCAGTTCAGTTCAGTTGAGTTCATTCGTATCATTTTAATAGACAACGCTGTCAATGGCCCATTGGTTGAAGAAGAGTTTTTTTTTGTCATTGACAGCTGCTGCTACCGCTGCTTGTCCATAAATCATTTTCCCGGAAAACATACTCACACACACGCCCATCATGTCCATCCTTAAAGAACATGCTCAGCAAAAATTCCTTTCTTTTCCCTATGCATATCCTTTACAAACGGATATTTCTCAAATGGGTATATAAGGCCAATGTAAGGAATATGTGGAAGAGTCAATCGAATTGAATCGTAGAGAATATCTTGAAGTCCATTCTCTTAACTTTTTTTCTTCTTCGTCTTCTTCTTCTTCTATTTCCCAGTGGGTAAGGGATGGCGGCTTGAAGTTGTTTTGTTTGCATGCTGCTATGTCCACCTGGTCAAATTGTAGTTCTGGTTTGGTCTGCTCTGGTCTGCTTGGGTCTGGTCTATTCCATTTCCTTTTTATTGTCATGCATTATTATTATTTTATTTCTCAATCATCAAGCTGTGCCTGCCACAAGTGACCTCAACAATGCATTTCTTGGCCCCATTCAACCATTCCTTTTGCCTTCGCATTGTCCTTTTGTTACAACCCCCTTTGCACCCATCAGCCATCTCGCTTCGTCTTTCCTCAAGTTGCTCACATTACGTATACGCCGCATTGTATTCACGCTTTTACCATTGTATGTAGTTGCACTTGTAGTGTTAGTAGTTGTGCTTACTTCCTTATACTTACTTAATATATCTTGTTATTTTTAGAACTTGATTTTTATATTGCATTTGGCTGTAGTTTTCCTTCTTTCTGCTCAAGTTAAGAGGGTCACAAATGGAGAGGCAAGCCAGCTCTCAGTTCAGCCTGGTGTAAAATTTCTTGCTCGAACAGAGCACAGCAGCTGTTACGTGGCCTAATAGGGGTTGGGGTGGGCGTTTTGGGGGTGGTGGAAAATGGTTTTCTATTTGGCAACATGAGATTTTGATGTAAACGCTTGACGTTCGCTTGCCATATGCTGTTGGATCGGTTAGGAGCTGCGTTGTAATGTGTGACAGCAGCTAAGGGAGGGAAACTTTGTCCGGGTCCCCCAAACAACAAGAAAAAAAAAAACAACAAACTATGTATGGATGGCAAATTTATGAGTTTTGTAGCCCGAAAAAAGAATAAAAGTAATTCAAATAAAATTGATAAATTTTCTTAAACTTTTCCTTACATTAAGTTAACAGGCGACAAAACGTTTCATATTCAACTAAATTAAACTTTGCTGAGAAGCGAAAAAACTTTCCAAACAGTTTAGCTAGAGCGATTAGTTAGCCAAATTTCTTTACTTTCTTAGAAGATTTGGAGAAACTGTCAACAAAAGATTGCAAATGTTTTAAGGAATTGTTATTTATTTGGTTGAATATTCATTAAAGAAGATGGATCAGCTCAAAAGAAAAGTCAAGTTAGAGGAAAGTCTACTTCCCATCCGCGAATGTCACTCCTATGCGCTTGAGAGCTTAAACAAGTTGGGAATTATAATTTAAAACGCAAAACAAAATGGCTAGAATATAATATTAAGACTTGATAAGTTTCATGTGAGTTTCTCTCTCTCTCTCTCTGACCCTCTCCGTCTCTGTCTTTCTTATTCTTTCATATGGTCTATTTATTTCACTTATGGCCAAATGTGTAAGATTTAAAGAAAAAAATCTTTAAAATAATTAAAGAAAAAGGTTTATCCAAATTTTTGTATAAATTTTAATCACTGAAAACAGCTCAAAGGTTAATATTGGAATCTTTTTGAATGCTTTTTGTCATTTATGAAGCTTTAGTATTTCTCAATTTCTGTACTAAAAAAATTAATATATGTATAAAAACGAGAAGACTGAACGAGAGACCGATTGAGAGACCGAACGAGAAGACCGAACAAAATGGCTTCCTCTACCATAATTTTTTTTTATATTTTATTTCTCCACTTTTATTTCTGTCTGATGTCCTGATTACTACTAGCAACTGCTTCCGTTTTTAATATTTATAATCCAGTGTAATTAAGACGAGAGCCAAAGAGTTGGGGGAACTCGGAGAGTCGGCGAATGGAGTCGTCGGTTGTAGGTAAGGTGGTGACGGGGGCGAGGACGAGGGCTGCAGTGGCGGCAGGGCAACGGTGGCTATAATAATTAACAGGAGAGCTTTTACGTTTTCGTCGTATCGTTGGCAGGACTTCTCGCTTCCTTGCCTTGCTCCATCTTGGTAGAATAAAAAACAGAAGAAATAAGAAAGAAAATAAAAATAAAAAACAAAAAGGGAAGAAGCAAACGGGAAAAACAGTTACTGGGCATGAATATAAATATCGCTTGAAAAAATGTGTAATTAGTGGCAGTTAATAACTTTTCCTCTCACGCACCAGAAAAATATATATACAGAAAGAGAGAGAGAGAGAGAGTGAAATAAATCAAGTAGCCAGAGCGAGGGGGGCTGGGAGGGAGTGGGTTGTTGGTGAATTTTGTATGTGGGCGTGGCGGCATTAACTCTCAAAAACCGCACGCACTAATTAAATCTAAAGTGGAGGGAAAACCTTTTGCTATAAATTATTTTTAGTTGACCGCAAAAACTCGGCTTTTATTTCGTTCCCTTGCTTCTTGCCCTCCTCGTCTTCATCCTCAAACATCTTTGTCTCCTCTTTGTTGACAAAGAGCAGAAGAAGAAGCAGCACGTTGAAAAATGCGTCTCAAATTGAGATAAGTTAGCCCCAAGCAAGAGAGAGAGGGGTGGCCCCTATACATATATACCCATCAAAAAGTTCCTGCGTCGCGCTTACTCAGTGTTCTCTGTTCTGTGTTATTCTGTGAAATGCCCTTTTCTGTTTGTTCTTGGACTAATTTGTGGTTTTCCTTTTTGGCCCTCTTAACTAAATTAGCTTCATTATGATAATTAACTTTGAGTGTACATCAGAGAAACAAAAGCAATAGCTTTTGACTTCAATTTTAGCAAATTAAGGTGTATAATGAGCCAAGCAAACAGCATTTTCATTGATTTTGTAAATATTTTGAAAGAAATAGAGGCTGAGATTAGCCCAGCTAAAGCAAAAGTTTTTAAAGGATGAGATAGTTCAAGATCTTAAGCCTTGTGCTATTCCTTTTTACTCTTGCAACTAGTAAAACTGATCTCTCGCTCTTCACTCTTTTCTCTCACTTTTTAGTAGGCACCACTCTTTTTCTCAAAGCTAAGATTGAAAAATTTTCTTTGTTAATGAGGTCCTTTTTGGTTCGTTCGTTTTTTTTTTGCAGAGACATGTCTTACTTGTGTGTCACTCACCTTGACAATTTCCTGCCTTTTATCCGCATTGCCTAAAAAATACAAAACGTTAAAAGAGACCTTTTTTTTTGTTTTGGCTTTCCTTTCTCTTTCTCAAACATATGTACCCTTTAAATGAAGCCTGAAAACATTTTGCCTGGACAACTTTAGAACCCAAATCAAAATTCAATTCATATATACTGTCTGTGTATATGTCTGTTTTTTGTATGTGTGAGCTTTGGCTCTTTTTCCTTTTCCGTTTAAAGTTGATTCTCGTTCTTGTTGTTGTTGCTGCTGTAGCTGCCACGTGGCTGACATGTTAAAAGCCTAAATAATTGCCCACTTTTTGATTACACTCAAAGAAAGCGAAAAAAAAAATGAGAAAAAAAGGCGACATTTTCTGGGAACATTTGATTAGATTTATACTTATTTTTGATTCACTTTGAATAATACTTCTTTACCAAAAGCGAACTGAGTACGGATTTATTCTATATATTCATATATATACATATGTATGTACGTATATATTCGTGTGTATTTGTAAGAGTGTGTGTATATAAATCTAAATTAGTTTTGGGGTGGACAAAAATAAATGCGCATGAATTATGGTTGGTTAAGTGCTTTTTAAGTCCTTCCCTTTGGCCACCCCACTCCCACCTTAAATCCAACGCAATTCAACCTACCATTCATACATACATACATACATACATACATTCATATATAAATTTATATTATATTATGCACATGCCAGAAGAAAGGGCAACATCATAGCCATCTGTCTCGCTTACACTCTTTTTCTCTCTCCCTCTCGTTCTCTTGATTTTGGATTTTCGAGGGCATAAAATATGCAAAAATGAAATATGCTTTGAATTAATGAAATTATTTGCATCAAAACAGTAAAACCGAAAATGCCATAAATGTTGGAAAAATGTATTTCATTTCTATTAAACTTGTCAGTTTTATTAGAATGAATATATTTATTAATGTAAATGTGAATGCATTTATAGAAATTGTTTAAATTGCAAGGCTAGACGAAATTTTCATATACTCTCTCTCTCTCCATGAACTTGGTTTAAAATTCTATGAAAATAAATTTATCATTAAATCTCAAGGAAATTTTCTATTCGATGCTATGCTCCAAGAAACAAAAATCTACTGAAAAATAACTTTTATTATTTGTTTCTATCAAGTCTGAAAGAGTATTTATCGTTTGGAAACTGAGACAGAATTGCGCAGTTTTATTTTGTAACAAAAACACAAATCTTTAAAGCTTTTTTTCACGTCTCAAGTTCTAAATGCAATACTTGAAAATCTGTAATATTTTGTCCGCAGTTCAGTTGGAATAAAAAATTGCATAGAACTTTAACAATTTGATCTCAATTTCATCCTCTTTTTGTTTAGTTGACCCTCTGCAATCCCTGCCCTTGTCTCTTGTATGCAGATGACTCGCCTCAATGCATACATTGAGAATGCAAAAGTCAATTTCCATTTGGCTGTCGTGGACATTACTTGGCGAAAATCACTAAAAGTGAGTGTGTCTCTGTGTGTGTGTGTGTGTGTATATATGTATATTGACATATAATGCCATATACAACTGGTTCTACTCGCATGGATTTCAATGACATCGACGAGCGTTTGCGTCGCTTGTCATTACTGCGATGGCATTTCAATTTTCATGCCATGGGCGATCATCAGCAACGCCAAACCAATCAATTTGGACAGCAGCTCCGGCAGCTCTGGCAGGCCCCAGCAGCAATGGCGACATGCCTCACCCGGTTACTCGTCCGTTCCGTCCTCCGTCGGCGTGTCGTGCCACTCGAATTTCCATTTCCCCTCACCCACCATAACCAATGCGTTTTCATGGCCAGGATTTGGTTGCAACAACGATGCGCGAACATAATGTGAGTTATTTGCTAATTGCCAACAAAAAGAAAACAACATTTTTACTGCCACTGACGTTTTGTGGCTGCTGTTGCTGTTGCTGTTGCTTTAGATGAAAAGGATGGGGTGGGGGAGGGAAATGAGCGGTTGTTGGCGGCGGTAAGCGTTGCAGTGACAACCAAGAGAAGAGAGGAAGAGGTCGTGACCATGTGTCAGGAGACAGACAACATGACAGGCAAAACACACAACAAAAGCAGACGAAACCACACTCTGAAGCTGGTTGGTTGGCTTGTCGGTTGGTGGATTGGTGGGTTGGTGGGTCGGCGAGAACGGTAAAACGGTGGAACGGTCTCACTGACTGGTCGGTCCGTCTGGCTTGCCTTTTTGGTTTACATTTCGGCAAATGAGTGTTAAACACTTTGCATAGTTTTCACAAAATTGTTTGACGACGATGATGAGAAAAGAGAAGAGAAGAGAAGAGAAGAGAAGAGAAGAGAAGAGAAGAGAAGAGAAGAGAAGAGATGGGATGCATTCTCTATAGCATGCGGTATGTGTGCCCGCCTCTCGCGCTCTCTCTTTCTCTATCTCTATCTCTTCTTTCTCGTCGGTGGCTTTGTGTTTTACAGTGAATAATATATACCTTAATGTTGGTTAGGGTAAATGGTATTAAATCAAACTGGGAACAGAATGCCAAAACTTATTTAAAAGTGCATATAATGTTAAATTCTTTTGGTAGCTGTGCTACCCAACAGATTTCTATCGCTGCTGGGAGAGAGCTTCTATAAGAGAAGGCCATCTAAATGCTGTTTTATAGTTGGATAACTTATTGACGAACAAATATAAGTTTCTTTTTGGTTTGGCGTTTTCTTGCGGACAAAAAACGACAGCCAAAAAACGATCAGTTTAGAGTTCGATAGATTTAAATTTGGGCTTAATATCGATTCTATTATCGATTGGAGTTGGATCGAATTCAATTAGAGTTCGATTCTTGATTAGTAAACTGTAAAAGCCAATGCAAAAGGTCTACACTGCTGCCTGCCTATGCCTTTAAGAAAACTGTCGATGCCTATCAATTTGATCTCCCTTTTCCCCTCACTCTCTGTCTCTCTCTCTCTCTCTCTCTCTCTGTGTATCTTTTACCTGTATGCCTTGGGTACATACATACATATATTTTTGTGCAGTTTTCAGTCTTTGGGGATCGGGTATAGGGGATAGGAAGACGCGGGCATAGAGTGAGGGGTTGGCTGGCAGACGGGGGATTTGTGCAATTTTCATTGTTATTGACAAACAAGCGAAATTGTGCGGCTTTGATTGTCGTTCTGGAATCCTGGCTAGCTTCTGGCACACACGTATGTTTCACATACACATGTCTCTCTCTCTCACTCTCTCTTTCTCTCTCTCTCTGTCTCTCTCTTGTGCACCGCATATTGTCGCTGCCTGACTGCTACCACCTTATTCACCTCTCTACCCGGCCATCCCCCCAGCCCCGCTTCAGCTCACTTGTCTGTGGCTTTTTCCGTCTTCGTGCGCTTTGGACGTGTTGGGACACCACTTAATTTCCGGCAATGCGAGTCACGTACGCTCCTTCCTGCCTTTATGTGCAATGACATTTTCATTTTGTTGACTAACACACACTCGCACACACACACACACACACACACACACACAAGGACATGTTACAAAATGGCAGAAAGAGTCAGATGGATAGAGAGAGAGTTCGGCTTGCGGCGAAAGGGGAAAGAATGCGAGGAGGCAGCGACACAAAAGTTTGTTTTCAGCCAACTCATTTTGTTGCAATTTGCACCAAAAAACAAAAAAAAAGAAATGAGAGCTAAAAAAAAAAATAAAAAATAAAAGCAAAACAAAAACAAAAAGAAAACTCGATTATTTTTAATTAAAACAACATTGACACGGAATTAAGGCAAACATAAAAACCAGAAGAACAAACACACTAAAAACGACAAAAAAAAAAAGTGAACACAAAATGAACGACAAAAATGAGCGAATAACTAAGAAAATAAATTTTCAACTTGAAATTGAGGCTTTTTATATTTCCCACTCTCTCTCTTTCTTTCGCTTCCTTCTTTTCTGGCATTCTCAAGCCGCTTCTTGGTTTGCTTTGATTTCGTTCAGCAGACCGTAAGTTGTTAAGTACAAAAACGAAGCGAAGAACCCAAAAAGAAAACTCTTTTTACCTTTCACTCGATGTTTTTCTGTTGTTTTATTTCTTTTAGGCCTTATGTCTCTGATGATGAAATCTGATTCATTTGACTCATCATCTAAATACAAATCCCGAGCCCCTTGCCAACGGCGTATTAAATTTGATGATGGCAAAAAACAAACACGAAACTCTTCTTCGATTTCTACATCGATTTATTTACATTAAACGGAAACCATTTGTTTAGACTGTTACCCACCATCAGACGTCAGCCATCACCCATCACCGTGAACCCCCCAAAGCAGCCTAAGCTCTAGCTTTAGCCCTAGCCTCCTGCCTTTTGCCTACCCCGCTTCCTTGTTTAAGTTTCATCAAATATATAGAAAATATACACACACACACACATATGTCAAACGTGTCTGGAATTTTACAAATTGTACAATAACAGGAACGTAACCAAACGAAACGAATCGAAACGGCGAAGGCATTAACGAAATAAAACATGCAACCTTTTAGAACAGGGGAAAATTGTGTTATCGAATATATATATATTTGATAGGCCCCCATCCCTCTTCACCACCCCTCCCCCCACATACATACACACACTTCCATCTCCATCTTCATTGCCATCTTCATTTCTTCCTCTATTAGATAATAACCATATTAGATTACCTTTTTATCCTTCTACTTGGCTCGATCGGTTGGAACAGCCTTCAAGCATTCATTAAGGCTTTCTTCTAATGAATTGAAATATTTATCGAAATTCAGTTTTGTCCCCTAGCAAAACGCGTTTAAAGACACACTTAAAAATTTCAACAAATTTCATTTCAGTTTTAACTCTCTCTTCGTCCTCCTCCTCCCTTTGGAATATCACTTAAATGAAAGTTATTTATATGCTGCGTATTTATTTTGGCTCTGTTGGCCTATGTAAAATAAAATTAAATTTTACTTTACCAAATTGTTTTAAAAACTATTTTTTTTTTCTTCGTTTTTATATATATATATATTTTTTTTTTTTTGGCTGTTAATAAATTCAAATGCAACTGCAAAGTGCAACTTCTGTTGCATGGGCCCGTCACGGACTCATTTAAGCCATCATTTAAGTGTTGCCTGGGTCACGTGCTGGCATCATAAATTCTGTTTCCTCCACCCCGTCCCCCCTTTTGCCACTAGCCAACTGGTACCGCTGCTACTGCAGTTATTCCTCGCTGTTCTCCCTTTCTGTCTCTCTCTCTCTCTCTGTTGCCAAAATGTGCAATTTTAGTTTTAATGAAAAATTTTTGTGCTTTTGCTCTGAAATTTTTATTGAATTTTTAATGAAAATTACAAAACGAATTTTCCCTCCAAAACGGCCCAAAAAAGTAGGCAATGAAATTTTATGGACAACAATTAAATGATAATTATTGGTAGAGCCAGAGAGAGCGAGAGGGAAGGGAAGGGGGAGAGAAGAGAGTGAAATGGATGTAGAGCCACTAACTAAATAAATTAATGAGTAGAACAAATTAAATCAGATTCAGACCGTCGACTATCGTGTCCTCGCATTGATGATGAGCAGCGCATGAATGAGCCGATGTCGATGGCAATGGCAAGAGGGAGGAAAGGAGGACTAAAGGAGCAAGGAGGGAGGTAGGAGACAAGAGGGTAAAATAATTATTTTTCGTTGCGGTTCTTAAATTAAAATCTTTAAGCGGCTTTATGGTAACTAAGAAGAGATCCATCGGTTGCTTTTTTTTCGCCGTACCGCCATCCTCTCTCTCTCCCATATTCTCCCACTTACCATCACCGTCTCGCTCGCTCTCTCCCCATTTCCCCTACCACCCCCCCCCCCCCCCCACACCATTCTCTTCTTATATATGTATGTACAATATAATCCCTCCATGCAAGGCAATAAATCTTCGCTCGGCAAACGGAAACCAGCTGCAAGCTTTTCTTTTGCCCATTTTCTCTTGCTGCTGCTGTTGTTGTTGTTGTTGTTTTTGTTGTTGTTATTTCCCAGTATTTTCTTCTTTGCTGGTTTTTCCTTTTTTGGCTTGGTTGGTCTTTTGTCTTTCCATAGCTCAACATTCAAACCGCAGACAGAAAGATGTGAGGGTGCAGCAGGCAGCAGATAACTGACGAGTGGCGCGGCTGAGCGGTGGGGAGCAGAGGGTGGCGCAGAGGTTAGTTGGGGCCAGCTTAGCGGCCCATCTCGAGGCTAATACAAAACGCAAAATTTAATTATAATTTTCTGGTTCTGGTTCTGGTTCTTGCTCTTGCTCTGGCACTGGTTCTTTGGTTTTCCTTCTCTGCCCCTTTTGTACTATGGCACTTCCCCCATTCTATTCCATTTTTCTCGGTTTTTGTTCTTGTTTTATTTATTTATTTTTTTTTTTTTGTTATATATTTTTTTGGGCTTGCTTGGTTTTTGCAATTGGATTTTCTTTCTTTGTATTTTTATATGGTTGTTGTTGGTTTTTTTGTTTTTTTCTTTTGGGTTAGCATGAAAATTTATTGCATAGAGTGGGAGAGAGCTTGGAGCTAGGGCAAAAATTATCTCATTTATGAAAGGTAATTTGCCGGAAAATGTTTCAGCTAAGCAACGAAAAGGTAGAAATACAATCAAATTTGGGTGCAAATGGCTAAGAAATGGTGGAATATTATATTTGAGGGCATTCTTTTTCTTCACTCTAACCAAAATTTGATTGAAAAGCATGAAAGAACAGTTATATAAGATAGATCACAGGTCTCAGAGAAGTGTCATATGTTTTTGGCCTCATAAATGATTGAGAAATAAACAAACGCCAATTTCCGATATAACTAAAAACAGTTAATTGTATTCCAAAACTTATGCTGAACATGTTTCCAATGTAAATGTTATGGCCCCAAGTTGATTAAAGGTTCTTTGTCGATACTTTGCTTTGCTTCGTCTTGGCCATAAACATAAAATTTTTTGACCAATATAAAGTGGAGAACTTTTAATAGCCGCTGCTGCAGCCATTTGCCTGTTTTATGTATTTGTATACTATATAATACATTTCGTATATGTCGTTCTTAAATCAAATAATTTGTGCTTCACTTACTTTACTCATTAATTTGTAAGCCCCATTTAAAATACAAATCCAAATACAACAACATAATTCATTTCGGAAAATGCATACCGAACTAAAAATGACTATAAAAAAAAGGGCTCAAAGCAGTCAAGACCAAGTGTGTGTATATAGAGGAGGGGGCAGGCTTAGAAAAGTGAAGGGGAAGAAGAAAATGATCCTTACCATTTCCATTATGCAAAAAGATAAAGATAAAAGACAAGCAAAAAAGGAGATTGCCTGATTTTGCTGCAATCCATCTCTCTCTCCAGGACGACTCGTTTGTTCGTTTGTGTGTGTTGGCTCTGCCGTTTATTTATTTTATGAGGACGTTTTCGTTGCCCCGTCCCCGTCCCCCCATTCACTCCGCACTGCCACCTTGTGCTTGTGCTGTTAAAACCAAGTGAGGCATAAAAGTGGATGGTCCTGGCAGTGCCAGGACTCAAAACCAAATTCAAACACACGCACCTAAAAGTAAGCAGAGCTCCACCAAAAACATAGCAGCAGCAGCAAACGACGCGTGCAAGTTTTATGTTTTCATCATAAACGTTAATATATTACACAGAATGAACACAGCAGCAACAACAACAACAACAACAAGAGCAGCAACAACAAAATCTACAGCAAAACATTTGCTTAACAACAAAAAAAAAAAAAAACAGAACTACAGGACATCTCCTACAAACACAAGCCTTTTTTTCGTTGTGTATACCCTATATTCGGCTATATTAACTAAGTTCAAAGAGGTTGCGACCTCGTTGCGGATGAAGCTATCCTAGACCTGCTTTTGTTTGTGAACCTTTTAAACAGTCTAAATTTATTTCTGATCCTAAACATAATTAAATGAAACGACAAATAACTCAATTCGGATGGAACTTTTACACTAATTTGCTAATGAATCGATAACAATTTCGATTAATCGTCGGGCGTAGGCTCTCTCGAATTAGAGTTGATGCCATTTCAGATTAATTAACGACACTTAAATTGGCGTTTAGGGTATCACGCAGTCGGCATTGGCAACTCTTAATGTCAAATACTTCTTTTATTCTTGTTGTTGTTGTTGTTTCACAATAATCAATTTAAAATTTTGCACGCCTTTTCTTTGCCTGCCTGTCAGAACATTCAACAAATTTTCATTAAATCTAACAACCAACCAAAACAGCAAAAGAATAAGGCAAAGAAAAGGCAACCCACGGATGGTGGGGGTGGGGGGATTGGGGGAGGAGAATGGCTTAAAAAGAGAGGAAAGTAATACAGAAAATCCAATAAAATGAACGAGTTGTGAGAGAGAAAAAATGACGCGCTCCACAATGAGGAGGAAAGGGTGAATATGGGCAGGGGGGTGGGGGCAGAGAAGGGAGTACGGCTTACGTTTTGTGATTTGAAGACATTTTTCTTTTTCTCTCGTTTTCTTTTCGTTGTTTTTTTTTTTTTTTTTGTTTTTTTCTTGTTTTTGTTTCTGTGTATTTTTATATTTTGGTAACACATAACAACAATAACAATTGCAGACGACAGCCGAAACAAAACAACAAAAAAAAAAAGAGAAGAAAAGAAAAACATAAAAAATGACATTTACGACAAATTACATTTCTAACGGTACGAAGGGACCTTGGTGTGGGAGGAGAGGGTAAGGCAATGTTGGTGCGATTTCAGTTGATGTTTGGCATGAAGAACCGTTACGGTAGTAAGCCTTTAACGCCTTGGCTGAAAACAGCGGATGACTGAAGTGGGGAAGGGGTGACGGAGGTAGGCACGGGGTTAAGAAGAATGCGAAAAGAAAAACTTTTGGCTGCTAAGTGATTTCAGTGCGCCATCGAAAACTAAAAACAGATGTTTCAGTTATTTATGTTGTTGCTGTTTCTTCTTCTTCTTCTTCTTCTTCTTCTTTTGCTGGGGAGGAAAATGAGGCCTGGCAGAAAAATAAAATCAAGCAGAAAAATTATGATATAAACTTATATACAAAATATATATAGAAAACTTCGACCTCCACCTTTGTGCGCACATAAACTGTTTCCATTAAACAAACAGATGTTTTTTAAGTCCATAGCGAACTCTAAGCGAGGTTTTCGAGCCAGCAAAAAAAAAAAAAAAAAAAACTACTCAAACAAAAATAAACGATGCACCTTGAGAGCAATCGAATTGCCAGGAGCCTCTAAAATTTGATTCAGTTCAATTGCGCACAACTAAAGAAAAACAAATCAGTGTTGGAAAGTGAGTTTAGAAAATTACTTCAAGCTAGTGGGAAATGGTTTTGAATAATATCGATTTCATGCACGTATTCATTCGTTTTATATACATATGCTGAACAAATCAAGAAATCTACCTCGAAGGATTTCATGCAAAATATGTGAACAAAAAAACCCCAACAATTATTCCATGGAATTTCTTTATTTCCAACTGCCAACAACAACAACAACAGCAATAATAACTATATATATAGCATATACATACATATATATATATATATATATACCTAAATATATATATGTAAATAAAATAATTGCAACTGCTTTCCCTTTTGCTCCAACAGCCGCTGGGCTAAAACGAAAAACAAAAACAAAAATAAAAAAAAAAAAAAAACCGTCACCATACAAAAAAAAAATATGCAAAATAGGCAGCAAAAAAACAAAAATGAATAAAGTCCATTGCATCTTTCACATATGAATTTTCATAAAGCATATATCCCCTTTTCCGTCCCTTTTACCCCCTTCTCACCACACACACCGTCTCATTTTCATTTTTAGTTATGTATTTTTTTTTATATGTATATATACTCTTTCGGTGGAAAGGTATTCGAGCTTATGTGTAAAGGTTTGCTATTTTACAAAGAAACAGCAAATTTTCTTTATTTTTTTTCACCGATCGAATTTCCTTAGAAGTGATAGATGACGTAGAAAAAAAAAATATCGGTTCAAATGGCTTCAACGATCGGCGGTTGACCATATTTAGAGAGCATAGGAAAATGCATTAAGAAATAAAGTTTTTGATTCCTCGTTCCTCCGATTGTTTTTGTCTTTTGTTCGGCCGATTTTTGTTTGTTGCTGCTATTTTTAGGCCGCGCGGATGTTTTTACTCGTGAAAATTGTTGTTGTTGTTGTTGTTGTCCAAATGCAAGGACAATACTGGAAAAATTTAATTTACCGCATAGAATTGTGAGAAGGTATAAAAAAAGAAAGGGAAAAACCGGAACAAAAAAAAAAATAATAAACTTTTGTTTTCTGCTCTTGCGCCTTGCCTTGGCTTACTCTATGTGTGTGTGTGTGTGTGTGTGTGTGTATCGTCGTTACGCCAAACGTCATCCGTGCCACGCCTCCGCAACGCCACCCACCAAGTCAGACCCCTCCCACGTCCCAAAAGGACGCTGCGCTGTCGGTTTTAATTATGGAAAAAGTTTTTTGCTTTATTTAGTTTAAACAATAAGTGGTTGGAAAATATGAATTATACAAAAGGCTGAGTAAAGTCTCTCGATCTGTGTGTGTGTGTGTGTGTCACTATGTGAGTGTGTGTGTGTTTGTGTGTGTCTGTGTTCAGACAGTTCTTAAGGCAAATGCAAATATTTTGCTTTCTACTTTTTTTTTCGTGCTTCCTCTCTTCTCATCTTCCCTCATTGTTGTTGTTTTGGGCGGCTTTGCATGGCCAAGTGAGAGACAGAGAGAAAACTCAGCAACTTTGCTGGCAGTCCTAGTTTTCTTTCTTTTTATTCTCTAGTTTTGTTTTGTTTCGCTTTTTTTTGCCTTTTTTGCATTAAGTAATTTGAATTTTTTTAAGTGGAAAAAGATGCTGTCATGTGAGAAAAATAAACTAACGAATCCCTGCACCCAACTAGCAAAACAAACAAAAAAAAAAAAAAAAAAAGAGAACGAAAGCCTTCAAAACTATTTGCATGTCCTGTGTAACCCATAGAGGAAAAACTCTTGAGGCATCTCTCAACTAAAACGTTGATCTTTCAATCAAGCAGAAAGAGGAAGAATGCAGCAAAGTCCATACAAAATTAATTGACAAGTTTTTGCCTTCTCGAAGCAATAAACCATTTGATCTTAAAAAGAAAAGGGCAAACGCAGCTTAGTCCAAGAAAACATTACTCGAAAGTCCTTCTAAAAAGAGTGTTTAATAGAATATTTTGTGGCAAAAATTAAACAGAAAAGAAGATTTCCTTTTATTTTTAAAGGACCAAAATGAAATAAAATTTCCTAGAGTTTAATTTATGTTTGAACCAAATAACCTCACACAAAAGTATATATGTATATAGTCCCGGCTATTGGAATTCTTGGTAGGTTTCTCTTTGAGATGTGAGTGTCGACGGTGTGTGGGGTGAGATGTAGGCAGGAGGAAGGAGATGGTGATGGGGGGGGGAGTTAAATGAAGGCGGTCATAAAAACGAATAGGCAAACATTTTAAGCTGCACAAACTGCTATAAATTTAAGCCGCTAAATTAGACACGTTTGGCACATTGAGGCAAACACTCGCACACACACACACACACACACACACACACACACACACACACATACACAATTGTTATGACCACGCCCATACCGACGCCCACTTGCCTCAGTATTCTGGCGCGTCGTGCTAGGCGAAAAATAATCATAAAGGTAATTATTTTATCGTTCGCTTCAAATTCGCTTAATTTCCCAACGCCAACGACGACGACGACGACGACGGCAATGAATGCCGAAAAACGCCCCAGGACCACAAACATATAACGTAACGTAACGTAACGCTAATGGAAAATATGAAGCGACCCCCCTCACGCTCTCTCTCTCTCTCATTTGTGTGTGTGTGTGTGTGTGTGTGGCCTGCAGGGCAGCTGTGGCCTGAAAGAGAACGAGGACGTGATTAATTACCAAATTGGGAGCCATTATCGCGTGCAGTTTTCGTGTGGGTGTTGTAAAGTTTTTTGTGCCTCACGCACAAAGAAACATGGCAAGAGAGAGAGAGAGAGAGAGAGAGGGGAAACGAAAGAGAGACAGAGAGAGAGAGAGATATGGAGCTAGTGAGAGAATGTCCTTTTACTTCTGCTAGTAATATTGTTTGACGCTTTTGTTCTATATTCTATTACATTATTTCTGGCCCCACTTTTTATGCAAAGAACGTTTTCACCTCCTCCTTTCCCTGTCGCCGCCTGCCTCCTGCCTGCTGTCTATACGTCCATTCGTCTGTCTGGCATGTTTTCTTTTTTTTTTTTTTTTTTTTTTTGGTTTTTTTGGGTCCGTTGGTGGTGGCAAAATCAAGCGCAAAATATTAATGATAATAATTTATTATCAACTGACAGGTGAATGTGTGTGTGTGTGTCGAATGGGTGGGTGTGGGGGTGGGGGTTCAGTCAGGAAGGTTAGATTAGGGTACGGTGTATGGCGAAAATGCCATCCCTTGAGGGCTTCTTGGCATACCGCCGCGCACCGCACCGATAAACGTTTAGCGATTAGCGGAACTTTTGCCGACATTTTTGTTGTTGTTGTTGTTGTTGTTGTTGCCTTCAGTCTATGTCACATTTTTGCTGTTGCTGTTGTTGTTTTTGTTGAAAATTTATGTGCAAAATTCGATTTTGTCAAAAGAATGTAAGCAAGCGAGCGAGCGAGAGGGAGAGAAAGACAGAGGTAAAACGAAGTGGCAAGGAAAAAGGAGGAAAAGGAAGTTAGGCGGAGACATCGACTACGTGAGTTGGTATAATTTTTATGTTAAGCCATCGAAAATTGTCGAAATTCCATTTGGAAAAATTTAAATAAAGACTCCATCAAAATGTGCCCAAAAATTTGCACATTTAAAATTCACAGTTAACTGACAATTTTCAAATAAAAACGAATAATTAACTGTGGCCCAAGAATCTACTCAAGCTTAAATGGAAACTTTTTGCATTCTAAATGACAGTTTTTTGAAAGAAATTCTTATTTTCGAATAGCTAACTGATTCCATTGACTAAAGTAATTCTAGCTTTAAGATGATTCCCTATCGAAAAATGTTATCCCAGGGTTTACCCGAACAAGTCTTGAAATAGTTATTTAAAAATTGATTGACATTGTTTTTTTTTTTGTAGCCTTTTTAAGACAAGTTTTTCGTCAACAAGTTTTTTCCTAAATACAAAGTTATTTCTACTTGCATATTAATTTTTCTTACTTAATTGCTTTTGTAGTAGTTAAAACTGTTTTTATCTGCATCAATTAAAATTGATTTGGTATTTATTTAAAACTAGCTTCAAATCTTAATGGCCCTTAATGAAGGGCAAAGAACCAGTTGGGAATTACAACGTCTTGAAATAAATATTTATGTGCCCGTCATTGAAACTCGTTTGTCGACTGCCGACCGCCTATATATTCCCTACACAGTCCCACACACACACACACACACACATAATTTCAATGCCATAAAGTACATACACCCACAAACCCACCCTCACACACACACACACACACGCACACATAACTTGATTCGTTCGTTTTGAGCCACCAAATTGGAAGCCATTTGCCTGCCAAATTACAGAACCAAATCCTTCCTCTTACCCGAAAAAGGCAAAAAATTGCATGCACATAAAAATTAACTAGCAATGTGAAACCACCAAAAAGCAAAAAGAGGATCTTAAAAAGAGAAGAAGGCAACAAAAAAGAAAATAAAAAAAAACGTAAAGCTGGATGAAAAAAAAAGGGCGACGAAAACGGTGAAACGCAACACACAAATCAAATATTTGCCTGCCATATTCCGCTTTGGCAATTCCAAAAATAAAATTCAAACAAACGACACGCAAATGCATGAGTAACTCACAAATAAAAATGCCCGAAAATTTTTACCTACCAACCCAACCAAAGAACAAAAAAACAAAAAAAAAAAACCACCAACCAAGGCACGAAAACTTTTTGCACCTTTAGGCTTTAGGAGCAAAACATAAAAAACGAAACGAAGCGAAACCAAAACCGAAATACGGCCTAACAATTCTGAAGTTTCTATACCCTGTGCCAAACACAGGTCCTTTCCTCTGCTCTCCTCTCCTCAAGCTGCTATGTTGGCCCGAGGTTGACTAAAGAAATTCTAGTGGAAATCTCACAAGCGTACAGCCATTCGGTTGATCGGTTCAAAAAAAAAAAAAACCTTTTTCATGTAGCAAACAATAGTGATCCTTTATTGAATCATATCGGTTAATCTAAGCAGAAGCGAAACACTGTTTTGTTTTTAATGAATTGGATCTTAATCTTAATAGAGTCATCTGCCCCTTTGCCCACATGGGCCATATGCTTAGCGATAAACCGATTAAACCGAATGCTTAAAAGATACTCTATGAGCTGCTCTATTAATTGAATCGAACGATTAGAAACTGAGCTTGCTAGGCCAAATTTAGATGACCATTTTATACATTATTCGAAGGGTATAAAGTGTATAAAGTAGAACAGGAAACAAAACCGACGACTGTTGCATTTCGGTAGACCCCGAAAAAGAATTTATTTATGCCATGCTCGAACCAAAAAAAAAAAAAATGTGAAAACCACCAAAAAAATAGAAACGCAAACTAAAATAGAAAATAGAAAAATGTAAAAGGGAAAAATAGGTACAGTTGTGTGTAGGTGAATATGTGATTTATTTTGTTGTTTTTGTGTTGTGTGTGTCGGTGTGGGTGTGGGTGTGGGTGAGTGTGTGTGTCTATGTTGGTTCTAAAAACCGGATGTCATGGCGGTTTTATCCAGGCAGGCAGTCAGGCAGGCAACAAACAAACGTAAAATAGTTTACAGCTGACGCTTTTTTTGCGGTTTTCATTTATTTATTCGATTCTCATCCTCTTTCTCTATCCCCTCTCTCTCTATCTCTCTCTCTATCTCTCTCTATCTCTGTTTCTCTATCTATCATCTATGTATGTCTCTCTGTGTATCGCTTAACAGGGCAGTTCGTCTAGTGCCGCTGCAGCCTCTGCTGTTACCGCCGCTCCACCAACACCGCGCAGCGCATTTCCCGTTGCTCCATTAACCGCTTCAGCCGTTGCCCTAAAAGGTTCATCGTCGTCGTCGTCATCGTCGTCGTCGCATCAGCAACAACAACAACAACAACAGCAACACCAACACCAACACCACCAACAACAACAACAACAACAACGTCCACCAGCCATGACTAGTCCAGCTGCTGCTGCTGCTGGCGCCGCCTTGGCTGCCAGTGCCCCATATCGCGGTGCAACCAGTTGGACTCCGCAGGGTTATGCCCCGGCAGCTGCTGCTGCCGCTGCTGCGGTTGCCCAACAAGCAGCCGCTTATCGCTATACGGCCCCATTGCCACAGCCAGCATATGCGGCCTATACACCGCATACGGCCACCACACCGGCCACAACCACGGTGAGTCTTTCCTTCCCCTTCAACACACACACCCCCACCATCCCCCTTTACCATACGAATATGTACTACTTACATACTAACTAACACCAACTAACTAACTAACTAACTAACACTCGCTTGCACACTTCCATCCACAACCTCTCCCTCTACCCCATGTCCTCAGCCATATACCCATATACCATACAAAGTATCTTTCGGTTTCGTTTTTGCATTTTAGTTTAGAAAATTTGCATTGCAAATGTTGTTTAAAAAATTGATAACCAATGTTAAGTGCATTTCAATTAAATTTCATATAGAAATCACTCGATTCGTAGGCAGGGGGGGGAGTTGGGGTAGACAACACTACCGTTGGCCACAAATCGTTACTTATGGAACGATCTTTTCAACCGATTTGCATTGAAATCGAATCACTTGATGATGCAATCATTTTAATTGATTGCTTCTATAGTGTTTCGATTTAAACGAAATTAAGCCGCTATAAGTCTGACTCTCAGTGTGAGTGTGTGTGTGTGTGTGTGTGTGTGTTCTGCAGCACCTGCCAACTACAGCCTGCAGCAGAAATGCTTTCGATATCAAGTTTCTTTACGTTGCTGTTTATATAGCTTTAGGCATTTATTCTCTCGATTTTCAGTTTCGATCAAATTTCTTTAATTCTAGTTAATGCAACTGCATTCGATATTATGTTTGTTTGTGTGTGTGTGTGTGTGTGTGTGTATGTGTTCAGGTTAAACTTTACACAAAAGGCAAACAAGACTATGAGCCCTTTGGGGTGTCTCTAAGAAATCTCTCTTCAAGATTGTCTAAAGAATCTTCTGTCTCGGAGCACCCTGCCAATATGATTAGATTTGGAATTGGTTTTCACAACTTTTCTCATTTTCCCAGAAACCCACTTTCTCATTTAGATGTGGGATCATTAATTTTGCTAGCATACTTTTGGGCTTGCCAAAACTTTACTTTTCATCAATTTTCAATCTATGAATTTATGAATTCAAAAGTCGCATCGAACGATGAGGAAGGGGGCAGGACGCAGACACAATGTACTTTATATGATGGCCATTTGATTGAAAATTGCTCAAGCAGCAATTTTATTTATAGGACAAGGCACTAACTTTGACTCTTTTTTGGGTTGTGGTACTTCATCTGCTGCTTCTGCTTCGTCTTCTCGCTCTGTTTGATTGGCGTGAAAAGTGCTGAAATTAATTTGCCTTGAATTGACTTGAGTGACTTGCTTTTAGTAGTAGTCGTCGTCGTAGTGGAGAGAAGAGGGTGGCAGAATGGATAGACAATCAATTAGTCTGTTTTGTGGTTCCTCCTTTGACTCCTCCTCCTTCTTCTGCTGGTCCTTTTTTTTCCCCCCCTTTTTTTTTGTCGTCGTCGTCGTCGTCGTTCTGCTTGTACCCCAATCTGAACCGATCCAAAGCAACCAACAGACAGTCCATCAAAGTCAGTTGAAGCCAAGGGCTTTCAGCTTTGACTTTCGACTCTTGTTGTCATTTTCAATTTGAAAAGTCGTTGGCAGTCGGCAAACGGCAGGCAGCATCATTAATAACACAACAATTAAGAAAACTTTTCCAACAGACAGACAAACAGACTGCGAGAGAGACAGGGAGAGAGAGAGCGACAAGACCAAAGAGGGACAGACAAATTTTCTCCGATTGGAATCAGCATCATGACGAATGATTTGGTGGTAAATGATTTCCATGCTCCAAGTGATTTTTCCTGCTGCTGACAACTTTAATTCAAAATTTTCTTCACCAAACCCCCACACAAACACAAAACCCGCCAAGCAAACGTAAGATAAAGGACAAACAGACAAAGATAGACATAAGAAGGGAAAATGAGGTAGAGAAGCGGAGAAGGAATAGAGGGTTGGAGTGTGTCCTAAGGCTGGTTTATCTGCTCCTCCTCCTCCAACTCTTCTTTGTTCAATTTCTTTTGCATTTTTCGTGGTTTTCGTGCGGTGCCCTCAAGGTGCCTTTTTCTTGTCATTTTTTTTCTTTCCATTTCTTTTTTTTTTCTCCTTTCCTCTCATCTCCACCTCCGCCTCCAGATTCTCGTCCCCCTTTTTCATTCATTCATTCATTCATCGAAAATGTATTTTTGTGGGCGTCGTCTTGACATTCCTTCTTGCTTCAGTTGCCTCCTTTTTCGTCTTTTTTTTTTTTTCTTCCTCCCATCTCTCCACTTTGTTGGCCATTAAAAGTGCCTGCTGAATGTCCTGGCCACTTACATTTTTTTTCTTCCCTCTGATTCCATTTATGAAAACAGGACACACAAAAAAAAATATCCTTCCACTGCTTCTGATGTTCTCTATTGGGTGGGTCATAGATTATGGCTTTTTGGGATTTCAAGTGTCGAGGTTACAAGTTGCTGAGGGCCAACCACCCCCTTACCCCCTCACCACACCCGCACCCTATCCTCTTGTGCGTTTTCAAAGAACGACCACTGAATGCTAAAAGTCTGATGAAAAAGTTGTCAATTTCCGGTCAGAAAGCTTGTTAATGCACGAGAACATTTTCTATATAGAATATATTATTATTGGCTGATTATAATTAACACCAAAACCAAAAAATAGGCGTTTCTTTATTCCATTTTAATTAATGTGTTTTAATTGTGTTTAATATTATTTTCTAACCTTTTCCAGTATTTCAATATTACAATCTGCTTTACTTTATTAGAAATACTTTAAAATAAGTTCGTTTAACTAAATCTGAATATCTTGAAAAAGATTTATTCATACATTTTGTTTACTTATTCCATTTTCATATTTGAAACGGAACAAAGTGTTTTATAGTATATAGAATTTCTACCATATCCCCAAGTAAATTTGATTCATATTTAATTACTAGCCAAAGGGTCAGCAAGTTTCCATTTATGCCACACCCCTTTTTACCGCCCATTGGCCATTGCCTCACACAAAACCAATATCTTAGACAAACATTAAATAGAAATATACAAAATTCATTTTTGGCTTGTACATAGCATCAAGCAAATCATCATCGTCATCATCATCATCATTATCGTCGCTGTCGCCGTCGCTGGCGTTGGCGTTGCCGTCGACGTCTTTGTCATGAGAACAAAATCCAATTCCAATTGTCTCTAGGCTATGCTCTCGCTCAGTCTCCACCCCTTTGTTGGCCACGCCCACAACTTTGACTATTCCATTAGGAGCGAACAGATATAATCATCAACTGGTTCTCTTGTATTCGTCGTCGTCATCGTCATCATCATCATCATCATTATCTTCAGGACTGAGAGTCCTCGAATGTCGTCTTGTCCATTTCCTGTGTGACAATTTCAATCGTCGTCGTCAACATTCATTCTCTCCTTTATGCAATGCAATTCGAGTGTGCAATAACATTTTCCCTGAAAAACAACTCCTCAAACTTCACCGGCACCCTTCCCCTTCTCCGCATCGCATTTACCCCTCTCACGATTGCGACTCAGCCACTGCCTTCTTGAACTTGTCAGTTGATTTAGTTTTGTCCCCTTATAAAACTGGAAACATTAGTTAAATTTTAAATAAGTTTATTTTCACAGTTGACTTCTTTCTTTTTCTCTTTGCCTTTTGCCTCAACTTGTTGAATGAATTTGAATTTATAATAATCATAAAATGGAAAAGGAGAAACGCACAAAAGAAGAAGTAGAAGCGGATGAAGCGGAGGTGCTGAAGTGAGGCTGCTGAAGCAGGGGTGGAGGGGAGAGTAGACAAAACGCATAAATGTAAATGTTATTCTTGTGCATTTTATTTCTGTTTTAAATTTTAATTATTTTTTGTTCTCCTCTCTTGAGCAAAAGGCGAAGGCAAAGTTCTTCGTCTCCCTTTCATTTCCACTTCAGCACTAGCTCTTCTTTTCTCTTTCTCTCTCTCTCTCTCTCTCTCTCTCTCTCTCTGTCTCTCATGAGAAAATTGAATTTGTATAGAGTGAAAGCTCTTGAGGCGGCGCGAACTGAGTGGGTGACAGAGAAAACAAGAGAGAGAGAGAGAGAGAGATTGAGAGTGAGAGAGGTGGGGAAGAGTCGACGGTCATGGAGTTTCAAAAGCAATTATTGTTGAAATATTATTTACATATTTAGCTGGTCTGCATATCTAGCATATCCTTCCTTCACCTCTTCGTCTCTCTCGGCTCTTTTCTTCTTTCACTACTCTACTCCCTTGCAATGCTCATGGGGCGTATGAGTGTTATGCAAATGCATTTTGCCAGATAATGCAACTTAATGTGGCCTCAACTCTGGAGAATCCTTAACTAAGTGCAACAGCAACAGCAGCAGCAGCAGCAGCAACAACGGAGAAGAGAGAGCGAGAGAGTTATGAAATTTAAATGAAGCTTGAAAATTTTGTGAAACAAATTCTCTTTGGGGAAATGGAAATTCTCCATACAATATATAAAACTCTATAAAAAGAAATTATAAAATTTAGCATGAAATGAAATGGAATAGGTACAATGGTACAGTAATATAAAATGAATAGAGATTAAATGGAATGAAAATTAAATGTAATGAAGTGCACGAAAAACTTCTTAATGTCAACACAAAAAATTAAACTTCAATAATGGCATAGAAATGCTTGCAAAATTTCGCCAATTCTAATTGAATTAATTCAAAATTGTAATGAAGAGAAATCAATTGATATAACTCAAACTTTAAAATGTCAATTGCAAAAAGAGATGAAATATTAAACATGAAATTGAATGCATTCAAATATACATACATAGTTGGCCATAAATTTCGACTGAATTAAATGGAATTTAACGAAATACTCAAACAAACAATAACAAAGGCAAGATGAAACACAAAAGTCAATTAAACATGAAACTAAAGTTATGGGACAAAGGCTTTAGCGCAAAAGTGCAATATAAAAAAAAAAATAAAAAAAATAAATAAACATTGAAAAAAAAACTATAGCATACTTATGCGGGCGTCGGTTTGTGCCCAGCGAAATTGATTCCCAATCGTTTGCCAATGGATTTGCCACATTTTATAATATAAAATTAAACATTTTTCAGCTTGTGCATATTAAATTCCAAGCTGTTTATTTTGCTGCTGTTGCTGCTTCCGCTGCTTGCGTTGTTTTTGCAATAATAATAATAATAATAATTTTATTTTCCTTTTTTGTGATGATGTTGTCGTTGTTGTTGTTGTTGTTGTTGTTGTCGTTGTGCTGCATTTTCACAATGACCGCACATAAATTCCACAACTGGTGCATGCAATAAATCAACAAGCATGCTCAATCAAAATTCCAACTGTGAGCGGAAAAACGGAAAGAAAAACCAACGAACGAACGAACGAACAGGGAGAGAAGAGTAGAGAGAGAGAGAGAGAGAGAGAGAGATGGAGTAGAAAGTAAAGTAAAGTGTAGAGATTGAGGAGCTAAGGAGATTGGTAGGCGGTGACGGCAAAAGAATCAATAAAAATACATTAAACTTTATTTGCTTAAAGGGAACAAAAACAACAACAAAAGCAACACGAAAAAAGAATCACACAAAAATTAAGTGGAAGCAGCTGCAAAAGCAAATGCAGGTAGCAAAAAACCAAAAAAGCAAGGAGAGCGATAAAGCGATAGCAAAAAAACAAAAAAAAAAGGAGAAAAAAAACTATGGCCCACGCAGATTAATTAAAAGTGTTGAGCTGGCAAAAGTGCAGAAAGGCAAATACGGTGGAGAATGATAGCAGTGGAAGGGAGGGAGGACCCAAAAACCAAAAAGAGAAGGAAGCAAGGGAAGCTGAGGGGAAAGAGAAGGACAAAGAGCAAAGGGTGAAAAACAGGACATAAAGCGATTAACTCAATAAAGCGTAAGCGTAAAAACAAAAGTGACAAAGTGTGTGTGTGTGTCAGTCTCTACCTCTGTGTGTGTGTGTGTGTGTGTGTGTGTAGTGGCAGACGCGAACACAATGTAAATAAACACCCAACACCAGCAACAAGAGTGAAAACATTCATTCTCACACTCTCACAAAGGAAAAGCTGTGGGTTGTCCCCGCTTTGGTTGGTTGTTCCGCGAATGACAAGAAAAAGGACCGCCAAAATGACCAAATGAGTGCCGAAATACATATATACACACACACCAAGAGAGAGAGGGAGAAGAGAAAGGATGAAAAACTCCCAAAAAGCTGTGTATATGAAAACGTTATTGGCATACTGTGAACCTACTTAAAACCTATCGCTCTTTATGTGCACGGCATTTAAGCGCTGAAAGCGTTTTTACAACACAATTTCGTTGCTTTGGCTGGCTGTTGTTGTTGTTGTTGTTGTTGCTGCTGTCGCTGCAATGCAGCTAGCAGCGAGCCACAAGAGAAAAAACATGCGTTTTAGAGACGTGAGCGCAATATACTGAAGTGTCTTAACCATTAAAAAGACGAAATCACTGCAACTAGCAGTAAACGGTTTTACTACGGTCAGTACTACATACATAAATTACTTGGACTATGTTAAATTGTTAGATAGTTAACTTCTTTGCGTTGAAAAGACATTAAAAAAAAAAACTCCGAGTTAGAGTAGAAGTATTTGAGGTTTTCTCGTCGTCGATACCTTTTTCTGACCCAAATCCCAATGCCCATTGGCTTAAGTTCTCGATGAGACATATTCACACTCGATTTGTTTTAAATAATAAACTTTATAACTGTATAATCTGAGTATTCTATCTAACATCATGTCTATATCTTTTGCCTCTATGAATCTTCTTCGCTTGCGGCTCCCAGGCGCGAGTTGGCCGCATTTCAAACTCCTTACGGTTTCTAATCGTTGTCCTGTGGTATATACGTCGTTTCATTTGTCTTCCTGAAAATGATGAGCCAGAATTTGAATGATTTATCTTGTCTAGCATAGAATAATTTTGTAACGAACGCTTTTTTCCTTGAATTGAGAAGAAATTTTGCATTAATTTAAGCCCCCAAAAATTGTCTCTGATTGTGTCTATTTAGGGAACATACTTTTCTTGGTCACTCCAGGATCGCAGGTTCGCATTGTAGTCCTTATGAAATCCATATAAAATGGAACACTAAAAAAATGGGAGTGATAAAACTTGAGCAGACTTGCAGCAATGTGAAATGGAACTATGTATCTTACCTAGCAAAGACATCCTAGAAATCAATAAAGCAATAGGGAAGAGAGGTTAGTAAAAGATCATCGGATCATCATTCATTCACTTACCGGCAAACCACGAGCGCAGGCCATAACATAACTGGCTATGGCAACCAACTCATCACGAAAGACCAACGGACTGCCCGAATCGCCATTGCAAGCACCTTTCCCTATATCATTGTAGGCACACGCATTGCCCACATCGATGCCCCCCGAATTGACCCAGGCTTTGTGGCAAGTCTTATGGCTGACAGCGCTAAATGCCAACGTTTGCAACAGCTCGGGAAACTCCTCATCGTAGACGGTTTCACCCAGTTTCGTTGCACCCCAACCGGTGAGAATTAGTCTGCCATTCTTGTAGGGAAATCTCATACCCAGAGGAATGGCCTTCAGACCATTGGTCAGAACCATTGTCTCGACAGTTCGCACCAGGGCAATGTCATTTGTGAATTCCGGATAATCGTAATTGCAATGGACAACCACCTCTTGGGGCGTATAATAGGCGGCCATTGTTAGATCGGCCAAATTGTGAGTGCCGGCCAATATGTTAAATCCCTCTTGCATCACACAATGCGCCGCCGTGAGAACCCAACGTTTGTCCACTATGGCACCACCACATAAATGCATCTGTCCCATCTGTATTGACACCTGATATGGGACCAAACTTTCCATATCCCGGCCACCCAATATTCGAGGTTGCAACCTTAGAGGTTTCCGTGTTGTGGCATGACCATCAATATGGCGACATGTCACCGCTATGTCTTGCCAGATGGCCGTAGTTGTCAAGACACTATAGAAAATGAATCTATAACAATTGGCGCTGCTCATTCTCTTGGGGTTTGTAATATTTGACTAACATTTAACCCGAAACATTTAAAGCAGAGAGCAGAAAATTTTTAATTCAATCAATTCGTTGCGTTTCAAATTCTATTTAACAAATCTTTCAAATAGTGTGGCAGAATCTTTTATATTTTCGATAAACATCAATCGAATTTCGATAGCAAAAGTAGTCGAAAAAAAAAATAAAATCTCAATGTCGGATTAGTCGGTTAATTGATCAGTTAAAGCTTTCCAAAGTTAAGACCTTTCGATTTCAAAGATTTCTGTTTATAAGAAAACCTTTTAAACCTTTGCCAATAATCAAGTTATCAACAACAGAAATCAGTTTATACCTGATGACATGTGGCATAAATCGATAGATGAAAGCATTTTCAAATGATTGATCGGATTTTGCAGTTGACTAAGTTAAGGACTTTAGCAATTTTGGCTTTAAGCAAACCCAATAGACGCTCTGCAGCTGTAATTAATGGTTTAAAGAGAATTAATTTGGTTTACTCTACTCCACCATCTCTCTCTCCCTCTCTTTGCTTGTTTGTGAGTGTGGCAAATTATGAATTATAACTGCAAGTGACGCGTTGGCGGCGCGTAGCTGGCTCTACGCAATGCTGACATTTGGTGGCGGGCCGCAAAAACTGGCCAATGTCCTGACACTTGACATTTGCCCACACAAACACACAGCACACTAAAGTAGAGAGACAGCGTGAGAGGAGGGCAAAAGCGGTGGGGGGACGTGACGTAGGCGGATGCTGGGGATGCAGTAGAATCCAGTGGGGCATATCATCCGAAGTTCAAAGTGCAGCAACAGCAACAGCAGCTGGCTCATATTTCAATAAAAATGCAGGCCACAATGGCGGAATGCCCGGACATGGACATGGCCAGGCCAACACTTCCTTTTCTCCTTGTTCCCTGCTCCCTCGTCCTCGCCTTCTTGCTTCTAGTGCCTTTGCCTTTACTTTTGGTTTTACCGCCTCCTGACCCAAATGCTTAGCCAGCAGCATCAGCTACCCACTCATCATCATCATCATCAGCAGAAGCAGCAACATCCTCCTCATCCTCCGTGGCCTCTCTCTGTGTGTGTGTGTGTGTGTGTGTAATATTATCCACTTTAGTCTTCCTGTTGCTGCTGCCTGCCTGCTGTTGGCTCTTTACTTCCGCTCTGTTCCTCAGTTGATTCGTTCGTCGATTGTTGTGGCTGCTGCTCCAGCACCCATCACCCAGCACCCAGCACCAAGCATCAGCCTCAGCAACTCTTCTGTTGTTTTTCATATTTTTTCTCGAGGTTGAGGTTGTTTTTTGTGTTTTCTCTTTATTTTATTTTTTTTTCTTTTTGCTTTTTGCTGTTGGCAGCATTTCGAAGCGCAATAAATTTGATTGCAATGGCTGCATTTCGCCATGGCATACAAATCTTGACAAGAGCAACACACCCACACACACACACACCCACACACACACTTATCGACTCTCCCATACAAGCACACAACAGGCTAAAAATTGTTAAATGTATATGCAAAAAATTTGTAAATATGACAAAAGGAAACTAGAATGCATCTCCTTTTATTTAAATTAGGAAAAGATTCATTGTTCTGGGAGTTGCGTTTAGCCAATAAATTGGAAACTTTGACCCTAAGGTGTGTCATTTTCTAGTTAGTTCTTAGTTGGCCGCAAGTTGTGAACCTTTTCCAGTGAAAAAAGAATGCAGAGTTAATTTGTTTACGCAAATTTATAGTTGGCTTATGTCAATTTTCTCAACTTAAATTACAAAGTTCTCTTAATGGCCCTGTGGCCCTGTTATTAGACAATTGGTAATCAAAGTTCTTTCAACCCTCGTTCTGCCTCGTTCACCGTCTTTCTCTATCTCTCTCTCTCTTTCTCTCTCACTCTCTCTCTCTCTCTCTCTTTTGTTCTGCTAAGTAGAAAATTGCTATAAATTGGTTGAACATTTTTATCAATTACCCAGCGATTCCGATGAAAAAGCAATTTGCATAACTGAAATGAGTTGTCGGTGTGGAGGAGGAAAACTCCATTTTGCCAATATTACGCATACGCCCCATCAGCAATTCTTTGGTCATGCCCAAAAATAGGCAAAAAAAAACAAAAAAAAAAAAAAAAGAAGAAAATGTCTATTTTGTAGAACGACCTGTCAAAGGCCAGACAATTTTCACTCATTACAGCACACACAGACACAGACACTCCAGCTCACACACACACACACAACACACACAACACAGCACACAAAAGAGGGTGAATCCTTTCAAATGGCATATGGATTCACAAGCAGTGTTCATGCAAATTGCAGGCCAATGCCACAAATGACCACAACAAACAGACGTACTAGCCAATAGAGAGAGGGGTAGAGGGGTAGATATGGAGCTGGAGCTGGAGCTGGAGCCCCGTGACTGTACCTACAGAAACCACCTTGAAACTGACCAGTTGCTAAAAAACCCACCGAGCTCTCTCTCCCCGTTGTCTCTTTTGCCCACTCTTCACCAGGTGTTGAGAGGCAACTGATTTATGCTTCGTCTATACAATTGTTTGTTAGATGGTCGTTGTCTCTCGGTCTCCTTCGATGTCTCCTTCTCTGTCTCTGTCTCTGCCTCTTTCTCTATCCCTGCCTTTCTATCTTGTCTGGCAATTAAAGGTCCAGTTGAAATAGAGGCCAATAATTAATGTTATACAAAAGGTGACCCATACATAGAGGGGTTTGTGGTGGGGTAGGGTGGGAGAGAAATACAAAAGGCTTAACACTTTGCGGTAAGGTAACACACTTGATTCGGTTTGTCTAGGTGGTAATGCAACAAAGATCTATCTAACTTAATTAGTAACCAAAGGTAGAGAATCCTGTTTTGAGGTTAGTTACTTAGATAGTTTCGCCCTTTGACTCTCTCTCTCTCTCTCTCTCTTTCGAAGGTTACAATTTAATTTCGATTATAAAAAACTATTTTAAAAAATTTAATATAAGAAAAGTGAACCTGGTGGCAGCTTCTTTTCTCATTTTAGTTGCCTTCTTTTTCAAACGAAACTTTTGTAATAACTCTTGGCCAAAGCGGGTGGACGCAGAAAGTGAAGTGCAAGAGAGAAAGAGAGAGAGAGAGAGAGAGAGCTCGTGGAAAATCTGCAAGCACTCATAAAATATTGTTCTTCTTGTTCTTTTTGTTTTTGTTGTTCTTGTTGTTGTTGGTTATTAACGCAAACGCATCGATGTCCGAGCACCCAGAGAGACCCACTCCTGGTCGCCTGTTTCTCCGCCCGCATTCCTGCTTACATCCGGGACTATCCTAGCGAACAAAAAACCGCGTAATAATAAAATATGATACCGAAAAAACCCTGTAAAGCGACTTTCAGACAATTTATAACAACAGCAGACGGGAGCCAACGTGGCCAAAGACCCAGGGACAGACGGAACGGAAGGTCGGTCGGTAGGAGCAGCGCCCACAGTAGTAGCCGGCTGCTGCCAACACCACTGTTGCTCTTGGCATTCGATTAAAAATTAAAAAGAATAAAAAAAAAAAAAAAAAAAGGGAGCGAACCCAACCCAAGCAGGGCAAATATAAATGCCTTATATTGGATTTGGCACATCCAGATAACGAACAATATAATGGAAAGGAGCAACGAAAGAGAGATACCCAAAGAATGAGAGAGACGGAGAGAGAGAGAGAGGGTGAGGGTGAGCTAGAAGCCATGTGTGCGGTTGTGCGGATATGCGGATGTGGTAGCATGTGGTTAAGAAATTGCAGCTCTCTCTTAGAATCAAATTGCATTGATTTAAAAATGAATTTTAAATGGTTTACCCTAATAGTTACGTAACAGTTAAGCAGCTGCATTCCACTACTATATAAGTATAATAGATGGCAACAATTTAGAGTGTTTTTTTATTTTTTTTATTTTGTGTATAGTCGAAAAATAATGCCTCGCTAACCCTGAAACTTGCTTATGGTAAGAGAGATACAGCAAAATTATAACATAAGCTTGCCTTGAGTTAAGGCTTAAACTTCCTGAGAACAAGTGTCTTCCAGATTCTTTCAAACTGAATTGAATTTCCAATAATGTCTGTGGGTATCTAGAAGGAGTTATCTGCTTGTGCTTTACTAGAGGTAAAAAAAACTATCGATAGTCAAAACAGTCGATAGTCAGACAAAAAAAGAGTTTATTCAACTAAATCACAAAAATATGCGTTTTTTATGTACTTTTTCATAATTTGCAGAAAAAAAATTAAAACAATTTAGTAATTCTGAATAAATGATTCATTCAAAAGTATAATTTTTCATGCAACTCACTTCTTAAATGTTATTTGGACTATCGACCGTTAAGACTATCGATAGTTTTCCACCTCTTCCCTTTACACTTTGACATGACAATAGAAAGCCGCTAGCTTTAGTTAGCATCTCAACTGAAAAAGTTTCCTTCTATACACTGCGATTTTCAAAAGATTCAATAAGTCGCTCGGTTGTCGGCTTTATGTAGTGAAACCTTTGAGAACCGCAGAGTAGAGCATCTAGAAATCTAGAAAAAAAAGGGACCTAAAAGGACAAACTATTAAGTGAAACGTCTCTTAAGCCGATAAAACTTCTCACCCCTTTCGTTGCAGTTAAATTGTAACGCAAAGCTATGAATATCATTTCAAAAGTATCTAAATTTGTGTTCTAAGACCATCCATCCTTCCTATGCATATCGCCTCTACGCTTCAATTCTCGCTTTCTGTCTTCGTCTCTTTGTCGTTGTGTTTGTTGTTGTTGTGTCCTGTCTTAAGAGCAAATTAGAATAGGATGCAAAACTAAATCCCATTTAGAAATTCGTATAATCAGCATGCACAAAATGATAACCTAAAATTCTCCAAGCTTATGGAAATTTGCCGAGTGATGGCTAGATGCATAGAATAATGGATGAAATCGTGGTAGGGGGTGGGGGTGGGGGTGAGGTGTAGGAGGGTTAGAAGGAGCTGGAAACAACTGAAAACAGTTACGAAATGAAATTCATGTATGTAAATGGAAAACAACAATAGCAACAACAATGAAAGGAAGGAGAATTTAGTTTTGGATTTTGGTATTTGAACAATCCGCACGCTCAAGCCCCAACCCCCCCCCCCCTTAACCCTTGGCCCCACCCACATTCCCTCTCCCTCCCCCGCCCCCTCTCTTTCTCTCTCTCTCTCCATATATCCTCAAGGCAACACGCTACTATCGAGCCCCCTCTTGGCCCCTTCTTTAGCTGTGGCAGCTGTTAAATTTGATTTATGCTCTACTGAAAAGGCGCACCGACCGGCGGGGGCGTGTTGGTGGTTGCGCCTGAAGCTATGCAACAATTTAATTGCCGAGCTCTCCCACTCTCTCTCTCTCTCTTTCTCTCACTCTCGGACTGCTTATTGATTTATGTGTAAAATGCATATTAATGCCAAAACTCTGAAAATTGGCTTAGAAAATCATACCAAAAATTTTATTTTAATAACCCCAACAAAAACACACGCACACAAAGATAGAGATAGAAATGGAGATGGAGATAAATATAGAGATAGAGAGATAGAGATAGCTGATAGTGAGTGCCTGGAGATGAAGCTAAACATTAGCATTCTACATGAATTTATGCCAAATTGCATTTCGGTCTATTTATTTACAAGTTGCCATTTGCGAAAAATTGCAAATTGTAAAATAGTTTACAAATATTTGCCCATTTATGTGTGCGTGTCTGTTGTGTCTGTTGTGTTTGTGTGCGTGTTCCTGCTGTATGTGCTGTGTAAATGTGTGTTAACCACTTACAGAAATTTTATTTAATTAGTGTCGCAATTAAATCAGATTAGCAAATATTATAATCTACTTGAAAAAATTGCACACACACGCAAACACACAAAAGCATAATGGCAAAATGAGTGTGCGTGTGTGTGTGTGTGTGAATGAAGAGAATATTGAATATTTTCTACTTTGATTTGATTTGATTTTATTTCACTTTTCAATTGCTCTACATAATTTAGCCATATAGTCCAAGGAGATACTAGAAATAAAAAGATTTATATAAATAAATAAATATTGTTTCCCACAGAGACTATGAAAGTTGAAAGATTCTCTCAAAGTTGAAAGTGCATATCAAAGTCGGTGTCATTTATTTGTTTGCCATTTTTCCATATATAAATTAATTAAGCACATTTATTTTAATTGCCCCATTTGATACGTGAGCTTTATAGTTATAGATTATATATATGTATATATGTATGTGTGTACATATATATTTAATGTGATTTTCATACGATATATATGTATGTATATTTCATTTTGCCCCCATTAAGTTTTGGTCGACGATTGTGTTTTGTTTTGTTTTTTTTTTTTGTCATATTTCTTGTTGTTGTTCTTTTGTTGTTTGTAGTAAATTAAAGTCGTTGTGATAAATCACTGACAACAATCAAGTTGCAAATAAAACTTTTGTGTCAGACAGTTGGAGGAGACAAGTGGGCGGCCAAAAGCCACGCCCTGCTCTCTTCCGCCACTCTCGAGAATCTCCAACGAAATTTCACAAAAATCATAACTTTTGTGCGCTACATTTGTCTATTTAAAATTTTGCAATGCATCAAATTGCACAGTGGTATGAGTTATTGACAGAAATGTCTGACCGAAACACTTTTCAAACTGAAGACCTTCCTCAAGGGCAGAAATTATTGTCCTTAATTATATTTTTGTTACCAATTCAATGCATGAATGGCTTAAGAAACGTGAAAATCTGACAATTCTTTGCCAATTTCATTTAGTTAAATTCGTTAATGGTCTGGTTCCACTGTGCCGCAGACATTTCAGATTCACAAAACTTTGGCAGAAGCCACAGGAACAATGCTGGATGGATTTTCACCAAAAAACATTGGGGCAATGGAAGCCCCGAGGCCATGTTCCAGGTCCTCATCACCCGGCCATCAGCCAAAACCCCCTCTCTCTCTCTCTCTCTGTTTGTCTCACCGCCCCCATCTCTCATTGTCACGCTGCTGCTATCTCTAACTAACACCAACTAAGCAGATTTGTGATGGCGCGTCGCATGAATAATTTGCCAAATTAATAAATAATCACGGATTTTCTGGTTTGTTAGCTCGACTTTTTTTTTTGTTTTGGCGCTCCGCCTCACCGCCCTCTCCACTGGTCTTCTTTTTTTTTTTTTTATTTGTTTCTCCTAATTCAAATGCCATGAAATTTTTGTGTGTGCTCCCCAATGAGCAGGCAAATTGGTTTTGGTGATGTGAATATGAATGTGAATGGGAAGTGAATATTCACTAGTAGTTAGGTGAGATGTGTTCGAGGTGTGTGTATGCATGTGTGTGTGTGTGTGTGTGTGTGTGTGTGTGTGTGTACAATGTTGCCATGAAAATTGAAGTATTCAATGGGGAATTGTGTGAAGTTTGGTGCCAGAGATTCTAATGGATATTGAATAATTGGAAAGTAGAGAGACAGAGTAGCAGACTTGCAGAGTGGCAGAGTGGCAGAGGGAGAGATAGTAAAAGATAGTGAGAGAGCGAAAGAAAAAGAGAAAAAAAACAAACCCCGTCGAAAAAACTAGAGATTTCGATTCCAATTTGCATAATAAAATAGTTGCCCGAGGTGGGCTAAAATCTTTTCACATATAAAGAAGAGACAAAGACAGGAGATGGCATGAGAAGCGAAAGCATCTGAAAGAGAAAGATGGATAACCGCCGCTATGGCAATTAAGAAATTTTCACTTCCGTCTGTCATATTAACGGAAATTAATTTTCAGTGTGGCATTATTTTGCACCATCCTTTTGGCATCCTTCTTTTTCTTTTTTGTTCGCTATAACAATGCCCCGACCCTTCCCCCTCCCCCCCTTACGTGTTCATCGTCGTCGTCGTCATCGTTTCTGCAATTTTTCTATAATTTTCGCTCTCTTTTCTCGCGCTCTGATGTTCATTTCCTTGTGAATGCACATAAAATGGCAGGCCAAAAGCGAACAAAAATGAATGGATTCCGTTTGCCCATACACACACACACACACACACACACACAGTTACAACATGTGTGTGTGTGTGTATGTGTGTGTGTGTATTGAATGCATCGTCATATGCATGACTGACTGACTGACTGTATGAATGAATGAATGAATGAGTGAGTGAGTGAGTGAGTGACTCATGGACTGTTGGGCAAAAGTTTAATGCTGCATATGATGAATTTTTCTCATCATCATTCTGTGACAATATTTTAAATGGAAATTTTATATAAAAATATTTTACAAGACTTTAACAAAATGCAATTAAAAATCAGAGACTTATGACCGATACTTTATTGACCATATTGAATATCTTTTACTTTAACTAACAAATTTTGTTTTTCTTTTTTTTTTTTTTTGGTTTACTCTTTTTCATTTTAGGTAAGCTTTGTGCCATATTCCATAAATTATTCCCCTCAAAAATCGGTAAGCTTTAGCAGATGTCAATGTAATAATAACTATAAATGGTTTCATTTTTTATATATATATATTTTTTTTTGTCTTTTTGCAAAACAATCCGCAAGAAGTTTTTGATAGTAAAAGAGAGAAAAGATAGCAAAGAGAGCTTTGTCTTTTGTATCACATGACAAACTCTAAAATCTTAGTGCAACGAAGCATATCGCCTGGCAATTCTTCCTCTCTGCCCCTCCTTCCCCCTTTTCATGTGGTGGTTGGGTTTTGCTCCCTCCCCGCTTATCCAGAAGCTGCAATTCAAATTCAAAATGCCAGAGGAAACTTGCAGAAAACCAAAACTATAAATTTCATATCATGCCATCATCAAAGAAACTAAATTCCTTCCTTGAACCAACCTCTGCCTCCCCTTCTCCGCCCCCACACCCATCTTTCTGCTGCCCTTTGCCATCTTCCTGTTTGTTGTCAACTTAAACTTGGTCAAATGCAAACTTTAACTTGCCTAGACAATTGTTTTATATATAACTATTTATCTATATTATATATGTATACATATAAATCCCTAAGAGAGAGGAACTCACAACACGATGTGGTGAGAAAAAGAGGAGAATGGGGGGGGCACTGAGGATAAAGACATGAGAGTGTAGCAAAAGTTTTCAATTACGTCTGGTAATTCGAAACTCTTGTCCAATAAGGAAATTTACATACAACAACAAAACAAATCCCCCCAAAGGCATTTAAATATCTAAAAGTATTTATGCTTACTCTACGGAAAAGAAAAAGATGAGCTGAAAGATAAATAAATCCAAATCCAACAAAACATTGCATATCAATGCACTGCAAAGAGGCCAAAAAACAGTCTGGCAACTCTCAAGGCCATGCATGGCATGTCTAATTAGGCCCAAAAGGCTGCCAGATTGATCAAACCAAAATCTTATATGACTTCAAAGCGTTGCCAGACTGATTCAATTTAAGGTTATTAACGAAAAGCTAAGAAGAGAGACAACTCAAGTGAGAGAAGACTATTTGTCCTAGCATCGATACCACTTTTGTCCGTTCCTCACAGTATTACTAAGCAGGCCCCTTGAGGGCTCTTGCTCTGCCTCAACAACAACGAAAAATCTCGTAAAACGACAACCCAAAAAAAAAAAAACTTTATAAGGCAACAAATATGTGTTGGAGAGGATATATACATATATATTTTTTTTTAATTGGCTGACCGCCACCAAGAAGAATATAGCTTTACCTTTTACCTACCCACCTAACGCCCTCTTAACACCTTAATGCTCTGCTGCCTGCTGCCTGGTGCCTGCCCCTTTCCTCCTCGGGGCTCTCGCGGTCGCCGGTTAAGCGGATTTAAAATGCAATCTGCCAATCTGTTACTCGACTTTTGCGTAAATTGAGTTTTCACCCGGTGTATACAAAAAGTTAATTGCCAACAGAATGTTAACCTCGAAATGCCTCTTCTGCAGGGTATCAAGTTAGCCTCGACATTGTCGAAGATGGTGAAAAGAAAACACACAAGGACAAAGGACGTGGGCGAAGGCAAAGCCAAAGTCTCTTTCGCAACGACCACAACGACGACTAAGCAAAAGAAAAGAAGCAAAGATATTATAATTTAATTAACTGTCATTAATTTTATAATTAAATTAACTTTTACTGAAACAGCGGACAAGAGATAGAGGAAGAAAGAGAGAGTGAGATAGAATGAGAGAGGGAGACAGAGATGTGTTTGTAGTGCCATCAATGTTAGATGGTTTTCGGCTATCTAGTCTTATCTACTCTCGTCCCTCTCTACTTTTGTATATTAAAGTTATGAATTTTTTAGAGCATACATTTGGGGGATGCAAAAAAGCAAACCCCAACCACTTACACTAAACGAAAGAATTTAGAGAACTAACTAAAAACCAACTAATTCTTACGTTATGAGTATGCAATTTTTCTCTCAGTGCATAGGCAGACAAATAGCTGCTCCCCGCACCCAACACTTGCCCCTTCGTTACTCTTCAGAAGTGAAAAATATACATATATATTTTTCGCTGGCGCGCAACTTAATTAAGAATAAGCAAACGCTTCAAAAACACAAAATGAAAATGCCACAGCCGACGACGTGTATGGAGGAGAAGGCACTAACCAAAGGAGACAGCAGTGAGAAGAATGAAGGGTGGAGGGTGTTAGAGAGTAGCGGGTGGATGGGGGCAGCAGCAGCAATAAAGTGCGAGCAACAACAACAACAACGATGAACTACGACGATGGCGACGATGCGCTTGGAATAACAAAAACGGAAATGAAAGTAATTTAAAGTGGTATTAAGTTGTTCCATAAGAAGGCAGGGAGCAGCAGCGGCGACAGGGGCAGCGGGAAGAGTCACCAGTCAGCAGTCGCTCGACTCTTGAACGGAAGTGTCTGCTCTCACATATAAGTCATATGCAGTCATAACAAGCGGCAACTGAAATAGCAAATACTCCAAAAAAAAAAAAAAAAAAAAACGAACAGAAAAAAAAAACAAGGAAGTTCCGCCGACAGTAAATACTCTCTCACTCACAGGAGCTCAAAGGACCTGAGTAGATTTTTCTTTTCCTTTTTTTTTTGGGGGGGGGGGGGGGGGGGGAGTTTTAAAAGCTGTCAACTTTGCTTAACAAAGGGAATGCAAAAGAAGCTACTAAAAAACTAAATGCAAACGTTTAAACAACGACCAAGAGATACCCTACAAATCGACGAAACGCCAACATATTTGCTTAGCTTCAAAGGTTCGGCTAAACATAGGAAACATTTCCGAAAAAAAAAAACATAAGAATGAAATTGATTAAAAATTTAACTTTTTTGCCATTGACTTATTCCCCCACTCGACGAGTAATTCACTTGCAAAAGAAAAGAAATGAGCTAAAACAAAAAAAAAAAAAAAGTAAAAGTCATAGATAATCTAGCCAAAGGAATCCTTTTGGCCTTACTCATTCACAGCGGGTGAAAGGCTAAGACGCCGACAATAAGGATGAGAATGGTGGATGAGGACAAGGACGAGGGCGTTCGCCACCAAAACAGCAAATGAAAAAAAAAAAAAATCCTCTAATTCCTTTCCACTTTTTCGTGTAATCGTTAACTCATATTTCTAGTTAGGGGGGGCATGCATGAGAGAGGGAGAAGAGAGGAGAGAACGGAGAAACTGTTGAAATTCCTTTATTTTATTTATTTTACTTTTCGTTGTTTTTTTTTTTTTGTTCTATTTATAAATGACAAACGCCCGACATTCGCTGCGTGAAGCCAAAATGCCATCAATCAAACCTTCCAAAGAAAAAACAAAAAAAAGGAACTGGAATCTGAATGAGGAAAGGTGGGAGGCGTAAGGCGTGAGGGGAGAGAAATGCAAATACCTATAAAACAAAATAGAAGGGAAACCCTTAACGAATTGCATGACGAGGGCACAAAAAATTCAGTCAAATGAACAAAAAAGGGGGGGGGGGGGGGGGTCACCCTCTCTCATTGGTCTGTCAAGGACTTCTTTTTGCTGTTCTCTACACAAATAGATTAAATTCAATTCGTAATTTGTGCCCAGACACCAGCAGTAGTCCTTGGCGTCAAAAAAGTTGGCATTATTGTGGACTCTGAAAAGTATGCTATAGTAGCCATTACTTCTACTAGTTGCAGGGTGTTTAGTAGTCGCTTAAATTGTTCCCACTCATTCATACTTTCAATCAAAGAAGTGTAGATTGCAGACGCAAAAAAAAAGGCTAGCAAAATGCCACCAATTGTAGGGCATTTTGCAGTCGTTTTAAATCACACACAATTCGTATGGGTAGAGTGGGCTTAGTTCTGTTCGGCAAAGTAACTTTTCTTCATGTCGCCATGGATGGGCAACATGTGGCAGCGGCAACAATTTTGAACTCATGTAGGCGGCAAAGTTTCGTCGTCTCCTATTGCTCTCTTGCTTCATCTTTTTCATATTTCATTTCGTTTCGTTATGTTACGTTTCGTTTCGGTACGTTTCGTTAAGCATCTTTGCCGCCACTCCAACTGGGGGAAAAGTTAAACTAAAGTCACGAGAAAGGAGCAAAAAAAAAAAAAAAGGAAAAAAGGAAATCTGACAGCAGGCGTTGCTCATTAAGCCAGCAGAGCAGCCAGAGGAGCACGCACCAGAGAGTACAGGACATAAGTATATACATATATCAATGGGTGTATGTGTGTGAGTGTGTGTCTGCTTAAGTTGTCACATCCTGAAAACCACAGTTGTATGCTTTGCTTGGTCCATGGGACCAGGGCTGAGCTCTCTCTCTCTCTCTCTCTTCCTCTGTTTTTCTCTCATCCTCTCGCTTTCTCGCTGTGTGTGTCTCTCTGAGCATAGCAGCAGCTTTGAGTTAATTGAATTCCTTGTAGTTTAAGTTTATATGGGCAAAGTCATAAAGTTGTTCTCCACCCACACACTCTCTTCTTCCCTCTGACGTATCCAGGAGTAAGAGAGAAGGTCTCTGCGTGTGTTTATGTGTGTGTGCGTGTGGGAGGTGAAAAGGCTTTTAGCTTCACCCACCACCCATACACCCACACGCAAAACACTCGTGACGCGGCACTTAAAGTGCTTTATTATATGCAGAAAAAAAAAACACACACACATACGAGCAAACATCGCTTGCTTCTTATATAATAATCAAAAAGAAAACCTATAAAAAAAAGCAAAGTTCTAGGCTAAATTATAACATGGAAATTGTTTTTGTAGTACCCCCATATACCACTTATTTAAGTATTCACGAACAACTTAAGAACATGATCAATTTTATTTATACCATTTTTTGTGTTCAATTTTTGTTTAATAACACTTTCATAAAGCTCTTTGGTGGCAACACGTTAGTAAGAAGTCCAAAGAGCATAGATTGATCGAGCTTTCCTTAATAAAAAGAAGCAGAAACACAACTACAGTGCTTATCATATTTATAACCCACCCAGCAGCTCAAATTTTGATCCAAATCAAATAACATTTCTTTTTTGAGACAATCCCGAATAATATGGATCAAAAAAAAAGAAGAACTGTTCCTAAGTGCGCGCGATAAACGCATAATTCGCAAGGGTTTCGAAATTTTTTTTTCACCAAAACAGAAAATTGGGCTATAATTTTGATACAGCAATTGGGGTTTTTTTTTGTTTGAAGTGAAAAAATTGTTTTTCATTTAAAATTCAAGTATTGAATTGCTAATTTTTCAAGATTTTGTGGGAATATGTTAATTTGGAAAAAAATTTGCTGCCAATTTGCTTTTTCTTTTAGAAGTGGATTATAAATATGATAAGCACTGTTTTTTAGAGCTTTCATTATCTCAAATCTATTAGCAAAGGTCTAGAAATAACTCTTTTAGAGAAGTCAAAGAATCCCAATCCAAGAAGGTATGGCTAATAAGGGGGTTTTTTTTTTCTTTTAGATTTATCCTTATAATATCTTGGAGATTCAGTTTGTTGGCTCATAAAGTGAATTAGCTCCGGCCAACCGAGAGACCTTCTCTAGATCTCAATAGGCGGTTTTTTTTCTTCAGCGATTTTCTTTTGTCCAAATGTCTTTTGACTTCATTTAATTTAAGAGAATTGTCTTTATCTGTTATTTTAAGCTTCATTTTGCTGCTTTTACAGGATGAGAATTGAGACTTTAACTTATTAATTTCATTGTTTAATTTATCTTTTTGAACTCTTTCGGTTCGGGTTTAATTCAGTTATCGTTTGCTCTTTCTTGTTTTCTAAGATTTTGTTCTAGCTGCTTTTTACTATTTATTTCTTTAAGGTTTCTATTCTCTAAGTCCCCTCTTCTGTTTTTACCTTCAATTTGATAATTTTCGCAATAATAATTTGTTCTTAAGTGTTAAATTGACCGCTAGGTGCGTTTTGGAGCTGAGTCGCTGACTTAAGACTTAATTCATTTGACTTTTTTGTTTAGTTGTATGAAAAGTTGTCATATTCATTTTGTAACGGAATCGAGTATTTAAGTGTATTTGCACTTAGCTGTCCGCTTGCTCTCTTCCTTCTTTTGTCTGCCCTCTCCCTGCGCCCCCTCGTCCTCCACCTAGCAACCCAACATCCTGTCAACAAAGTAGCCATTTTGTATTCTTCCCAACGCCGCAATGTATGCTGCAAAATAATTAATTACAGCATTCTCAATGGCAGCGGCAACAACGACGGCAATGGCAACGGCAACGTTGTTGTTGTCCTTGCTGCTGCTGCTGCTGTTGAAAATTGTTGTATCCTTGACATTTAGCAAAAAAAAAAAACAAGAAAAAAAAAAGGCAAATGCTTCGTCGTCGTCGCCGTCGTCGTTGTCGTCGTTGTCGTCGTTGTCGTTGTCGTGCAATGCTCGTTGTTAGCTCCTCCGTGCGTCCAACCGGAAATGAATTTGAGTGGGACGACGACAACGACAACAACGATGAGAACGAGAACACTTCGTTTTTTGCGGTATTTTCTCGCTCTTTCTGTGGTGACAAAAATGTTTCCCATTTTCCTCCAACCCTAGGGCAGTTGTCCTCCTAGAGGGGTCGAGCAGCAGCAGCAGCAGGACGAGATTCGCCCACGCCAAACACACCGAAAAAAAAAAAAAAAGAAAATAAAATAAAATAAAACTAAAAGAGAGCAAGAGAACTTTATTTGGCAAGAGCGTAAAATGCCTCTGGGGGGGAATGAGGGAGAGGGAAGAGATTGGTTAGAGATTTTCTAGTTATGTAGCTTCATTTGTTTCGCCCACTACTCTTCCCACCAACTTCCGATTCTTTTCTATCCCTTGGCACAGTGGTTACATTTCTTGCGGCTAGAAACGGAATTTGATTTTGCTCATTTTGGTGCAAACTAATTTTGCATTTTCCCCACTTCTTGTTGTTCTTCTTCTCTTACTTTTTGCTTTGTTCTTTTTCTCTCTCTCTCTCTTTGCTTTGCCATAATTTGCTCTATCTCACTAATTCACTATTTTGTTGTTTTTTGTTCTGTTAATGCGTCGCAGCTGTTGCTGATTGGTTTTTATTTTATTATTTTGGCATATGTTTTGGGAATAGTTTGTTTCCCCTCTACCTACTGCCGCCCCCTCTTCTCTCTGTGTGTTTGTGTGTGTGTGTGTGTGAGTGAGCTAATGATAATGGTCGCCTAGGGGTATGCGGAATAGAGTGGATAGGCCCGGGTGGGTATGGGAGATGGAGGTGAACGTCAACGTCGAGGTGTGGGAGGTAGAGAGAGATTTTGGGATCTAGAGACCCTAATTAGATTAAAATGTGTGACAAATGTAGCAAAATTAAGCTGCAAAATGATGAATGTGACAAGCTGGAACTTTGAATGCTGCTGCCAAATTGGTTTATATTCAATTATTGAAAAGGCCACAACAGAATTTTGACCAAAATTGTGAAATAATTTGTCAAAGGAATCTTCAATCTAATTGCAGTTAGAGTTACATTGGAATTCTCAATTGATTGTGATTGCAAGTACAAAACAATTTAGCACAAACTTCTTGAAGCATTTTGTTTTAAAAATAGTTTTATATTTCTAAATGATTTAGCTTAGATAGCTTTTAGCCAACAAAATGCTTAACGGTTAGTTGAGTCCAAGTGAAGTGCCAAAAAGATTCTTAAGCCTTTTTTATAAAATTTTTTCATACATTTTAAAATTTTGTTGTGCCTGTACTTTGCTGGTTTTAACTCAAATCAATTCATAGCCAAATTGAATGAACCCAAAAGCCTGGAAATCAATCAAAAATCTCTTTCTACCATGTAGAAATTGGTTAGAGTCTCCTCGAACATCTGTTCCAAGCAAATATTATTTTTTAAAGTAGGCTGTAAGCGAATCTCTGATTTTCATTTCAAGTTTCAAATAGTTTTACCTCTTTGAGGGATTGTAAACCAACCAACCAACCAACCAACCATCCATCATCTTTCCAATTTCAAAAAAAAAAAAAAAAAAAAAAAGGAAAAAGGGATCAGAATCTATTTTAAAACCGCTTGAACTTTGCTCATCATCCATCAAAGGCAGAAATGGGGAGTACCATTTTCAATCCCAATGCCAGAGTTGGCCGCCACCTGCACCTGATGCTCCTGCTCCTGCTGCTGCTGCTGCTAACCCATGGCAAAGAGAAAAAAAATCTACTTAATATGCACAACTGATGCCTCTTTTCTCGTCCTCGGATTATTATATGAGGGAAAATAAATTTCTTTTTATTTAAAATGCCAACTCACTTGTAGGCCATTTTATTTTTTTGCCCCCGCTTTACCCTGCCCTTTGCCTCTTTGCTCTCTCCTTTTTTTTTTTTTTTTTTTTTTTGCATAGCAAACTTTTCTTTCATACGCCTAGCAATGTTAATTAGGTTGAAGCAGAAAGCCAAAGCTGAATCCACTTGAATCAACCCACGCCGCCGGAAACCATGACGCACATAGGGAACACAGGAGCAGGCCCACGCAAAGCAAAAAAAAAATTATAATGCCAAATGGCAAATTCAGAGCGTCTGGTAGTAGACTGCTGTCTCCATCTAGCGGTCAGTAGCGGCTATCCAAATAAGGCAAAGTCCTTTTTCAATGACATTGTCAGGGCCGCAAAAAAAAAAGAAAAGAAAAAAAAACTAAAATCAACCCAACCAAAGGAATGCTCCTCGTTCAACAGGTTGCAGAGACGACTGGCCAGCAGCAGCAGCAGCAGAGTATCGGCTCCCTCGACCCTTCTAATACCAACAACAGCCCCTCCCATCGCCCACAAGGTACACCATTTTCCTGTTGTTGTGCTCGGCCGCTTTTCAATCATGGCGACGCTTCGTGGTTGTGTATTTTCCTCATCTCCCTTCATTCCATTCTCCGTCTTGCCATTTGTGCTTTCTTTTTTGCTGTGTCTGTGTGTGCGTCCTTCGTCCTGTGTGGCGGCAGCTGAGCAGAGGCAGAGACAGCGACGTTGCAAGGCCGATGAATGTGTTTCGCCATGTTTCCTGTTCTGTTTCAGTCAGCATCGGACAACGTTTCGAGCATAATGTGCTGTTAGTGTAGTCCTGCGTGCGCGCTCTCTGAAACAATAAGTAGAAAGAAGAGCAATTCAATTGAAAAACCGAAACAGAAACCGAAACATATCCACCCACCATTTACCCGCCACCCACCAACCATTCTACCGGCGACTGTTTGTGTGCGTCTCTCTCTGTGTGTGTGTGTGTGTGTGTGTGTAACAGCTGTTTGCCTTTTTGGCCAAGAAAATAAAACGAAAAGTTGTCATTAAACAAATTTTGTTGTTTTTTTGAGTGATACTTTTCCTATTGTTATTGTTGCATTTCTTTTTTTTTTTTTTTTTTTTTTTGCTTGTCGGAGCTTGACACTTGATTAAAAAAGTTTCGTTTCGGTAAGTTTTTTTTTGTTTTCTCTTCACTCATAGGCAACATATGGCCACACCTACAGGCCACCCACTGCCTCCTATACCAGGCTATAACCAATCCTGGGTTATCCTTTCAACTGGTCGTTCTGTCTGTCTGTCTGTCGGTCGGTCGGTCGGACGGTCGGTCTACCATTTTTTGTCAATATTGATTTTTGTGTGATTGTTATTTATTTTTCATTCCAATCTCCGCTCAGTTTTTTTCCCCCTTTGATAGATGATTGTTTGTAATTTTTAAAACGTCGACAGAATGGTCACGACAATTGCTGTTGTTGTTGTTGTTATTCCTTCTATATATAGCTACATTTGCCATATGTTTTCTCAATCTCTAAAGAGTAAGAGTTTTGGGGTTGAGGTTGGATCTGAGAGTGAGAGTGAGCCCTGACTTAATGGCATACACGGCAATGGAGATGACAACAACAGCTGTTTAGCCATTTTATCCTGGCCATTCAGCTTGATGGAAGGCTATACGTGGGCGTGGTTGTTGTTGCCATACATATATAACATTTACTTTCGCTTACGGCTAAAAATAGCAGCACATTCCAAAATAATTAAAATAAAAAAAAGAGGAATACATTTAGTTAAATGAAATGAATTCCTTCTGCCAAACGGGGTTAGATGAACTTTTGGAAGGACTTCTGTGTTCCTAGCGATTCCATCTGTTTGTCTGTTGTCCCGCAGGAACAAGCGGAAATGGCATCAGATCTCTAGAGACATGAAATATTTCATTGAAGTACTTGCCTGGAATTGTCCATATTTACTTGAAAAAGCAAGGTTCCAGGAAAAGGCTTTAACTTCGATTACTTTTCTTTTGAAACTGAAAAAATGCACTCTATTCGCTTTCATATTTTAGAAATCGTTAAAGTTCTTATCATCTATTTAACCTCTTTTTTATTTAATTACCTTCTAAAAGTAAAAGTTCTCTCTCTTATTTCTTTTAGGTAAGTGCCAAAACTATACAAACTCTTAAAAATCCATTGATGGTAAGTGATAAAATTTGTCATATGAAAAGGTTCTTAGGTTAGACCAGACCATAAGGTTGCCAGATTGAGGCATTTATTATCAAATTATTATCCAATTAGGATTCATTTTAAAGTTTATATTTATGCTTGGCACATCAATGAAATGTTTTACATTCTAGACTAGTTTACCAAATCAAAGCAATCATCAAATATTGTTTTTCAATACTCAACTTTTGTGTTTTTTTTTTTTGTAAAGAAAATGCATTTTTCTCTATAAATTTTTTATTCAATGGCAATTTTGTTTTCTTTTGATCTAGTCGCTTGACCACAGAAAATTCTCAATTTAACCGCAAGTTGTTGTTGCGGTTAAAGCAAAAATCGAAATCATTATAATTAGAGGAAAGAAAAGAAAACCCTCATCTCTCCTTCCCTCCTTCTTTCGCTCTCTCTCTCTCTCTCTGTCTCCTTTTACCTCTATCTGTTTGATTTTCTTTTCCTTCTTGCTCAAACATTTCCACATTATTATGCCATTTTCTCAAAAGGGAAAGAAAATGGCAAACCGCAAAAGGCAAAGGGCAAAAAACGAGGCGAGGCGAGGCGAGGCGAGACGAGGCGAGGCGCGAGAGACAAGAAAACTTCAAACACAATAACCATAACAATAAAAATTGCCAAAAAGCAGGGACACAACTCGCTTCAAAATGCTCGAAGAATAAGCAATAATAAGGGCAAAAGGAATCAAGAAACAGTGAGAAGAAAAAAACAAAAAAACAGCAAAAAATGAAAAGGGAATCGAACAACCAAAAACTCATGAAATTACTTTGCAAATAGTTGCAACAAAGCAAAAACAAAAAGCCAAGCAAAACCAAAAAAAAAACTCACACAAATAATGAGCATTGAGCGATAAAAATGGAAAGCAAAAGAAAAACTCCACGGGGAGCAAAAGTGAGAAGACGACACGACGGGTTGGGCAAGGGAGCGCTAGGAATGACAGGAGCAAGGATAGACAACAAGAAAGGTTATACCATTTCGGAAAACGTTCTCAACTGTACCCTGTAGTCCTGCGGCAAAACGGGAGTATACATTGAAGTATGAAAGAAGCTGCGCTCCACTCCTCAACTGACAGGCCTCTTTTTTGACAGACTTTAAGTCATTGAACTTCAAATGGGAGAATAGTGTAAAATATTTCAACACAGTTGGCGAATTGAATTTAATCAGAACTCTTGCAATTTGTTTTTTTTTCCCATATAATCATTCAATCAGAGCCAGCTGCTCTGCTTCTCAGTGGTGTTCTTCGTAGTCTCCTTGTGTGTGGTGAATTTTGAGAATTTAGAATCGAATCGTATACTATAAGAAAGAAGGAATTCGAGATACTTTTCAGAGTTACCAAAGATAGAGAGAGAGTGAGTCCAAATGAAACGTTGCTGGCTAGACGATCAACTCAATGTGTTGCCCTGGAAATACGTGAGAGTAAGTGAGCGAAAATCCTTGAAGAAATACAAGTTTCTCCTAGAGCCTTACAGGGCAACTCGAAAGTCCTTGTTTTGCCCCCCCACTTGGTGTTTCCATCGTTTCCAAAAAAAAGGGTTAAAAACTTCGACGGAGAAGTTTCAGATGCCAAATGGCAGAGGCGGCAAAACCCCTTGAGCTGCCGCAGAAAACGCAAAAAAAAAAAAAAAAAAACAGAAAAAAAAGAAAATAACAAAATGAATAAAGAAAAATGGGCGAAACTGTAGTTTTTCTCTACTTTATTTCTATTTGTTTGCAAGTTTCTGTTCTTTCTGTTGCACTCTTGAAAGTAATTTGCACAAATTTCCGCAAATGATTAAGACATTCAAAAAATGGATGAAGGATATTAAGCGAGCGAGGAGAGCGGGAGAAAGAGAGAAAGATAGGGGGTGGGGTGGGGGGAGGATCATCATTTGCAGAACTCATTCAAACGCTGGAAACATCAAATTAATTATCATCATAAAATTATGCAGAGTATCAGCCACCTCCCTGAAACCTTTGCCTCTTTTCACACACACACACACACACACACACACACCACGCACACTTCACCTTAAGTACGTGGGGGATGGGGCTAGGGTGGGGAAAAAAAGTTGCAACTAAATATTCTTCACTCCTTCGCTGCCTGCTACAGGATGCCTTGCCCACTTACCCTCCTGCTTACCACTTACCCCGTTTACTCCGTTGCCGGCAGACAAAAGTTTCATCTTTTCTCCCACTTTTTGAGTGCGTAATAAATGTTTACGTAAATTGCATATTCTTGCCGGAAGAGGAGCAACAGCAGCAGACAAAGTGGAGAATGACATGGTTGCGATGGGATGGGTGGCGGTTAGGGAGGGGAGGGCGGATTGAAGGAGCTGCCTGGCATCTGTGTGTGAAGGTGCCAAGTGCATGTCCCTACCGCTTCGTAGAGTTTTTATATGAGGTGCCATCACTACTTAAGCTGCTGCTCCCTTCTCCTTTTTGCCATTTTCCTTTTGCTAAACAAGTTCAACTAAATAGCACAAAATAATATCAGTTTGATAATAGTTGAGAAACTTTTAAGCGAGAGAGAAAGAGAGAGAGAGAGAGCCAGTGAGGCAGTGGGAGGCCACAGGTGGCTGTGGGTGGATTTCAAGTATTTTAAAAAGTAATTGTAATTAAAATGAAATTAATTATAACTACCTTCTGGGAGAACGATTTAATTTTTTTTTTTTTTGCTTATTTCAAGTGTGATTATGTTTAAAACTATCGATTAAATGCATGAGAATTAAGTCTTTGGCAAACTTTTCTTCTACTTCTCCTAGGCAGAAAGTAAATAAACTCACTAATACACATTTTTCTCTCCCTTTTCCCCATTTATAACTATTTGCCAAAGTTTTCCACTGCCAAACTTCTTGACAATTTTGCAGAAGCTTCTCTTACCCGCCTCTCTCACTCTCTCTCTCTGTCTCTCCTTCTCACTCTTTTAGCTGGCTTGTTTTTGGGTGCATACCAAAAAACATTTAATTTCAATTTGGCCTAAAACGCAAATGCAGCAGCAAACGCCAAAGAGAGAGAGAGAGAGGGGGGGAGGCAGCAAGAGGAAGAGTGAGGTAGATAGAGAGAGAAAAAAAAAAACAGCAGCAGCAACTTGCAGTTTATGCATTAATTCAAAAATCGTGTTCAGAAGCGAACCGCAGAACACATACCCACGCCGCTTTCCCTTGAGCGGCCCTCCTTCCAACATGCCGCCACACACATGTGAAAAAAGTTGGCAACTCTGGAGCAGCAGCAGGGCATGTGGTGCCAACAACTCAGCCAAGCGAACCCAAAAAAAAAAAAAAAAGAAAGAAAACCGAAACCGAAGAAGCCTCAGGATGTTTTTACACCTGCTACACACCCCACACACACACCACACAAACACATGAGAGAGGGGGTCGAAAAAGGGGGGGGGGGGGGGGGAGAGAACTTGAAGAAGAAAACTTCAAGTTGAAGTTGGAAGTTAAAGTTTTGGCCTCCTCCTGCTTCCCAGATGAAGAAGCACGCAACTCGAATATTAGTAAGGAGAAATATTTGCCAGGAATCACGAAAATGATGGCAGTGAGTGAGTAAGGGGGTTGGGGAAGGGGTGGAGGGTGGAGGGTGGTTGAGCTGGGAGCCATCAGCAGGACTAACAAACATAGTTCTCCTGGCCAACCAAGCTGCCGACCGAGCAACATGTACTCCTCGTATGCCAGGCACACGCCAAGCAATTATCCTTAAGGAATTTCTTAATTTTAGGTACGGCCTTCTGCCTACTTCCTTCTCTCACTCCCTCTCTATCTCTATCTCTGTCTCTGCCTCTGCCTCTGCCTCTCTCTCTCTCGCTCTCTCTTCTCTCTCTCTTCTACTTCTGTGTTTTTAAAGGCAAAAATGACTTTGTGAACTCCACAGAAAGAGACCGAAAGAAAGAAAGAGAGAGAGATGGAGGCTAATGCCCAGATAGACAGACAGTCCAGGACCTTTTCATGTCCTCACCGTCGTTCTCGTGCAGGACGTGTCAGCAGCTTTGTGTTTTTCTTTTTCTTTTTTTCCCCCCTTTTTCTTTCTTTTTCTTCTTCTTTTGCTGTAATATCATTAAGTTCTTCGCGTACGTGCCAATGGCAGTTTAATTATATATCTAAAAAACAAAATAGAAAAAAAAAACAAAAATGCAAGGAAAACTCTAGGAAAGTTAACTTCAGAGCCGAAAGAGAAAGAGAAAAAACGATAGATAGATAGCAAAAAAAACAAAACGGAGAGAAGGAGAGGAGAAGAGCACGGGCAACTGGAGTGGGAGTAGGAGTTGCAATTAAAATAGAAATAACATTAAAAAATTGGCGAAACTATAAAGAAAACTACGCTAATACGAGACACCGATCATGGAATACCCTAGACCAAGGATTAACTCGTTGCTCGTCTTCACTCACTTTTGTGAGCAGCAGCAGGTAAACTTCTAGTGAAAGTGATCGAAAAATTAATCCATTAATTCGACTTTTCATGGAACTCAATATACCCTGCAGACTCCAGAGGGTATGAAAACATCCGCGCGATGAACTTCTCCAACGAAAATTTGCGCTTCGCTGAGTTTTAATGAGCCTGGCCGGAGGGTTTAGATGAGGCGGTGAATTGGGGTTTGGGGCCTGGCGAATTGTAGGTAAACGAACGTGTGAGTTATTAGAGTGAAGTTAATGAAGCAATGGAAACAAAACAAAAAAACAGATAGTAGAACATGGCACCTAGAAGAGACACAGGGGGAAGACGAGCGGAGAGGAAAAAAAAATGAAGAGAGCTAGGAGCCAGACAGACCGACAGACCGACAGGCAAGCAGACAGGAAAAGCTGTCTCTAAGACATAAAGTTTGGCAATCAACTTCATTTTCTTTTACCTTGTTTTTCGTTTTTTTCTTTTTTTTTTTAAATCTTTTCTGTTGGCTCTCCTAACAAAATAAAAAAAAAAATTATAAAAATTTTGTTTGACAACTTGATTAGATGGAGAGAGGCAAAAAGGAACATTAATAAGAAAAAAAAATGTATAAAATAAATATTAAAGAAAATTTTCATAGTGAAAACTTTTCAAATGATTTTTTTTTTTTTTATATTCAACCACTTTGCTTTGTGCCAAATGTTATTTATAATAAATATATTTTCTTGCTGCTGCAATCAAAAAAGAACTATTGCAGGCGTTGAGATTTAACAGAAACTTGGAATAAGTTCAAGGATTTAAAAAAAAAAATGTATACAGTGCTTAGCACATTTATAACCCACTTTTTGAACTAGAAAAATAAGTAGCTCAATATTTAAATTTTAATTAAAGAGCAAACAAAAAGTACGAAAATAGGAAAAATATTTACAAGAAGCTAAACTCTATTCCTCCTCGATTGAGATCTTTTAATCTAAATTGAAATTCCATTTTCTTAATTGTTCAGTTGTTTTTTTTTTTTTAAGTTTTGAAATGAAAACTAAAAGACCAGAAAGAGATTACCCTTTGCTCTGGAGCGTTTTAACTTCGGTTTGGCCAAACTTAGTTGGATTTTCTAGAAAGTTATTTATGTCGTTTTTTTTTTAACTCACTCTCAATATTCATTGAGGTTATTTTCTTAATATCAATGAGCATTGAAACAAAAGTCATCAAAAGTTATGCGTAAATAGCTTCATTCGGTGTGGCTTCTTCGTGACATCTTGTGTCATCTTGGTAATCTCTTGATTTCAGTTTGAAAAGTTTTCTTTAGGTTTTCTACTTACTATTCCAATTTGATGAGCCTCACCCCACCCACAAGCAGCCCATATTAATAACCATATGCAAACAGAATATATTTCAGCTAAAATATATTCTTTCCATCATCTATCTTGATTTGGTTTCTAAAAGCAAATGACAAGTTCATACATTTCAGTCACTTTCGAAACGACAATTTGTCAAAATGGGAGAAGAAACGCCGAAAAACAAAAACCCCCAAAAATCTCAGAGTTAAAGGCGTTGAAAAGAAGAACAAAAAAGAACGAAAAACAACAAAAAAAAATAAGAAACAAGAAGAATCAGAGCAAATACGTGAATGGGCATCAAGATGACTAGAAAATGCAAAAATATTGATTGATGTCGACCACAAACTAAGAGAGCTAAAGAGAGAAATGAGAGATGGGTGGCCATGGATGGGACAAGGGGGTGAAGAACTCTAGAGATATAGAGGTAGAGAAATGAAGATTCGATGATTGATAGTGTCACATAAATATTAACAATTCATGACGCACAAGTTTCGGGCCAAAGACTTTTCGATGGCTATAGGAGAAAATGTGCAAAAACCAACAATTCCGTCAACATAGGCTTAGCAACGACTTCTTAGATACCCTATAAAACTCAAACTAAAAGACAACTTTAAAACAGAAGTTAGACCATCAGTTAAAAGATCCAAAACAAAATTAATCAGTTAAAGCGAAAATTTAATAAGTAATAGAATCAATGCTTTAACTGGCCGATAGATTTTCAATGAACTAATATGCCCTGCCAGTCACCTAATGGGCCAAGTGCAGGGTATGCAAAACAACTTTAGCTTCTGCTTTCTCACGCAAAAGTCATGGAATATTAATGAAGCTACAAATCGGAGGTGACAATGCCCCACCCACCCTAGACTCTATGCCCCTCCCTCTCTCCCGGCCCACTCTCCAAGTTGTCAGCAGCTTCTGAATAAAACCAAATCAAAGCAAACAATGGGCAAGTGCGTGGATGCATAAATACATGGCGAAAGACGATAAAGACGACCAACTGGAACGAAACTGGACAAAAGGTGGACCCGAAAAAATTGTGTGAAGATTGCAAGCAAGCCAACGCGTTGCATACAATCATAGGACTATGATGCAGCAGCTCTTCATCTCCTTCTCCTCATTCTAAACACAATAGAGTGTTAAATGCAAAACAAACACGAAAAAGAAAAGAAATTGAAAAAGAACTGAGAGAGAGAAAGAGAGAGAGAGAGAGAGAAGTGAGATCTCTCAACCTGAAATTGAAACTTTTGCCTATTGGATGGATGAATGGATGGTTGAATGGAGGAGACTCACCATTTTCTTCCTTGCCTTTTGTTCTCCACTTGCATTTCTCCAGTCACGTTTGACATTCATATTTGTTTTGGAATTATGTGAGTGTTGTTTTTTTTTTTTGTTTTTGTTCACTCTCTCAACTGGCAGAAGTTGGGATTGCGTGTGCCAGGGGTTTTAGCATTTCCTTCATTCTTTTTCTTCCTTTTTTTTTGCATTTTATTTTTCTGCAGTTTCTCGTTTAACTTTGTTGACACTTCGTTTGATGAAGTATTCGCTCTGGGCTGCCTGATGCGTCTCTAGCTTCTCTCTCCTCCGTCCCATTCTCGATTTCCTGCGTCTGGCATAATTGAATATGTCTTCCTTTTCTCTCCACACTCTCTCTCTCTCTCTCTCTCCATTTATCTATCTCTTGCTCTCAAGTTTTGAATTTCTATCGTTGAATCTACTCCTCCTTCTTCTATCGGCCTCCCCTCTCAATGGGGAATTTTGCTTAGCTAAAGCGAGTCGATTGGGAATTTACAGAAAATTGAAAACGAGACGTATGATTGAGATGTTCCTAAAGTCAGAGAGATATTTAGAGAAGAGAAATGCTTGTTGATGGGGTGCGGTTTGGGGGCAAATGCAGCGGCAGCTGATTTCTGAACTACTATATAATAATAATGATGGCATGGAAATGGAATGAAAGTACGTGTATATGATGATGATGGTGCCAAGAAGACAACATCATCATCTGCATCCGCCTTCGCCTCCTTATTCTCATTCTCATCCTTATTCTTGTGCCAAGAAGACAGTTCAATAACAGACACAACAACTTGAGAAATATTTTGAAAATCGCAAAAGCGCGCGAACGGTGTAGGAAATTATGTTTTATGGAATGCTGCCTCCACTCCACTCCACTTCATTCCATTCCATCTCAATCAGCCAAATCTCTTAAAGTCACGTTCACCGCTGATAACTGAAGGGGATAGGAGGTGGCTGTAGATGATAAGTATTAAACAAATGAATTGTTTCTAGTTCTGTTTAAGTTCTACAAGAAATTTAGAAATTTACTACTTAGGTTAGTTGGAAATTTAGTTTCATCAGTGAAACTATTTGGGGGATTTCTATTGACAACAGAGAATTGTGCTGAGCTAGAGTAGCTGATCTCAAGAGTCGGGTAATTGCCTCTTGCATAATATCTTTTATTCTCAACCAGAGCTAGCTAGAGAACCAACCAAGAATCAGTCTCGTTCCTTGCAAGCAACTGCTGTTGGTTGTTGGACCATTTTCTTGTTTTCACTCTTTGACAAGCATCTCAATTTAGAAATAATCCAATTATTAGCACTTTTGAATACACCTGGGATAGATCCAGTCTCTCACACACACAGAAAACTTTCTGTCCCTTTGATTTGATGATATCTGTGTGAACTCTTTTTCCAAAAAAAAAAACTTGCCACTTTTACTACAGTCCCATACAACGAAATATCCCTTGGGGAAGCATTAGCCCAACTAACTCTCTGTCGCCTTGACACAAAAACTTGACCAATAAGCACTTAAAACTAATCTCTAAACACCTTCTCCTTCTCTTTGCAGGTAAGTTTGATAATCCTAAACTCAAAATAACAAAAAAAAAAAAAAAAAAAAACAAACACAAGATAAAGAATAACCCAAGGGTAAGTCGTTGCAATTTTCTGTTTAATTATTAACAACAACAAAAAAAAACAGAAAAAAAAGGAATGAAAGGAGTAAACACAAAAAATGGGAAAACAAGCAAGGGTAATGTGAGGTAACTAGGCTGCGTTTTAGAATTGAACAAAGGACGCGACAGGACACACCTACACACACACACACACACACAGCGTAAAGTAAATCACTTTGTTTGCCTAGCACTTAATGCGGCAGCCAAAATAATCGGCTCAAAGTTAACTAAAAAGCACAGTTAACAGAGGCAAACGAGTCCTTCACATCCTGCTGCCCTCTCTTTGGTCCTTGGTCCTCGTTGTCGTCGCACATTTTAATTGGCAATTTTCGTCTACAGAGAAAAGGAAGCTGACAGCCCAGCAGCAGGCACGTGGCATGAGGCAGGCGGTAGTCAACCAGGAGACAGGAGACACGAGACAGGAGCCAGGAGCCAGGCTCCTGTGTAACACAATAAGCCGCGACATGTCCCAGCTGGGCTGCTGCTCCCCCTCCACCGCCTCACTCTATCCATCCAGCCATCCTTCTGCCATAAAGAAACAACGCTAAAGCGTAGGAGTGGATGAGAATGGAGTGCTGGAGGTGAAGGCAGAGGCAGAGGCGGAGGCAGATCACCCACGCGTGCTGTTGTCGCTTGTCGCATTTTTTTCGCTCTCCCTCTCTCACTCCCTCACTTTCGGTCTCTCCCCATCTCTTTTTATCGTAAAGCGAAAATTGACACTTTTAACAAGTTGAGAAAAAAAATAAAAGAACAAAAAAAAAAGAGACGAAAAATTTGTCGAGGCTTAACCCGAAAAAAATTTGAAAAATAACAAAAAAAAAAAGAAAAGTTGAGCGAAGAAAGAAGCGGTGCGAAACATAGGACAACTGGTAGGAGGAAGAGTAGTAGCAGCTAGAGGAGATGAAGATGGAAAAGGACATTGGAGGAGGAGCAGGCGCTTGTTGAAGTGGCAGATCCGTTAAGTGGCATTCCTGTTAGTCAAAAGCCAAACAAAAGGCGAGCAGCAACCAGCAGCCGCCGCCAGCTTCTACTCCTGTTCCAGCCCCTGCTCCTGCTCCTGCTCCGTGCCCTTTTGGCATCGACAAACTTTTCTTTCGATCTATGATGTTAGAACGATTTGGCCAATTAAACTGTTGATAAAGGTTGGCATTTTTTTCCGTGTTTGTTAGCGGATACCCTGCAAATATTTTAACCTCAAAAAGGCCATTTGTGAAAAGACTTCATCGGTTTTACTAAGAGAAATTTCAAGTTATAACTTCGGAACAAATTTAGAGTCTAGCAAAAATTTAGCGTTTGTTTTGCTCCTTTTGTATCAGTCTCACCTAGGAAACGTTCCTTATAATATTGATCAGCTAAGGTGATTGAAAGCGACTACTCTAATGATAGTTCAAAAGTTTTTTCATTTTCTTCACACCGATTGTTTTTACCAAATTTTATAGGTCCATATATACTCTTAGGGGCTTAATTACAAGGTATAAAAGTCAATAAGCCAAGCTTGCCTTTACTCTGATCTGGGCTGGTCTGGTCTGGCTGGGTCTGGGCTGGTCTTTTCCTCCCGTTTCTTTGTCTACATCTCTTCCTCCAAACACACACATACACACATTCACACACACACACACATATGGTTTATCGTGTAATTTTAGCTAGGCAAAAATTAAACATGCCACACAAACCGAGAGTAGGAGCGGTCGTCATGAATAGAGGGCTAGAGGGCTGGGGCAGTGGCAGGGGGGAAGGAAGATATGGTCACAGCGGACGTTCATAAATCACTTTTTGTGTGATTTTTTTTTTCTCTCTCTTTTTTAAATTGCGCTTTTTAATGTTTGCTTGGTGTGTGATCAAATTCAGATTTGCTGTCAACCGAAACTGGGCCCAAAAACACACACACACACATACACACACACACACATACATACATACATACATACGTAGAAGCAGACAGTCCCTTGCCTCGCCTGGCCTCAAGTTGCGCCTCATCGCTCCCTGTATACACACTCACACTCATATGTGTTGGCGGTGGTGTGAAGGAGGAGTGTGTGTTTGTGTGTGTGTGTGGCCAGTATCGCTTTACATTGAATTACGCTTGACTGATGACTGAGTATTGAATTCGCCACTTGCTTCGGCATCGCCTCCATTTGCCTCACCTCCAAGCCACGCCTCGCTCCCATCTCCTCTTTGTCCAGCTTTGTAGCAATTGTTTCTTCTTCTACTGCTCTACGGCACTGTGGGTGGCTCAAAGGGAGTTTGCTTGGCTGGCTGGTCCACACTTAATGTTCATTAAATTTATGGAAAATACGGGAAAATGATTTATGATCTGATATGTCGCAGAGGTTTGACTTTTGTTAACTGAAACCAATTTTAATGAGCTTTAAGTTAAAGAGAATTTAACGATTTTATAGTAATAGCTATTTCTTCCTACATTGAAAGAGGACATTAACTTTTCGGTTTCTTTTAAAGTAAATCTTGGATTATATTTATGCAAATTTTGCATTTTTTTTTTTTTGTTTTGGTAATTTGTAGCAAATTTTTGCGCAACACAATTACCCACTTATCGGATTTGTTTCATTTTATCAATTTGTGCAACTTAACTCAATTTTGTAAACTATTTCATTATGACATTATGCCAAATGAACAAATAACAATGATTTTCTATCACTGTTTTGGTTAGTAAATAGGTTTTTTGTTTTTAAAAAAAATACATTTATTTGATTTATCCCCCGCCGCCGTCCAATTCTCAATTACTTTTCAGTCCTTACTATGTGGCAATTAAAATTAACTCTCAAAATTTGAAACTAAACACGCACAGACTTAACCCAACTGACCCGAAGCCCAACCATAATCCCATCCGTCCATACATCTCTTCCGAGCCCCATCCTAAGCCCTCCCTTCTACTCCTACCTCCCTTCCCTCATTAAGTTATCAATTTTATGCATGCCCACAATTTGGTATAGAAAATTATATACCATTATTATACACACATGGCTTAGAGAGGCGGGGGGGAGGGAACTGGAGAGGAGAGACGAACACAGAGAGATAGAAATGCCTAATTTAACATGAATTGTATGCCGACGTCGATGCCGTCCGTTCCGTCCCGTCCCGTGCCCTGACCTGCCCTTCGTTCATTCTAATCTAGGGAGGAGTCTCTTCCCTTCCCTCTTCCGATTTATTGGTGGAGTCCTCCCTTTTATTCGACACACACAGGATATCACAGCTGAGCGAAGAGATTTCTAATGCTCGTTAATATAATCGTGTGTGAACGACAAAAGTCAAGCGAAACTAATGCCAACTACTGACCCTAAGCCTAGATTTTAGTATTTAACCTTGATTGTTCTTCCTACTACAACAAGCCAGGGTCTTTCGTCCCGCCCTTCTTTTGCCTTCTTTTCCCTTGGCCTTGGCGGCCATTTGGCGGATGCGTTTAATGCAATTCCATTTACATTACTTGACTCAACATTTTTGGCATTTTCTATAAATTTTCCTTGGGTGTTTTTCTTAGAAAAAATTCCTGTTTAGAGTATATAAAAATATTATGGATAAAATAAAAGTCTTATCTATATTCAAATTTTGTGGTATTTTGTTTATCACAACGAACGTAAAGGCATAAGTTTGATAAGTCGTCCGCCCCTCAAATTTTACGGTTTATTTTTGGTTGTTTTTTTTTTTTTACACATGTCAAAGACCAACAAATTTGTTGCTGTTTTTTTTTTGTTTTTACCCCATTCAACTGGGAGGTACATATCAAAGTCGAACACAAATTACTCATCTATATGTCTCCGATTTCCATATTGTTTTTGTTTCTTTTTTTTCCACCGTTTTTTTTTTTTCCTCTGTAACGTTTTTTTGTTGTGTTGTGTTGTGTTGTGTTTGCTCTAGAGACTCGTGCATGATAACGACTTACGTGTATTTATTTTTAGACGATTTCTGTTCGCATTTAATGCAAATGTTGACATCGCCCCGGTACACTGACTGACGTCAGGTGGGAAGCATTAGTTAGCTAGTCAGTCAGTCAGTCAGTCAGTCCAGTGTGTTCCCTCCTCCGCCCGCCTTCTTCATGTATACAGATACATATAAAAGTTGCTCGTTCAAATTGGAGCTTTGCTTTTTATCTGGCAAGATATGTGAACAACAAAAAAAAAAAAAAAAGAGCAGGAAAAATATAATAACAATGGACATTTGGATTTTGAATACCTTTTATAAGGCTAATCTCCTCTTTGCTTCGTATTGTCATCTTAGTTTGAAATTATCATGAAATTGTTTGTATTTCAAAAGAATTTGCTGTAGTTGAATCCATTTTAAAAGGCGACATTTTCAATATACATAGTTATATTTTTGTATCAGCCATAAAACAATATCCACCAGATCGTGTTTATGTGATTATAGACATTTTTCCTGTTATTTTAATATCTCCCCCTAATGTGTTTGCCGTGTACCTATCAATAATCATTCTATTTATTGTCATTATACATATAGAACATATGAATCAGTTTCCGTGCGGTCATATTATAAACCAATTTATTACATCCTCCCCTCGTTGTTCTTCAGTGGCTCTCTGTCTCTCACGCTCACGCTCCTCGCTCTCTCTCTCTTTCACTTTATCTGGCCATTTAATGTTTGCATTAAAGACCCGAAGATATACTCAACGACTTGTAGATGTCCTACAATAAATTCAACACCTTGAGCAAAGAGGGGCTTGGAGCGTTCCATCTGCATCAGACAGTTTCTCTCTTAGAATAATTTTGGCTGAGTGGTTGTACTATTGCATACTTCTCGGAGTTGCTAATATACCCAAAGGATAACGGCGGCTACATGGAAGGGTAGACAAATCACGAAAAGTGTGTGTTGTCATTAACAGTTACAGTTTTATCTTTTAACTCCACACACCGCCCACCAAAAAAAAAAAAAAAAAAAAAAAAAAACCAACAAAATCGCACTCACATGTACATACATACACACACGCACATTTCCCTGATCCCTCTTTCCTTGTAAATCTTTGCTTGGCTCTCTCTTTTGCTTATTTATTTGGATACACATTTATATGTACATATTTATTTGCCTATTTTTTTCTCTCCATCTCTCGGTCTCTCTGCTGCTCTGCCGATAATTTTCGATGGCGTTGACAACAACAACAATTGCCGATTGACAGGGTGACATGCAATAAAAATGTTTCACATGTGGGCTGCTGCGGGTCAACGCCAAAGAGAAACATAGAGGGGGCATGGATGATGGTGGTTGGGGGGGGTTGGCACACAATGCCTCACAAATTGATGAGTGACAGAGCGAGAGAGAAAAAGAGAGAGTGCGAGCAAAAAGTAGTTAGACTGATAAGAAAAACGTAAGCACACTGAGCAGCGAGAGTAAGAGAAAGAGAGAGGAAAACAAACGTTAATAATGAGCATTTAATTTCTTGCAAACCAAATGAAAATGGAATGAAATGGGGCGAAAAAAAAAGAAGTACACACACAGCAGGAGACGGGAAGGAATGGTATGAGTTGGTGGTAATGGTCAAGCAACAGTTTCGCGTTTTACTACTCCCCAACTATTCACCTCCTCTTCTCCATCCACCCACCATCCAACAACCATTTCGTTTAACAGTTGAACAAACACCGTAAGCAAAAGATGCTGCGTCGCTGCTCTAACTACATACGTCACACAGAATACGCCAGAGAATGTGGGCGAGAAAGAGGAGAGAGAAAGCAAGGGTGGCTCTGCTGACGCTAACGTTGCCGCTCTGCCTCTGTCACTACCGCTGCCATGGCTGCTCTGCCTATTACTGTAATCGCAACGACAGAGACTCTGACTTCGTTTGCTGATAATTTTTTTCCAATACCCTTGCCGAAACGGAACGATGGAAGATAGGGTATATGCAATTTGTTAAGACTTTTGGCAAACAAAAACGAGAAGCTCTCTCAGATACTTTGTATCGACTATATACACAGAGAGAGAAAGAGAGTACATTTAATCGGTTAAATGATTAAGTTTCCCAGAGCATTTAAAGTGCGTCATCATTGTGCTCGATTCTCTGTTTCTTCTTCGGTCGTCTCATTCACACCCCGCCTAGTGATTCCCCCTGCCCCCTATCTCCCGCATATAAATGCAGAAGATGAGATGCCGCAAAGACTCGATAAAAAGTCGCAATTTTCCTTTACCCTCATCTCTCCCTGCCTGGCCCGGCCCTGCCCGGCCCCGCCACGCCTTGTCTTTCTCGCTACCATCATCAAATCCCATTCTCTGGCACTGCTTTTTCTTCTTTTTCTGTTTTGTGTTGCTCTTGTTGTTGTTGTGTATTTTCCATATGGGCGCATTTATACGCATTCGTTTTCAATTGAAAAATTCCGCCTTTCTCTCTTGCTCGCTCTCTCTCCCTTACTCGCACCCACACATGTGATTCTTGTTTTTATCAGCTGATTATATGGCTCGCTCTATCGCTCCTCTCTCTCTCTCTCTCTCTTTCTCCCTCTCTCTCTCTGTCTTTACCCAGATAAAATGTAAGCCATAGAAATATCTTGCCCTTATTATATCATTTTGTATGTATTTTTCTATTGCCATTTTTCTTTCATTGAAAATTGTTGTTTTTTTTGTTGTTTCATTTTTATCAAAAGTTGCTGCCTGCTGCCCTCGCTGCCTAGTGTTTATTTGTTTTTTTTCGGGTAACTCCCCTCGATTTGGTGTAAAAATCCCTTTATAAAATACTTATTAATTACTAATAATTTCATCAATCAATCAATCAATTAAGCACAGTAAAATTAAACATATACATATATATTTTTTTGTAGAAATCATTTTTTGCCTGAACTGAACCAAACTGTTGTTTTTATTTTTATGATTTATGGGAAATTCCAGTTGGTATTGGCATTAAAAACCATCTGAACAGGTTTTACTTCTAACGTCGTTCAGCTCAGTGCTTTAAGCCGACTTCGAGTGACTCTTTAGTGGCCAAAAGTGGTGGGGGAAACTTAATTGAATTTGTCATTCATATTGACGCCATCTAGCGGCCAATTGTCGCCCCCCATTCGCCTGTTAAAAACTGCTATACGCATAGTCTTAGCTATAGAAGCGCAACAATTGTTAAATCGGAAGTTTCAAGACCTTAATATACCTTAAACGCAGCATCTTAATACAGGGTAAACCGTATCCAAGTATGTACATACATACGTCAGCAGAAACATCCGCAGTAGAGAAGTGGGTTAAGACTTTTAGAGTTTGAAAACGAAAAGGTGAGTTATGCAATTTTTTTATAATGTTTGACGCGACAATGCAATTTAACAGAAAATGTCATAAGTAATAGACGTCTGCATGAATGCATTCAAAACAAAGCCACATTGAGTACATTCGAATTGAGTAGAATATGAGTGAGTGAAAAAGACAGAATGAGACGAATGTGTATAGTACTGTTTCGCTAGACGAACATTTTGTGTTTCGTCTCGAAAAAGAGAGTATCACGAAAGGAGAGCAAAATGAAATGAAAACTTCGAGAACATTCGAACTACTCAAGTAGTTCGCAGAATACTTTGTGTACTCACTTTGTGCTTTGGGAAATTGTGTGCAGACGTGTGAAATGGAAGGCGAAGATGCAGAAAGAAATGTATGTATTTGTCGGCAAATGCCACCGTGTTGTTTTTGTGTTTTGTTTTGTTTATAGCTTGTGTTTCAGTATTACTAACAAAATGTGTAGTTGTGACCGTCTATAAATTGTTTCTGTGTTGATATTTGCAGATTTAATATTTATTTGATTAAATACATTTCTATATTTTCTTTATTTTTTCCTCTTTCTTTTAACAGATAACACAGCAGAAAACAGCTGTCAATATTCGAATGTATTCAATATACAACATTTAATTACTTCTGCTGCTCACTCACTCACTTCGTTTCTTTTCGGGTATATTTTTCAGCAGCCGAGTGAAACACGACTTCAGTCACTCACTCATTCTCATTTCGTTTGGTACAAGTATTCACTCAATTCAATTTTGACTTTGTACATTTGAATGTGTTTTTTTTGCCATTCATGCAGACGTCTAATAAGTAACAATAATATACATATACATATAAATGAATAATAAATAATTGAGGGTTCTATAATTGCCTAGTAACGAAATTCATTAATTACACAAGTCTCTACATAGTATCGTTATTATCAGATACAGTGTTATCCATAATTGTTGATACAATAAATGATTACATAGTAATTTGATGGGAAAGCCTTTTTAAAAACACCTGAAATAAGTTACTAAATCGAGTTTGTTTCGATTCCACTGATTCCGCATAACCGAAATCAAAAATCGGAGACCTTGACTTTATTTGAGTTTGATTTCTTTGATTTTTTTGTCTAAAACTCATTTTCAAATTTCTCTTTGCAGTCAGAATCCTTCCATTACTTTTTCTACGTCTTCTCTGATTCATTGTCGTCTTTCACTTCTTATTCCTGTTTCTCGACAAAAGTCCTTTTGTGTGCTTTATCGTCCTTCTTAGTTTCTTTGCTTTCGTCTTTGCAACTTTCTTCGTCTTCCGTTTCCTACTCGACCTTTCTTCTTCTTTGTCATCTTCGTCTATTCTTTGTATTTTACATTTCCAAGTTGCCACACACACATTCTTACAATAAATGCTATCAATGGATACCAACCAGCCGTCCACCCCTCCCTATCCTCTACCTACCATCCATGAAATTTGTAAAGGTTTAGGGGGGGGGGGGGGGGGGGGGAAGAAAGGGGGACTAGCAGACAGGCAGGTGGTCAGTCGTCAGGTGGGTGGTTTTTTTTTCTTTCATCGGTGATGCAGTGTGTAAGAGAGAAGGGGCAACATATTTATGATTTATTTTTACGAGCTTGCAACAAAAATTTCACACGAACGACAACAACAAAAAAGAAGTGAAAAAGCGAAAAATTGGCTTAAACAAAATACAAAACCGGCCAAGCGGCTCAGCTGATGAGGCTGAGAAGATGAGAAAAGCCTCATCGTCGTAGACAAAGATGCCGAGTAAGAGAGAGAGAGAGAGCGAGAAAAAAATTGTTTCTCACGATGATGACGGCGAACGGCGAACAGTGTAAAAACACAAAGCCAAACAAAAAAAAAAAACCCAAAAAAAGTTGCAAAATTTTAAATTAGAAACAAAATAAAAACCACTTGTTTTTTACCGAAAGAGAAGGGGAAAGAGAATGGGCAAGAGAGGGAGAGAGAGCGAGCGAGTGAGAGAATCATTGATGAATGGCCGCCTTGTGACGAATGGTTTACGAACCACTGTGCAAATTATGTGTGTGTGCGTGCTTGTTTTTTTTTTTTTTCTTTTTTCCTTCTTATTTTGGGTGGTGGCGCTTGCTCAGCGACTGAGTCAGCCGACTCGCTCTCTGTCTCTCTCTTCGCTATAAAATTAACAAAAAAATACATTTATATATATGTATGTATATATCACACCCGCCCTCCAGCCTTTTTGGGTTTTCCGGTCTCTGTTCTAAGCGGAAGAGAAAGAGAGAGCCGCGCTTTTTCTAATACTGCCGCCGCTCTCCCCTCTTTTTCACACTCTCCCCTTCTCGCTCATTTGCGGCAGCCGCCCATTCATTCATTTTGCAAGTGCGCTCTCTGCGCATGCCAACACCTTAAGATAGAGAGAGAGCGAGCGAATACTTCTGCCGGCCGCCTTTGGTAACATTCCCTGTTAGTTAACACTATCGAAGTGAGTACGCTGTGAGTACGCTGTTATTTTCGCTAACAGATACTTAACAGAATACTTTTCTATTCTCTTTTATACATTTTGGTTTTTTTTGCGCGCAGTTTTTTTTTGGATTTCGAAGTGAGCGGACGTGCGTCGGTTGTTTGCGTTTTTCAAAGTTCGTAAGCGGCAAAAGAAATTAAATAGGAAGAAAAAAAAAAACGAAAGAAGAAAAAAAGTGGTGTAGCAAACAGAAAAAATTTAATAGAATTATATATTATATGTATATTATATAGGTAGAATTGGTATTTTTTTTTGTTTGTTCTTGTTAAAGAGAGATCAGCTGAAGTTTCTAACTGTAATTGTTGTCAAACTGTCTCCCTCTCTCTTCGTCTCTCTTTCCGCCTGTGTACTGCGCCGCGTGTGTGTGTGTTTGTGTCCTGTCTCTATGCATGTGTGAGTGAGCTTAAAGCTGTCGTCATCAACAAAATTATACAAATAATAAAAGAAAAAAATTTATTTAAAAAAAAATTAAAGAAAAATCAACACACACAAACATTCATGCACCAACATTTGTGTGTGTATAGAAAAAAAATTATTGTATAAAAATAGCAATAGAAAGTTATTAAAGCAACAACAACAACAGCACACAGAAAAAATAGTTAAAGCTTCTCGCCGCTGTTTTCGCAGTCGCTGTCTCAGTCGCAGTCGCCGCTTTTTCTCTCTCTCTCTCCTCGAGGCATCTCAGTCGCCGCTAGCGTCGCACTTGAAAACGTCGCAAAAGTTTGTAAACAGCCCGAAAGCTTTCTATGTGTGTGTGTGTGTCTCTGTGCCTGTGAGTGTTACTCCCTCCCCCATCACCGCCACCGTACACTGTCTTTCTGTGTGCATATGTGTGCGTGAGTGAGTGAAACACCGCCAACTGAAGAACGAATAAGGCAAGAAGAAGAATAAGCAACAGCAGCAGCAAAAGAAGCTCCAGCAGCTGTCAAACATCAAGCAAAAAGTAAATAAAAATTAAAGAAAATAATCAAAACGAAAACCTTATTAATAATTAAGAGAAAAATATGTGTAACACTCTCTAATTGAAGTGCTCTAAATTCTCAGGTCTCCTTTACTTTCTTGTATTGTTTTTAGTCTACCCCCGCCCCGTCCATATATAAATTTCAGTGTCTGTAGAGGAAACATATCGTTATTTTTTATTTTTGTTTTTTTTGCGTATCATATATAAATTTATTACTTGATTCGCCTTATATACCCTGAAAAGAAAGTGTATATTCCAGCCTTATACTTATTCTTAATTATCATCATGGGAACTAAAGGGGAGGTGCGTCTGAAGAAATAAGGCCTCAATCTCTTTCGAAAAGTTCAAGGAAAGTTAAGTTGAGGGGGACACTAGCCAGGACACAACTGCTGGGTATCTGAAGGTCGACCTTATGTGTGTGTGTCTGGTTCAAATATTTGTTGAATTTTCATTTTTGCGCTCGCGTTCTGTTTTTTTTGTTTGTTTCCTCAGACTCAGACGTTTAAAGGTTAGCCACTTTTCGGCGGGGGCCAGAAAGAAATAAAATAAAAATGACAAAATGCCAAAGCATCAACTTATAAAATAAAAAAAAAAGTTCACTAAAATTTGTTGAATTTCAAGCTTTTAAGTCGCAGCAACAACAACAAAACACAAAAAGTTTAAAGAGTCAAGGCAGAGAAAAAAAAAGAAAGAGTGGGAGAATGATTGTTTAAAAAGTAATAGGAAGGGTGGGAAAGGCTGGTGGATCGGGGGAATGCGTTTGTTAAAGAGCTAATCATCAGCTGATTTCTTTACAGCTGGAAAGTACCGCTAATTGCTATTGTTTCCTTATCTCCAGGCGGAGTCGTTATCCATTTGCTTAATTACTTTTAAATGTTCGATTTTTGAATACTCTTTGGACCAAAGAAGGGTATAACAAAAAATGTTCTTTCTGTAACATCCAGTTGTTGGAAAGTTTTAAACAAAAAAATATAATAATGCTAAAAAAAACTGCTTTTGATTGTCGAAATTAAACAAAATATTTGAAACATTTTCAAAATATTTTTCGATGTCCAAAGAACGGTTAGAGTATAGAAACTTCGGAGAGCCAAAGTTTGATTTTGGTATTCCATTATTTTGTTCGCAATTTGTATTCTTTGTTTTATTCTGCTTTTCTGTTATTTCTTTTTGCTTAGTTTAGCTAACCTCTAAACCGAAAATTTGTCAACCAACTCACATGTCTCGACTTTTTTCTGTCATTTTGTTTGTTTTTAGGCTTACCAGTGGGTTAATCAGCTCAGCACCATTGAGGTTAGTAAACAAATACAAAAAATAATGCAATAACAATAGACAAAATTTTTTAACAAATTTTTAATTGAAATTGCACTAAAAATAAATTATAAAAGGATTTTCTTTCGCTTTTCTTAACTTTTTAATAAACGTAAAATCGAATGATCATTAATGCAAGGTGAATTCAAATACCCTACACTCAATTCGATAATAGAAAACCTAAGAACAAGAGTCACTCAAACTAGCAAGCAGTTTGGACTGCTTGTTTGTTGGTTTCGAGTCAAAAGCGGTGTTGCCAGAGCAACGAAATAGACACGGAATGGAATTTTTGCTAAATTTTTGCTACGTGAAACTAAAGATAGGAACCGCTTCTCTAATTCATCGTTTAATTTTGCCAGCTTTTGATGTGTTTCTAAAATGTGTTTAGGAATTTTTAAAAATAGTGTGTTTTAGAGAGTTTGTTTTAAAGAATCAGTATGCCATTTTGGTTAAAAAAAAACGAAATCGAAAACGAAAAAAGAGCTTATCGGGCCCAAGTCACTGGGCGGGTGGGGTACGTTTTGGTCGGTGGTATCATGAGTCAGTTGCCAGATTGCATATGCGTTTGTGTGTGTGTGTGTGTGTTGGTGTTGTTTTAGTGTGCATGTGTGTGGGTGAGCAACGCGGCAGTGCCGTGCCTAGCACGAAAAGAGCGCCGCTGCCTCGAGAACTGATTATATGCGAAGTCTGTTCTGTTCTCTGGATCGCTTTTGTGTACACCCCCGCACAGACAGATGCCGCCGCCGACGACGGGACGCCGGGACGCGTGACAGAACAACAACTGATTAGCTTGGTTTTACCCCTCTCTCCTTTTCCAGCACTCCACGGCCATGGCCAGTGCACTTTTTGGCGTTAAATGTGAAGTCCAAGGTTAAACCTTTGCTTTTCATTTTCTGCTGCGATAAAAAAAAAGAGGGCAAACTTATTTTTTGACGTTGAGAAATTTGTTGGTTATTGTTGCACCCTTTATTTTTGGGCGAGGTGGCGGGATGACGAAGTGGGAGGCTTTTGTCTGGCAATCAACCCCAAGAAAAAAAAAACAAGAGAAGAAATGGGCAACAATGAAAATTTCTTTACACAAAGTGTAAAACTTTCTCTGGGCAACAAAGTCATTGCACCCTCTCAACTTGGTTCTCTTTCTCTTCGTCTTTCTCTCTCTCTCTCTCTCTCTCTCTATCTTGGTTTCTATCTATATCTGTCTGTCTCTTTCTCTGGCAGAGAAAAAGAAACCACCCCCCTACCTTTTACCCACCTTCCACCCTCACCCACAGTCTCAACACTCCACATCGTTAACCTGGCGAAAAACCCTTAGGGGTTTATGCCTCTCACCCTCCCCTTTCCCCGACCTCATCCCTGCCTCTTGTTCTTCTTCTGCCACTTCTGCTGAGTCTTTGTTTTATTTCTGTAACAAAGTAAAAGTTGTAAAAATTATAAAAAACCGTAAATGTGAACCCTCACCTCACTTGAGTTTTCCTGCAGCTTTTCCTCGTTTTTCGTTTCTTTTTTTTTTTGGCTCTCTCATCTTTATCTTTTTAGCATTTTTTGAGTCAGAAATTTTCTCCTGTTTTATGCCTTTAGATTTACATATTTTCCGCCACAAAAAAAAAAAAAGAAAAAAACTGCCAAGCCAACAAAAAAAATAAGAATATAATAAAAATACACACACAGACCTGTGCGAAATAAATATACAAAAAAAATTTAACAAAGAATAGGCAAACAAATGGCGAAAAGTCTCTCATTTTCTTTCGCTTTTTTTGTGTGTAATTTTATCTTTAATTGAAAACTTTTGAAAGAGAGAAAAAAAGTATCAAATTTTAGTTATTGATTTTATTGGCCAAAAAGGTACCCTAAGCTGACCCCAGAGTCTCGAATTTCCTTGGTTTCCTTTTTAAAATATAACAAAGTCATCATTATTTTAGATTCCAAATCACTTTGATCCCATTCTCAGAAAATTTTCTTAAATTTGCTACCAATAACTGTAGGCAAGGCCAGTTTAGTCAACATTTAGTGTGCGAAATGAAGTTTCCGTCACCGAAATTCATTGGAACTAGTTCATAATGCATTTTGATTGTATAATTCTGAATTTATTTGCACAACTAACAAACAATTTCACCTAGAAATGTTTCAAATGTTGGAGTTCCCAGAATTTATTAAACAAAGAGGAAAAAGAGAGAGAGAGAGATATAGTGATATACCTGGAAATGTGTAATCACTGCGCTACTCTATAGATACACACGTAGCACTATGGAAGGCGGGGACGAAGGCGGGGCATAGTGGTGCCAGTAGCCGACCCATAGACCCACAAGGCACGTTCATATTTCCCCGATAAGCGACGAACAAGTTTTTATCAGCTGACAGAAAACAAAAAAAAAAAAAAAAATTACAAAAAAATATTATGTCAACTTGAATTGAAGCCCCGCGCCAACCTCTCTTCCCCCTTCTAGCCCTGGATGGATCCGGTTCGGATCGGTGATCAAATGACGTGACCGACCGACCAGACGATGCGGTGGAGCAAGAGGAGGGGCTTAGAGAGTAGTGACTCACAATCAGTTTGATTTCTAATTATATTTTTAAGTTCTAACTCTTCTGATTGGCAAGTGGGAAATGGCAAGCAAAGAGAAAAGTAGAGTTTCACCTGCAGTCACTGACCCGAGATGTGTGTGTGTGTGCCTGAAGTGTTGTGCCGCATACCCCAAGCCAACTCAAATTGCACTATGTAATTCTGAGAGTGATTAATACTTATCAATTGAATATTTATGTATATTTCCAAAGAATCTTATCAATTAAGGGCAAAATGCAAGCTAAAGCAGCACAACGACTTTGGTTATACCCTGTAAATTCTTTTCCCATTTGCTCTGACGTGTTCTGCTCCTAACCGTTTGTGTATTAATGGTGGGATGGGGTGATAATAGGGGGGATTCTATTTTCTCTTTGTCTATGTTTACATTTTGTGAAAACGTTGTTGAAATTTATGCAAATATTTTGTCTCTCTTTCGGTTTCTGTTTATTGAATTATGATTGGATTTCCATCATCATCATCATCATCATCATCTCTCTATATCTATCGCTTACTCTCCTTCTATTTCTCTTTGTTTTTTGAACAACAAAAAAAAGAACAACAAATTCTAAAGGTCAATTTCGTTTGCTTTTGCATTCGGTTTGGTTGTATTTAAATGACTCATTTTCCATTCAAACTTAGACACACATATACATATACTCCCCGCACACACACACACACACACACACACACACACACGCATATACACGTATGCAGATTAAGCTTGCGGCTTCAGTTTGCCATAGTTGTTAAATTTCATTTTGTTATTGTTGTTGTTGTTTAGTATAATTAAACGTAGGCGTTTTGTTTGCACTCGCCGGCAACATCGTTGCTCAGGGGACACATTTGTCTCGTGGCAACGCCAGTTGCCTCCTTCTCCTCTCTCTCTCTCTCGCTTTCTCGCTCTCTCGCTCTCTCTCTTACTCATTCTCCGTCTGTTTCTCCATCTCTCTTTCTCTTTAGCCCTGCAGCACATGTGTCGTATGAGTGATAAACAATTTTGTGTGTATTTTACCTGCCTACAAAGCCACCCAACCACCGCCCCACCACCTCCCACTCACACACACACATACACACACCTCCACACACACACACATTAATCGTCCGCAGAACTAACACTGAAGTAAAAGTAGACCTAAGCAATCTTCCCAATCTCCTACGGCAAACGAGCGAGCAGCAGTTGCATTTAGCGTTTTGTTGATTTTCTAGAGTGTTTTCCCTCTTTCCTCCGCGTTGTGTTTGTTGCGTCAGGTTATTGCGGCTGAGTGAGATGACAGAGAGAGAGACAGAGAGAACTAGAGAGAAATTCCCATTTACATTTGCCTAATTGTTAAATGGTTTTCCAGAGTATATAGTCAGAGAGTTAGTTTTTAGTTATATCCAATTCATGGAATCCCTCATGGAGACGGACTACGAACTGAAACAGAATTAGGCTAACTAGGTTAACACATTTTCAATGAACTTGAAAGCTTTTGCGTTTGTTTTTTTTGCTTCTTTTTTATTTATGTCCACAGTAATTAAAAAAATAAAACAGCTGTTAATAATTTATTTTACGAATTCCGTTTTCCAAAGATTTTTACTCGATAACTAATAGAATCGAATCTGTTTTCACGAGTTTAACTTTTTTTAACGATATTTTCGTAAGTACTTCCATCGATAACTGTTTCCTAATTGATAACGATAACAATAATGATTGATAGAGGTCTAAAGGTAGATCGATTGATCACTTCATACGACCTTTCGGCCATAAGAATATTAAATCAAAGGTTTCCCTGCCCCGAATGACGTAAGGAATAGTGTTTTCTCTCCATCACAAACATACTTACATATTCCTTCCAGCGCTCAGCACCGCCACTCTCACTGACCATGCACCGTGAGGATGATGATGATGATGATGATGATGATGATGATGATGATGATGATGGCGATGGCGTAGATGCCTCCTAGATGATAGAGGGGGAGGGTGCATAGGAACGGAATGGCGTGTGGTGTGCCATTGCCATTGCCGCCATCCCATGCCATTCTGTGGTGTTTATTGGTTTATTGGTATTTATTACATGATGATATATGGTGCGTGATATTTAACAGCATTGCCACATTAGCAATGACCACTAATCACATGAGAAATTTGTGCTGCACCAAAAACAGCAAGAGAAAAATAAGAAAATGAAGAAGAAAAAGAAGAGAGAAACATAACACACCGGGCGAAATAATTTATGTGACAATGTGCAAAACTCGACCCAAAACGAGCAGGGAAGAAGAAGACGAAGAGAACAAAAAAAAAAATAATAATAAGAAGGTTGGAGTGAGGTGAGAGAAGGAAGAAAGATATAAATCAACTAAAGCTGCTGAACGTGATCGGAAACCAAGGCGGCGGCGGCAAACTATGTTTGAGGGAAGGGGTGGCGAGTGCATTGTATGAGATGCATAGAATGAAGGCGGCGGGGAGGAGGTAGAGCACATGCCAAAGTGGTTTCTCTTTGACAATTAAACAAAGATTTCAATTTAATTATGCTTTAAGTTTATTTAAATAAAACGAAATATAATAAAAAGAGGTAGAAAGAACGAGGGACGGACGGTGGTTGGAGGGGGTATAGGTAAGTGGGGGTAGCTGCGTGTGTATAGCGGAAGTAACACTTAACTCAAACACACGACCAACTCAAAGTGAAGAGGGCAAAAGAGAGTCAGAACGAGAGAAAGAGAAAGAGAGAGAGAGAGAGTGAGTTTTAGAGAGTCGGTTGGGGGAGCGGGTGGAGAAAGAATGGCGGTGGACAAGCACTCAGCACATAGACACACAAGTGTCAATCACACACACGCACGCACATGTACACACACACACATACACAGAACACGAATGTTGTACAGTAGCCTCTTAAATCTCATCCTATCTCTTTTACACAATTGTCTCTTATACTCTCTCCTTCTCTCTCTCTATGCGGGTATTTAAATTTAATTTGCAAGCTGACAAAAAAGAAAGCAAAGCGGTTTCTTGACATCTCCACCCAACTCCAACCCTCCGCCCCCCACTCACCACTTTTCACTCTCTACTTCCCACTTCACCCTCTTCTCCCTTTTGCAGCTTGCTGCTGCGTGGCTTGAGTATGTGTCAGACAGGAAGTGTGCCCACTTCCATCACTCTCCCTCACTTTAATGCTCCGTCCCTCCCACTCTCCTTTCTCTCTCTCACTCTCTTTCTCTGTCGTTCAGTCCGTCCCTGTTTGGCACTCAGTCAAGCAAGCAGCAAGCAAAACCCAACCATATGGGTAAAAAGGAAAACTTAGTTGAAAAGCAAGTCAAGTCAAGCACAAAACCTAAAATGCTGCTGGCTCTCCTCTAAGTGGTTTTTCTTTCTCTAAAGAGAGAGCGGTCGAACAGACGTTGCGGGGAGGGGGGAGAGGGTAAAAGTTTGTGGTGACTATGGGAGGTAAGAAGAGGGGGGTCAACTTAGATAGTATGTTCAACTTTAACCCTGAAAGAGAGGAAAATATGGGGAAATGGGGGGGGGGGGTGTTTGAGTTAAGCTTGGGTTCACTAGGGCTCCCCCTCCTTTCTTCCTCCTACTTCGAATTAGTCAGCATTAGACGAGGTTTTAACCTTTCGGTTAAAAGCATTTTACCTACTTTTCCCCCATCTTCCAGTCTCCCTCTCCCCTTCATCACTCGCTCGTTTTATGATTTTAATTGAATTGTTCAAGGAAAAAACCAAAAAATGTCATGAAATATTAAGAAAATAAAATTAATGAAATAACAGGTGAATATTTATGATCTAAAAAGGAAGAGAAAGAAAGAAAGAATGTAAGCCAACAAAGTGACCGAAATAGAAACTTTAAAACCATAAAAACAGAGGAGAAAACGAATTGGCAAAAAAAAAAATGTTCATCAGAAATTTGAATCCAGAATAGAAAGAAAAAAGAGAAAGGCACAAAACAGTGGATAAAAGGGGTAAACAAATGCGAAATATAATAAATTTTAATTTGAAAATAAAGCTTCATCTTAATTAAATGCCAATTGGAGTAATGTTTCTTTGTTTCTTCTTCATTCGTTTCGATTCCCATTTCAAACGAAAATGGATTTTACCCATTTACGCCTTTCAAATATTTTATGGCCCAATATTTGCCCAATTGAATTAGCCGAAACATTTTGATTGACATAACTAACTAATTTGGTCACATTATACCTGTCAATGTCCCCTCGTCTGCCTTCTCCTCCTCTACTCTCTGCCAAAAATGCCAAGTGCCATTTACCAAGATGCCAATCACATAGAGAAAGAGGAGAGAGAAAGAGAGGAAAGTAGTGGGCAATGGAAGTGAATTCTAAAAAGGGGACGCAGAGTAAAATGTCTGGAAAATTAGTTGCCAAACGATTGATGGAAACTTATACCTGAAGAGTAATGTTTCATCGTCATCATCATCATCATCATCATTCGATTCAGAAACTGAATCATTATCATGGTTATTATCATCATCATGAAGAGCAGCAGCGGCAGCAACAGAAAGTTCTATTAATATTCCATTTCCTGCTAAAAGGTTTCAATTAAAATCTTATTTACGTGCAGTTCGATGAGAATGTTTCCCTCCGCTTTTACTCCTTCTTCTTGTCTTTTGTATTGGTCATCATCATCAATTAATAAGCAATCTTATGGCTACCAAATAGCGAGAACAACACGGAGAGAGACAGCGCTTAGAGAGATAGAGATATACATAGAGAAAGGCATGAAGGGTATGCCCAGAAAGAGCTTACATAATACTCATAATGTTTTGTTACCTACTCAATCCTTCCATCCGGATATGTAAAGAAAAAGTTTCTCCAGTGCTCTTCGTTTCTTTGAATTGTTGTGAAATTTCACATGGAATTCTTTGTGCTACCTGCAAGATAAAAGCACTTCCTACTGTAGTTGTCTGATTTTTTTTTTTTACTTTAATTGCACTAAAATGTTTTCAGTGTTTGTACTGATTTTTTTTTTTATATATTTTTGTTGTTCTTGTTTTTTTTTTATCGCCTATAACAACTACAGCAACAACAACAACAGAAAAAAAAAGAAATAATTCTCTTATCTTCTCTTTCCTTCTTGTGGCGGAAAAAATATGTTTAGTGACGCACAAAATGATAAGCAACGATATAGGAGGGGCTAAGGGAGGAGAAAGTGATGAGGGGACAGGGAAGAGGCATGAGATTTTCTTTTCGCTCATTTTCAGCATGCAAGAAAGAAAAAAAAAAAGAAAGAAGAAAGAAAATGAAAATATACGCCCACTCAATTGAGTTATCTCTTTTGCTTAATTTAATAAAAAATTATAGCATTTTATTTTGGTCTCTTTGCTTTTCTCTGTGCCACAGACGCCGCCGCTACTGCTATTCTTTCGCTTCCCATCTCCACACTCTTCTTCCTTCTTCTTCTCCTCCTCCTTTTCCTTAGTAAATTCAAGTGCTCAGTTTCCGTATTATTTGTGTCTCAATCTGTTTCTTCTTCTCGGTTTTTTGTATTTGTGTATCTGCAATTGACATGAAAATGTACATAGCTCGGCTTACACTTTTTTTTTGTATTTTTTTTAAATGCTATTAAATATATACCGCATTCCCCAGTCCCAGTCCCCAGCTACAGTACCCTGGAGCTTATTACCTCTTTGAAATTTTCCCCTTTTTTTTTTTCAATATCAAAACTCATAGATACATTTTTCTCTGTCTTTTCTGCCTCTGTCTCTTTCTATCTGTATGTTTATATATACAAAATGTTGCGGTTACTTTGGATTGTGGCTAAAAGAGTTGGGGGGAGAGGAGTGGTAAGAGTACAGGTGGGTGTGTGGGGGGTTGGCAAGGGGTTGCGGCATTGCTAACATTTTGTGGTTGCTCATGTTATCATCATCATCATCGTCATGATTGTAATTGTGCGATTCTGATTCTGATTGTGATTGTATGTATAAGATAATTTTGCAGTTATAGAGCAAAGGGGGCAATGGAGAAGCAACTGAAGAGACTGGAGTAAGCGCAAAAAGTTGTCAATTTGAAGCTCATTTAAATGCAAATATTTACTAGAAATCGAATGTTTGGCTAAAGATAAACCCAAACGACAACGACAATTTGCATCGAATGTTAGCGCATATAAACAGCACATAGATATAGATAATTCTATATATGTTTATTCTATATAATCAGTCAGTTGTATTAGTCATATTCTCATATGTCATCCAAAAGGGTAATGATAAGAACTCTAACAGCTTGTTACATCAGTTTTGTGTTACAAAAGTTCAGCTATGAAAGATAAATTTATGTGTATATCAGTTTACAAAAGTATATAACACATATTTAAGCAGTTGAAACCTCTCCTCTCCTCTCCACCTCTTTCTTTCGTTTCGTTCTCATCTCCTTATCCCATCAATGGACAACTCTGCTGAGTAATTTTCCTTCATTGATAGTAAATTGATAATGGTCTAGAGTGATGGCCGGCGCCAAGTGTGGCTAGTGTCATAGGAGCATGAAATTTTTGCTCATTTCATTTTGGAATTTAATGATTAAAATTGTTCACTTTGTGTTTGAGGTTTCTCTCTGCTTTGCTGTGTTGTGTTGTGTTGTGTTTGCTTGTGGCCTACAACAAAACTAAAATGTACTTATTTAATTATTATTTTTCACACACGAAACTTTTGAAAGAGATTATACATTTGATATTTTTTTGTTTTATTCGCTATTGTGTGTGAGTGAGAGTTTTTTTTTTTGTTGTTGCGGATGTGACCACAAAAAAAAAATGGCAACCGTGATAAGCGACAAAAGCAAAAAAAAAATGCTGTAGTAAATTTTTATAAATTTCGTGTTTTTTTTCGCTATTTTTAGATGTTATTAAAATTGTTTAATTTGAGAAACTTTATGAGAAGTTAGAGAAGGGAGATGGGAAGAAAAGATCGCCGCCACGCATTGTCGCTCGTTTGAAATCTTCTTATGAAACATATCTCGTTTTCTTGGATCGCTTCGATTCTGCACACTGCTCGGTCGCAAAAATTTGGAAGTAGAAGTATTAAAATAATCCATCTCTTGTCATAAGACAGGGAAGAGCAAGAGAGAGAAAGATTTGATTGGCGCCACTTTTACATTGTTTTTCTTGGGCAATAGAACCACAAATTTTCTTGGAAAAACTACTTGAGACGAGGATGGTGGTAGTGAGGGTGCAAAGCGTGCTACTATCTTGTCTTTTTTTTCCGCATATATCCCTTCGAGTCGCCGCCCTTCCCGCAGTGTGCTTTCATGTTGTTGAATTTGGCTTAAGAAATTTTTTTTTTCAAGTAAATGTAAAGAGTAAACATTGAAATGCTGATAAAATATTTTGAATGTGTATAAACACATGAAAAGACAAGATGATATAAACGCTTGAACAGACACAAACACGCAGAAAGAGAAAGAGTCAGCGAGAAAGAGAGAGAGAGAGAGAGAGAGAGGAGATATAGATACTTTAGTATCTCAAAGATACTTTAGTCACATACACAAATTTCGTTTCCTTCTCTCGCATGCAGAAAATAATTAAATAATAAATTCCAAGTGCAAATTTTACTCGAGAGAGCAATTTCGCTTCCAAGTAGAGCACGGGGAAAGACGTCGACAAGGGGCGGGGGTCGTCAGGTAAAAGATTAAACAGCATTTATTGAATTAAGCACAAACGTTGAATTTCATTTTGGAAAATATATTGCAAGTGGCCAAAAGATGCTAAATGAACATCAATATAACAAGTAACTCTTTATCCAATTTGTGATTAGTTGAGAATTTGAAGTGTCTTAAAAGTATTTAATTGAGTTAGAGTAATTTCACTTGTTCTTTTAACACTTTTGCTAAGGAAATTACGACTTTTAAAGAAGGTAAAAGGGTAAGCAGAGAGCATTGTCTCGTCAAATGACTGGGCTAAAGGCTCGAGCAGTTCTGATCTTGATTAAATTTGGTTGTAATGATATAATTATAATCAAAGAAATGAGCTGAGATCGAGACGGGACTATTCCGCGTAGACATTAAATGTTCATTCAAACTTCCGCTCGAATATTGTTAAATTTCCAATTGGCTTTTCGAATAACTGGATGAATAGTGAAGGAGAATCTAAAAAAAAAAAAACAACGCTGCAGCCGCGACCTTACAGTTTTTAAATAAATATCCAGGAAAAAAGAGAAGGAATGGAAGACCATCGAGATTGGAGGGGGGCAAAAAAAAAAGATGAAAAATACTTGAAAGCAAAAATGGAAGGCGGCATACTCATACGCCCCATATGCCAATGAACTTTATGCCATTTCGCTGTGTGTTGCTGCTGCTGCCGGCATTGTTGTTGCTGCCTGCCGCCTGCCTGCTGGTTTTTGCTTTTGGCTTGTCGTCTGATAATGAAATTATATCGTTCTAATAATTTTATGCGCACAGCAACGAAAACGACCACGACAATGGCATAAACTACAACTCAAAGTGAAAGAGGGGAGAAACAACGGGGTACGGAAAGAGATCATAGACAAGCGGATAGAGACACATATAGAGAAAGAGAAAGAGAGAGAGAGAGAGAGAGAGAAACACAAACTCGTGTTCTTAATGTGTGTCATGCCAAAGCCAAAATGGGCAAACGACAACTTGGCTGGCTGGCTGGCTGACTGGCTGACTGGCTGATTTTTTCTTTCTTTTTTTTCTTTTCTTTTTTATTTAATTCTTTGGCTTTGCCGTTTTATTTGCAAAATTGCGTCATTTGCAAAAAATTTCATGCGTTTTTCTTTAAGCGCAAAAACTGAAGCCACAATTTCTACTTGTTCTCTCTCTCCGTCTCTCCGTCTCTCTGTCTGTCTGTCTGTCTCGCTCGCTCGAAGTTTATGTGTGTTAACCTTTAGTTGTTTACGTATTTATGGCATAGAGCACAATATTATATCTATTATATATGTATGGAAAATCAAAATGAGAATAAAAATGTCATTTTAATGGCAATGACAAAACAACACGCAACACAAAAGACGCACAGTCAGTCACACACAAGGAAAACACATAAGAAAAGTTGAGAATTCGAACTGGAAAACGATTATAATTTCACTCAAAATGCATGCAAAATTCTTAGAAATTCTGAAATTACGATAAGATATCGGTTAATAAACCAAAACCCAATAGCAATTCAATCAACAAAGCAATCCAGCAAGCCAACTCAAATCAAACAAAAGAAAATCATATAATATAAACCGATTCTTATCACACCTCTCCACCTCCAACCCACCCTCCCTTGGGGATGATTTGGGCTCGTAAATTTCATTTGAATTTAACACACAACAACTTGTTCGTTCCCAAGGTCAAGTTTAATGAACCCTTTTCAATTTTTCATTATCAAAGAGTGAAAGTACAATTTGACTACAGAGAGGAAAAACAACAACAAATGCAACAGATATGAAGGACAGGGCAGGGCAGGGCAGGAGAAAACAGTTTCTGTTCTGTGTGTCCTTTTGGCGAAATCCCACAGGAGGTCTTTGGATCAGCTTTAGAGGTTAAACAGGTCTCTTTCGTTTAAATTAGAGTGAGTTTTGTTTGGGTCTTTACCATAAGCAGCCAAGTTTTCTCACTCTCTCATCTCGCTCTCCATTCATTTTGCTACCCTCCTTCCCCCTCCCCCCCCACAAAAATTCCGGTTTGCACATGACTTGCGTCAATTATGCATTTTGCTTGAGCTGCTAGCTGAAATTTCCTTTTTCCCGGTTTCTTCTTGACGGTTATCTGACTGTTAACGTTTTTTCCCCAGCAAAATAGACAGACAGACAGGCAGACCGACAAACAGAAGTCTCCCCTGCCCTGTCCTCACCACCTTACCCCACCCATCCCCAAACATCTCATACGCATTTAATTTATATAAGTCACGTGAGGTGAATTTCTTTTTATGTACATGACCGGATTTTGGATATGGATTTTCGACTTTTGCTCTCTTCTTCTCCCCCCTTTTTGCACATATATTGTTTTTCTTTATTTTTGTTTTTAGGAAAGTCATAAAATAAAATTCATCCGCCTTTTAGGTTGATTTTCTTGAAATTCTGACAGTTGGCACTTTAAGTACAGTTGGACAAATAATAATAACTGTCACTAATCGTGATTGAGTGGATTTATGAAATGGCCAAAGGAGAAAGGTGGAGATAGACACAGAGACAGACGACTGTAGAGTATTTCATTTGCTCTCTGTTTTGATTTATTTGCTAAGACATTAGAAGCTCTCGAGAGATGACGACGACGACGATGACGACGGAGACCACAACGACAAAAGAAGACTTTAAATGAATTATATAGTCCGGGGGGCTGACTGCTCCATATCGTATCATAAATCACACAGTTGTAGGTACATATATACATATGTACATATGTATAAATAAATTTCTGGCACGTGACCTGACGATGAGATTGCAAAAATATTGAAGAAACATGTGTTACATATATAATATATAATACACCCTACAATAATAATGATAATCATCATTATTGGTTATATCCCAAAGGTAATCGGGCGGGGTGGGCTGGGCTGGTAATGAGAACGGTGATGGCAGGGAAAAAGGAAGCACTTTGGTAGAGTAGAAGAGGTTTAGAGAGAAGTTCTCTCGTCATCAAGACCTTATTAACAGAAATATTTGAAAATATCAAGTATACGGCATGTGGCGTGTAGTGGGTTTACACTTCGGACTGAACTGTGTTTAGTGCGTTTGATTTTTATTGAGCATTCTCTATTTATTTGCAAGCTCAATTGCCTATAAAATTATTACAAAAAAAAAGGTGAAATAAACAAATAATAAAAGTAAGAATTATAATATTTTTTTACTCATTTTTTATTGTTTTTTCCAGCAATTAAATTTTGCGTTTTTAATTTGAATTTAGTTGTTGTTGTTGCTTTTTGCACATGTTGCAAGTTTATTTTGATGACACACACGGAAAATTGTTGATTTGTTATTGTTGTTGCTTCTTTTGTTTTTGTCGTTATTGAAATAATAAATACAAATATGTATTTATATGTGTGTACATATGTGCGTATGTGTGTGTGTGTTTAAATGAAATTGTATAGAAACTGTTGTTTCACCAAAATGCCTTTGGCTATTTTTTCATTCTTCTATTTGTGTGAGCTGCTGCGTGTGTGTGGATTTAATTTGCATAATTTATGAAAAGAGCAGACCAAAGTGGGTGGGAGTGGGAGTCGGAGTGGGAGGAGTGCGAAATAAAATGACAAATTTTACTCAGTTTCATTTTTGGTTGGCTAAACTAATTCTGACGTCTCTTATCAGGCAATCAAATGATATTTCCCAAAAATATATGCTGAACCATCTTTAATGCCATCTAAAGAGCAAATATCCTTTAAACAGTTTTTGGAAACGGTTGCATAATAGTCGAATAATCGTACTACTAAAGGCCTGGATTGTATATCACAATGGAAACTTTGATTTGAAGAGCAACCATCCAAGCGACCTTTAAGCCGCCGCGTTACGCCGAGTTACTCCTAAAGCTATGCAAATGAATTTGTGGTTTTTCGAATGAATGAGACCAAAAGGGGAACACATACAAAAACTACGACAAAAATGTGTCACTTGATTGTGCTGGTTGAAAGTTTGGCTCTCTTTTATGTATTCTTTTTTTGCTTTTGTTTTTTTTTTTGTTTTTCGGGGCTTAAATTTTCCTTTTCTCAATTTTTTTTGTTGGCAAATTTTCAACAGAAAAACATTTGCAGTCTCCGCGTGTCTATGTGTGTGTCTATGTGTGTGTGTGTGTGTGTGTGTGAGTGTATGTGTGCGGACGTGTGAGCATTTGTTTGTTGCATACAAGTTTTATGGATTTTCAACGCCTGCCAAAACGAAAGCAAAAAGAAGAGAAGATGGAAAATATATCCTGCAAAGTGAAAAACGCCAGCATGCCTGCCGTTCTCTCTCTTTTTTTTCCCCATCTTCATCTTTTCTCTCTCCCCTCTTTTCTCTCTTGGACCGCGTGTCCTTTACCTTATGCCCATTCAATAACTTCTCGAATGTGAGTGTCTCTCGGCAAAGCTATTTGAATTGGAATTTGCAATAAAAATACTTTCCTCAGGAGCAAAAGCAGCAACGGCAGCAGCAGCGAATCAGAAAAGATCATCGCTTAATATTATGCCACATATTTTACTTACATTTCTCCATTGAAATATTTTCGCACCACCAAACCAAACCCCAGGAACTCAAACCCCCCAACCAAAGTCATCTCGAACTTAAGCCAACTTTATTTTTGCTTTCCTCTACTTGCAGTACGGCCAGCGTGTACCAACTGCTGCCTCACCGAGCAACACCAATTCGAGCAGCTCATCGAATACCGGTTCACAGAGCGGCACATTGAGCACCAGTTTGAGTCATACAACAAATACAAATACCAACATGGGTCCCAACGGCACCGCACAGAATCAAAATCAACAGGGCGGCGGCGGTGAGCAGTTGTCGAAGACAAATCTCTATATACGCGGACTCCAGCAAGGAACAACTGACAAGGATCTAGTTAATATGTGTGCACAGTAAGTTGTAAAAAAAACAAATAGATATACCTAATTACTAGCACAATTGATCCAAATCGATATACATCGATATCGGTGAGTCCCTTAAAATAGGCGAAATGAGTTTCAATTGCTTCTACTTCATGCTTTGATTAAAATTTAAAGATAAGGGAAACGATTTAGTAACGATTAGTGCTATAGTTATCGCCAAATTTATCGATCAAGATCAAGTATTTGCAATCGAATTTCAATAGAATCAAAATGAATGTGAAATAGCCAACGATGGTTAATTATCTAGGCATGCACATGAGTTAATCGATTGAATTATCGATAGTTTCAAACTTAAATACTAGAGAGACTTTGAATCCTTTCAAATGAATGCTCAAATTTATGGCTTACTTTTGCTGATAGGCTAAACATTGAGTTGAAATCGTTTCAGATTTCATCCATTTGGTAGGGGGGGTGCGGCCTCCATAAGGGAGTGGAAATCCTTAATTTAGTTAAATTTTTAATAGGATCAACCCAGAGATTCTTATAAATGAGCGCACGTTTTATCCCTGGCATCCATCCATCCGTCCATCCCTTTTTGCCCCGTCTCCTTTCAAAAAAAAAATTGGGGGAAAAACCAAACCAAACTAATCCGAAATGAATATTTAGTGTGTGTGGGAGCATATCGATTTGTCTCCTTCTACTACTTCTCTGCTGCTCACCAGACTACTGATGGACCACATTTATCTCATATATAGTCTCCGCGCACCACCCACTCCACTTCCCCTTAAAGTCTCTCACTCTCTCTTTCTGTGGGTCAACCCCAAATCGTTTGCTTTCAGTTGCTGCTGCTAATGAGGCAGCAGGCCTAAGTCCGTTTACGCTTGGCTGAGTTTCTACTAAACAAAAAGCCAACCCCTAAAAAAATAAACTCCTACTACTTGTCCATACCCCGCCCCCCAAACCCCGACTCCCCCCAACTCCCCTCCCCCATCTCCTCTTTTGTAATCAAGTTTCTGCAAACTAAACATAAACATACAAAATTTCACCACTAATTAGTGAGCGGGAGTAGCAGCAAGTGGGTGTAGAAAAGGGGAGGGGGGTAGGGGTTGGCAACTAAAACTGAATTATTCTTAGTTATTATGTGTATATTACGCATACGCCATGTTAGCCACTTCATTATATCAGCCAAAAGAGCAAACAAAATGCATAAAAACAAAAATCAACAAAAAAGATCAAAAAACGAAACACAGAACACGAGAGAAATAAGTTATTAGTTGGTCACACTCCATGAACATAAAAAAAAAAAAAATATTACGATATAGAAATGGTAATAGAAATGAAACCGAATACAGTCTACCGATGGTGGGGCAGGGCAGGGCAGGGCGAAGCGGGGCAACTGCGAATGGAAAGTCAAGCCAAGTAATTAAATTGAAGGTTAATTTGTTGTTGCGCTCCCCTCCCCATCCGCTGTCCCATTCGTCGCGATCCCTCTTTTGAAGGCAATCAAAATAAGCGGATTTAATGTTATTATAACTACAACATGAAACGTAACTCCAACTCACCCTACCCCCCTAACGCCCCCAACACGGCTCTCGTTCCCAATCTACGAGTAACTATAATGTTATTGATTTAATTTTGCCTTCAGGACACATGGGGGAAGGGAGAAGACGAAACAGGAGAGGGACCGAGCGGAGGAGACTAAGTCAATTATGAGCCATTTAAATGTTCGCTTATGACATTTTTCTCTCTCTCTCTCTCTCTCGCTCACTGTTTCTCTGGCTCTGTTTCCATTTTTCATTGCCTACTTTTCAGGGCTCACTGAAAGAAATCAGAAAGCTGATAGAAAAAAAATGTAATTTTAATGACACTTTAATTGCTTATATGTGACAAAAAAAGGGCAAACTAACTTGCCGACTTTGTTGTACCCTGCAATTCGAGGTAATAGCCTGGTGGTTGTCCGCTTTAAAACTATTTTGGTTTTATGGAAAGGACATTTTAGGCAGAAATGGGAAATGGAATTTATATCTTGCCGATAGACCTATAGATATAGCCTATCTACTCTCCGCACACAGGGTATGTGGGGAGGGGGAATGGGAAAATGCGGCAAATAAGAGGAGCAGGAGAGCAGGACATAATCAGATTATGCTCCAATCTCACACACACGTGCTGCCCCCCAACTGTGACTCCCCTCCCCAGCCTCAGCCAGCATTAAATATTCAATTTGACTTTTATCTCTCTGTCCCATACTATGTGTACTCATCCAACATATCTCTCTCTCTCTCTTTCTCTTTCGTCCTCTTTCTATTTTTCTTTCACAGATATGGAACCATTATATCAACCAAGGCTATCTTAGACAAAACAACAAACAAATGTAAAGGTATTTTTTTCTTCACCATTTCTCATCATTATTTTTATTATATTATGTGTGTTGTGTTTCTTCTGTATTTATCTGTATTAATGTATAATTAGTTTCGGTGTGTTTTCTGTAAAATATTCAAAAAGAACGAAAACAAAAAATATGCGAAAAACATGGACAACAAATTAATGGAAAACGAAATTGAAAAGTTTCGACTTATTTATTTTTTCCATTTCCTTGGTTTCTTTTCATTTACTTGCCAACAAGAAGAATCTCACTAAAGCATGAGAAGTACAATGCCACACCGAAGTATCTATGCCCTGTCAGAAAAATAAGAAAAAAAACAAAAACAATGAATCGATCGAAACTCTGCAAAATGAATTGCATTATAAGTGTATACGAGCTTCGGTGTGATCCGAGTACATTCTCATCTTCTCCTGCGGTCTTCTGTGTACTAAGTTTTTGACTGAAACTTTTGATGTTTAGTTTTTGTGCGCTATAAATCTTATTGCTCGTTAGTTATAATTATATGTGTGTATTATTCTATGAGTATATATGTGTATACATATATATATATGTATATATTTGTATATATATATATATACATACATATGTATATAAATACATCTAAATATGTTTATGGTTTTGCAATTGATTGGCGAATTTCTTGTTTTTCTGTTTTTCCTTTCTCTTCTTCTTATGTTAATTAAGTTCTTCTGTTCATTTCCAATTTTCATTTCGCAATCGCAACTCATCCCATTTTTAATGCATTCACTAGTGTGAGAGAGAAAAAAAGAGAGAGAGAGCGAAAGAGTTGGAGACCAAACAGACTTATTCCATCTCTCCCCCTCTCTATCTCTCTCTTTCTATCTCTCTCTCCTACTGTACTATCTACTTTTGCACTCGATCCTCTCTATCTTTATCTCTTTGTGATAATCTGAAACCTATAAATATATATACATATATATATATATATACTTATGATAACTCTGTACCAGAGATGTAAAATGACAAGAAAAAAGAAGCTTTCCTTCTGCGTGCGTGTGTATGTGTGTGTGTCTGTCTGTGTGCCTGTCTGTCTGTCTGCCTGTGTGTGTATTGATAGATATATGCGTATGTATTTTTATTAATTAAATTTTCACTTTTCATTCTTTTTTCTCTCGTTTTTCTCTTTTTTTTCTGCATTGGCAAAAAAAATATTATATTTTGTTTTTGTTTTTCCCTCTTTGACCCCCCTCTCTCTCTCTCTCTCGCTCCTCTTTTGGAATGATGTATAAAATAAATTTGGTTTAAATCTTTTCCCCTTCTGTTGTTTTTGGTTTTTTATTTTCCTTAACAATTTTTCAATGTGTGTGATAAAAAAAAAAAATTAAATAAAAATATTTTTTCCGATCTCTTGCTGTCTCGCTCTACCTCTCTCTCTTTTTATATATATATATATATATATTTATAAATGCAATTAAAAAAAAAAAAAAAAAATTCCCCTCACACAAACAACAAAAAAACAAAAAACCAAAAAAACAAAACCAAAAAACAAAAACAAAATATATTTTGTTACAGGTTATGGCTTCGTTGACTTCGAGCAGCCAGCATACGCGGAGAACGCCGTCAAGGGACTTCAGGCGAAGGGCGTTCAAGCTCAGATGGCCAAAGTGGGTATCTGGGTGCTTCATAGGCCGGCCATTGTACGTTTGTTTGCATGCAAGTAATACTCACCCCCTCACACACAACCGCAAAGAATCTCTCTCCCACCCAACCAAAGTCCATCCAAACAACCTTCTCCCATCCACCACCCCACCCGAGACCCAACCGAACCACCCAAATACCCAAAAGAAGTTCCTTCTTTAAGTTCCTTCTTTAGTGGTGTCTCCTTTTATCATTTATTCATTTCGTCGCTTACTCTTCGAATCAGCCTCTTAAGTTTCCTTCTTTTTTTTTTTTAGCTAAGTTTAATGCATATTCTAGTCTAACAGTTTAAGGCAATCGATTATCTTTAATAATTTATAATTTCGAAATTCGTTTAAGCATTTTTATGATTTTAAGTAGCACTCCACGATTTATATTAAGTACATATATTATTCTTTTGTATGTTCCTGTTCTCCCTTTTCCTTTTTGGTATCCGTATGTTGGCATAAATCTTTCTTACTTTCAAAGAGTTCTTACTCTAATCTACTTCAATTATATGTACAAAAAGGTTTTCCGAAGAGCGACTGAATCATAAATTAATTTTTTAACAATCTTTAGATGTCATTTCTTAAGTTATTTCTATGAATGGCTTACAATTGGCACCGTGATCTGGTGAATCAATTTTCTACCCAAAAATAGACATTGAAATCTCAGAGAATCGAGTCGAACGAGTTAAAAATGAGAGTACTTCGACCCAAGGGGCAAGGGTATACAAATTTCGGCATGGCCATAATAAGCTCGGTTTTAATCGAAAAATCTTTAAAAAAAAAAACCATAGTTTCTTCAGTATTGGATGGAAATAGATTCTGCAAACATTCTTGCTAAACATTTTTCATTTGAGTTTGTTCTATGAAAAGTTTTGAAGAAATATTCCTCAAATATCTGAGAAAAAATCTTTTTGACGTCGTATCTCTTTCTCTTTTACTCTCAATTTCTCTATCTGTATCCTTTTACATTTGGCAAATGTTTCACTCTGTCAAAATGCCAGAAGGAGTAACGAAAACAGAGAGCAGAGAACGAAAATTTATTTGATTTGCTCGGCTGACTGAACTTTAGCCCCTGCTAACCGCCCCTTACCCATTCACCAACCTTCGAGCAACATCTTTAACTTGTTCATGCCATCCGCCCCCGCTTCCCGCCCATCAAAAAAAAAGCTCTACCCTAACACCTACGCGTGGATAAATAAAGATTTCAACCATTTTTATTGCCATTATCTTGTGTTTTTCCTTTTAAATTTGAAGCCCAAATCCAAAGTAAAAATTCCTACTTACCCAATCCGCCCACAGCGCCCACTCTCCCACCTTTTAGTCTGTAGTCTTTCTTGTATAACCGTTTGTACTACTCGTAAATACCGAAAAAAAAACCTCACACACATAAATCGCTATATATACATATATATATAGATATTATATATAAATATATATATATACATATGTATATATGTATATAAAGAAATACATCCTCATCTTCATCATCTATTAAATTTTCACTTGGCGTAGCTTAAATTATACAAAAAAAAAACGTAGCTCTATAGATAAACATATATTATTCCTAGTAAAGAAAACAAAAAAAAAGAAATGCAAAAAATAATGAAATATATTCGAAATTTGGTAAATGACATTTCTCATTAGTTAATATTTATATATATCTTTATATATGTATATTGATTGAACCAAAAGTGTTAATCCTTCTCTCTTTACTCTCCCAATATACACGTATATATTCATATAGATATATATCGAAAACGTAAAGAACTATTTAGCGGATTTTGCGTTGGCAAATGAATTGCGAAAAACCATTTAATAAACCCAAATTCATAGTCCAACCACTAGTCCTAGTTGCCAGGACTAGTCAATTGACTAGTGTAAAAATACATATAGCTAAAATAGAAACCCATTTTAAAGAAATCGTAATGAGATGGATATACTACCAGTTGTCTATATCTTTATAGAAAGTACAAGAGATCCATTCTAGTTTAGATTTATCATTCATGGAATATCAAACAGATTTATTTTGATTTGTATCTAAAAAGTAACTAAGATCTAATTGTAAGAAAACGTATATATTTAAATATATATATATATACCTATAGCTCTATATATAATAACTAGATTCTGATTTTAAAATATTAATTTTTGATTGTACCAAACATTTTGGGAATATACTTTTTACATTAGCCTTCGGTTTCAAGAAAGTTGGCTTCGGTAATATCGAAGTTCATATACCCTTTACAGTGCCATAAGACTTTTATCATTTAATTGGTGATTGTCCGAAAGGAGGTACATATCTTCAAGAACAAACCCGTTCATCAAAGGGATGATTCAGGATAATTCTGTCATGCCGGGTAGATCATCCTTTCATGTGAAAAATTGTGCGAAAATGTCTTTTAAACGCTTTTTGTTAAATTCTCATTACTTCGACACAGTCCGAACTGAAAGTTTCTTCGAAACCCCGTGGATTATCGCAAGCTAAACATGACAGAGTTGCCACCATATCTGAGAGTCGTTGCTGTTTCAAGGGTTTGAGATTTTCTTCCTATTAGTAGCTATTAGTTGACACATTTATATAATCTGAAACTAAATCAGTTATATACCGTATTATATATACTTATAAGTAAATTAGTTTGTAGTTTAGTATTAAAGTGAAAACCAAGGGAAATTGGGTGTATATTTAGTTAATCTGCGTACCAAAAGACTTTATTTAATTATCTGCGTGATCCTCTCTCTGTATACATATTTATAAGTAGTATCGCTCTCTCTCTCTCTCTTACTCGCTCTCTCCGTTTATTACATATATAATTTAATCATTTGTATTTAAAAACGAGAAATTGTTAATTAGCCAGAGCTATTGACAAGGGGCTTAAATCATAAATCCTTGTACCATGGGTAAATAGTTAATAAAAAAAAAAAAAAAATGAAGCTAAATTCTACACAAAAAACAAAACACAAAAATTCAAATCAAACAACAAACACTTTGAGCGGCTTAGTAACTTTTTAGTCCCTTTGCCCAACATTTCCCCCCCATTTTCCACCCATCCATCCGAGCACCCCATCGCCTTGCGTCTCTCCGCTGCCCCCTCGCATTATCTCTACTGTTATCTAGTTATTCATCGTTATAATCCGATAGCATTAAATGAGTCATTAAGAGCCAAAAAGTTTTTTTGTTATCATTTTGTTGTTGGTTCGTACAATTTTGTTTTTAGCTTGTACAAAATCCAAATCATAAAAGTTGGTTAACAATTTCATAATACCTAATAATAATAATCTCTAGTGTAGGCAAAATAGAATAGACTATAGAACTACAACTACATATATATTTATATTTCGAATAAAAAAAAAACTCTGTATAAACTGTATTTTGAAGTTATAGCCAGCGTATAATCAATCAATCAATCAATCAATCTCCACCAAACAAAACAGTTTGTAATTCCTTTTGAGTACGCAAAAAAATGCTACAATGCTACCTGTGCCGGCCAAAAAACCTAACCAAAGCAAACTATAATCTAAGTATAACAAAAAAAAAAACTCTTAATCTCTTAAGTTTTGTTGGGTACTAATTAAGTGACAGAAATCGGAAATGAAACATCATCACAAATCTAACCGAATCACACAAAGAATCAGGTCTAATGCGGGGGACTAAGCGTCTTACAAGGGATTGTTCGAACCGATTTGCCAACTCCATCCAATTTCTGAATCAACTGGAATATCTTTGCCTTATAGGTTCCGTCTAAAAATGAAATTTTTCTTTTACTGCCATTAAAAATCTATTTTTTTTAATCTTATGGCAGAGAAAACATCAGTTAAACTTACCTAAAATCTTAATTTCACATCATTTCAAATAATATTAATGGCTTAAAGTAAATTCAAATCCTTTAAAAGACTTTCAAAAAATGATATCCTAAGTTGGAAAGCTTCTTCCATTTGTCTTTCGTTTAAACAAAATTTTTTTATTAATTCTTCTGAAACTGGATTTGGCAAATTGGCCATTAAACAATCCCAATAAGTAGGGTTAGGTATTTCTCTATAATCGTATACATATATAAAATTAGGTCTGAAAAAAAATATGAAAAATGAAAATTAAGTCTCGAGGCTATTTCACACACACACACACAGACACACTTACACTTAAACATCGATCATAGAGCCAGGCACACTTGAACACACACACACACAATGAAAAGTCGTAAACACCCACACTAACACACACACACACACATACACACACATACACACACAAATTCAGACCAAGAAAAAAAATTAATACAAGAAAAATTTCAATAAAAGAAAAGGAGAACACAAACAAATTTTTTGCGGAAAGTTTTTAACAAAAATTTTTTACTAATGACAAAATTTTTTTACATTTTTTAATTTCTCCTCCTTTTTACCAAAATAAAAAAAAAACAAACTCAACTACTACTTATCGCTGCTCTCGTCGTTGTGTCGTCGTCGTATATGTATGTTGCTCGCCTCACCCAAACGCACACCGCCCACTGAACCACCCATCCATGCATCACACACACACACCCCCACACACACACACACACACCAACCAACCAACCAACCAACTTGTGCTTATCGCCAAAAACGCTTTTGTTTGTGTAACCAACCAAACATTCTGTTTAACCAACAAACAAAACGAATGTGAAAACCAATCAAAAACCAACAAAATATCAAACAAAAACCAAACAAACAAATCTGACCAACAAAAACAAATCTGTCGCCCCCCTCCTCCAAACCAAACCAAACCAAACGAAACCAAACCAACCCAACCCAACCCAACACTGCCACGTGCTCCTTCTACCTTCTACCAACCAATCAACTCCCGCCCGCCCCCAAAACTACACAGCAACAGGAACAGGATCCCACAAATTTGTATATTGCAAATTTGCCGCCACATTTCAAGGAAACCGATCTGGAGGCAATGCTATCGAAATATGGACAAGTTGTTTCGACCAGAATATTGCGTGATCAGCAAATGAATTCAAAGGGTGAGTAGTGCCCAAGATTGATCTTTCCTATCCTATGTACAATCTGCTTTATATCAATTATTATTTTATCAATTATCTTAATTTTGATTTGTAGGCGTTGGCTTTGCCCGCATGGAGAGCCGCGAGAAATGCGAACAAATCATTCAGATGTTCAATGGTAACACAATACCGGGTGCCAAAGATCCACTCTTGGTGAAATTCGCCGATGGTGGACCAAAAAAGAAGAATCTCTTCAAGACTCCCGACCCGAATGCGCGTGCGTGGCGTGATGTATCCGCCGAGGGTATACCCGTTGCCTACGATCCCACACTGCAACAGAATGGCGTCAGTGTGAATGTGGGCACACCAATTGGAGTGCCATATTCCAGATTCAGTGCACCCCCGGTGGGTGGTTATCCAGTGGCTGGCTCCCAATGGATACCCGGCTATATGATGACCCAACCGATCACTCAGGTAGATGATCAGGTAAGTGAAAGTTAAGCATTGATTTAGCGATACGAAACTCTAATTGATTTCTTCTCCCCTTCTCTCTCGGCTCCCGTCCGTGCGTTCTCACAGTACATGCAAATGGCAGCTGCTCCACAATTGGGCGTCACCTCATACAAACCGAGGCTGTCAATCAGGTGCAACCACGCGGCATTTCAATGATGGTCAGTGGTGACACAGGAGTGCCATATGGAACAATGATGCCCCAGTTGGCCACACTGCAAATTGGCAACTCTGTAAGCAAATCGAGTTAGATAATTCTCCTGTATCCCAAACATAGTATATATAGATTAGAACTTTATAAAGAACCCAAACCCTCCCAACACCAGCCCCGCCTCTCTCCAAAACGGAGTGAATTCTCTAAGAAAATAAATTCCGATCCTTCTCACGCTCTCTCTTTCTCTCTCCCTCTCTCTCTCTGTCCTTCTTTAGACCCTTTGGTAGGGGTCGGCGGAGATGGAGGGGTAAGAGATCGATTGATGTTAAATAAAAAAAAATCTCCGTATATAATTTGTATACTTCTCTTATATCTCTTCTTATCCTTTTTCCTCTCCATTCTCTCTCTCTCTCTCTTTCTCTCTCTCTCTCTTTTGTAATCGTATATATATATAACTATATATGTATTGTATATATATATTGAACTTTTTTGTTTTTTTTGTATTTTTCTTGTTTTCGTTAAAATTATTTTTTGTTGTTTTTCGTTTTTGTTTTATTTTTATATTCTTTCTGTTTCTTCGGTTTTTTTTTTTTTTTTTTTTTTTGTTTCATTTCGTTTTCTTTTATAGAACTTTTCTCCATCGTTACAGTATATTAGTCCAACTTATCCATATTATGCACCACCACCAACTATTATACCAACAATGCCAATGACAGATTCCGAACAGGCTAGCACAGCTGCATCACCCGACGAGGCATACACACAGTATCCACATCAAGCCGCTCCCAAATAGGTCTTCTTCGCGAGGTGAGTGAAATGCTCTCGATCTCTTTGTCACTCTCTCTCTCTCTCTTTCTCTCTGTCTGTCTCTGTCTGTTTCACCATCTATTTCACTCTCTCTCTCTCTCTCTGTCTCTCCTGTGTCTCTATCTCTTTGTCTCTACTATCTTTCCATTTTCTCTCTCGTCTGAGGAGGGGAGAGACAAGTTGATTTATCCATGTCTTTCTTTTTTCTTTGTCATTTTTGCACACTTCTCACACAAATCAAAATAGAGATGAGGCATTTACCAACACTGGTTTTATGCATGCCCGCTGTGTTGCTGCTAATTAGTTTAAACGCTGCTTTATCCATCACCAACACCGTCACTCAACACTCCTTTTCATTTATCATTATTTAAACTAACTTACTCTTTCTCTTTCTCTCTTTGTCTCTTTGTCTCTTTGTCACTCGCCTCACATGTCATTCGTTTGCAAGTTTTCTCAGTATTCTCAATGATCCTACCTCTTCCTACTCTCATCAAACATTACACGTTATGCAACAAATATTTCGCTACCAACACTCAATACTCTCCACAACCATTAACCAATCAATAGATCAGCAAATGGGAGGAACACACCTCAAAAAGATAATTCAGATAATTTGACTTTGACCGATTTAGATTAAATGTAAAATATTAAATCATGAACAATGTTTTATAAATTTATTAAATTATAGTTAATAATTGAAACAGCATTAGAAATTTGTTAAAAGTGAACACAGGGCCATCATTTGATGACGTGGATGAAGAAATAATGCTTAAATACAGACTTAACAGATCGAAGGATATATAAAATATCCTATACATGGAGATATTCTTCTCTTAACTGTCCACTTAGTAAAACGAATTGAAGTTAAACAGATTAAAACTAATCTCAATGCTATTAGCAAATGTAAACTAAAGTGTTCTGTGGTCTATTAGTTTAATGGTAAGCTAAGCATCCAACCAATCCCGCCCCACCTCCCTCACCACCCTTACCCCACTCACCTAGTCTAGTCACCAACGGTCAGCAGTGTCCGTTCCCATGATTTTCTATTCACCTTGGTTTTTGTGGTTTTTGTGCGCTGCTTTGTTGTTGCTTGCCTGTTTGTTATCAAAAAAAAAAAAATCAAAAAAACAAAAAAAATATCTGTTTATTTTATATAGAGACAATTTTTTATTTACACACTTGTTTTTTTGTTTTATCATTTCATTTTTCCAAAAAAAGAAAACAAAGCCTTAACTCTCTTAACCTTAGCGAAATGAATCAACTTATCATTTACTTTCAACTTTCTCTTTCTTGTTGAATGCTTGTGCCACAACCAACAACCAACCACCTACAACAACAACAACAACAACAACAACAACAACTAAAACTACAACAACAACAACATTTCTCATACTTAGTATAGTTACTAAGCAGTCAAAAACACCACTGGTAATACCATACTAGGTAAATATCTGAAGAAATCATATCACAAAATCATATAGCAGCATATCCAACGAAGTCGGTCAACTATATACTTAATACTAATCGACTATATATATTAATGAGACGACGAGTATATCCAATAGAAGCATATTTTCTTCAATAAGAGAACTAATATTGATTTTCGATTCTTGCAGATATAATGTATTAGTACCCGATTTGAGTACTATATAAGACACGTTGAGACGACGAGGAGTGAATGCGATTAAGAGAGAGGAAATTAGCGAGCGAGCGAGCGCACGAACTAAGGATAAATCGGAGAAGGAGAACAGCAGAAAAGCAGGAAGAAGAAGGAACGCATAATAACAACCAGCAGGATGAGCAAGCAGATGGACCAGCAGCAACAACAACAACAAGACAATGCTGTTCACTAAATCAATATGAAGAAGATGAAATAAAACAAAAAGAAATGAGAGAAAATATGATATGAAAAGAAGAGAAGAGAAGAGAAGAGAAAAGATAAAGAAGTAAATGTGTATAAAATTAAGCGAAAGAGATGAGAAACAGAAGAATACATAACTGAAATGTAAGAGCGAGATCGAGAGAGCGAGGGAGAGGAGACGACCCATGTGTAGAGGGAAGAAGAGACGAGAAAAAGAGTTAAGAACATGAGCGTAAAAAAGTGAAGAAAAGCAAAGACTAAACTTAAAATAATAGAAAATAGTTTATACACCTAAATAAAGAATAAAACATAAAACAAAAACGAAAAAAGGAAAACAACAACATAATAAAACAACAGAAAGATTAAAGAAAATAAATAGAAAGAAAAACCATAGCGAAAGAGCAAAGAAGAAACTAAGCAGATTAGCGAAAGAAGAAAAAAAAGCAGTGGAAAATATTTACACAAAACTGCTGCAAATGCTAAAAAAGAAAATTAAGTCGAAAAAAGAAGGTAGAGTAGAATGACGAATGAGGAAGAGGAAACACAGTCAAAAGGATGTATGAAAATCATTCATAGAGGAAAGTGCAAGGAGAAGAAAGCCAACAATAAACAAGAGCAACAACAGCAAACATTTCGATGCGAAGGCAAGGGAAGGAAAGAAGAGAATGAAGAGGAAAGCAAGCATGAAGAAAGAAAATGATCAAGCAACTTTTTTACCTTAGAGGAAAAATTATGATTTTCGTTTTCAGTTCGAGAGTTAAAGGAAAAGAGAAAAGGAAATGTAAGCACAAAAAGCTTAGCAGAAAACAAACAAAACAAGAAAAACAAAAACCAAACAACATAAAACAAAATGAAAAACGGAAACGTAGTTAGAAAAACAAAATGGAATGCATGCGGCAAGCAGAAAGAGAAAATGCAAGAAGGCAAAAAGAAAATAAATTGTTTTGTAAAAAGCAACCGAAAAAACTAAAAAAAAAAATACAAAAATAAAACTAAATTGTTTCTCTGTTCTAAAAACAAAAAAAAAAAAAGAAAACAAAAACTTTTAACTAATATTCATTTTGTCAACTTAAAAGAACTTTAAAATGAACAAAACAAAAAAAAAAAAAAAAAACAAAAGATGCATAAAAACGAAAAAATTAACAAGAGAATGAAAAGTAGGGAAGAATGAAAGAAACTTCAAAATGAAAAATTTAAATTTAAGATCTTAGTAAAAACAAAAAACAGAATAACTGAAGAATTAGTAGTAGAAAATAAAAAACAGACATGAAGTCAAGAGACGATAAGATGCAAATGCAGCAGCAGCAGCAGAAGAAGAAGAAGAGAAGTAGCAGAAGAGAAAGAACATAAGGAGAAGAAGCAGTGGAGAGTAAACGAGAGGAGTAAAGGAAAATCTTGTACTAGTTTTTAGCATATTTTTTGTGCTCATCAGTCGATTTAATGAATTTTTTGTAGCTGTCTACAGTTTTTACGTTTAACTGTACGTCTTTTTTTTTTTGCTAGACTTAAGAAACGAAAAACAAAAACAAAAGAAAACAAAACAAAAGAGCAGAAAGTCGCAGTAAAACGGAAGAGGCAAACAACAAACACTTTATAAAAGAAGAGAGGAGAGGAGCCCAACTCCTCCTCCTCTTCCTCTTCCTCCTCCTCTCCCCCTAACCTTCCCCCCCCACAACAAGAGAACCCAAATAGAAAAAGCAAAAAATAAAATGTAGTAAAAAAAAAAATCAATAAAAATGAAACAAAAATTTGTAGCCAGAAAAAAAAAACAATATAAAAAAGAGAGTAGTAAAGTAGAAACGATAAAGGAAAAACCAACAGCAAAACAGAAAAATATGAATTTTTTTTAAAAAGCAAAACGGAAAGCAAAAATTGCAAGGAAAGTAGTAGAAGAAGAGAAAGTAGCAGAAGAAACAAAACAAAGAAGTAAGAAAGAGCAAAGCAACACAAAAAAAATTTAGAGTTGTTGCAAAATTTAATGTTAAATTTAATTAAAAAAAAAAAAGGAAACAAACAAAAAAGAAAAGAAAATCTAAGATTAGTAATTTTTTTTTTCCTAGCCTATAAGAGATGAAAGGAAATAGAAGAGACGTTGCCCAGAAAAAGCAACAAAAAAAAAACAACAACACAGTAAAAAACATTTTCTTTTTAGTCCTGTAAGTCTCAAGGATGAGAAGAAAACAAAAAGTGAAATGAAGTAGGAAAGAGGAAGAGGCAAAAGAATTAGATTATAGACAAAAAGTAAGGCAGAAGTGTGCAGAAGAGGAGGGTAGAATGAAAGTGGAGTGAATATGAAATAGAAATTAGCATAAAGAAAGTAAATGAAAGCAGAAGGAAAAAAGAAGAGCTAGAGAATGAAGGATTATGCGAAAGCGACAACAAAATGGTAGACCGGGTGGAAAAGACGATTTCTTTACTAAATCAAATATTTATTGCTTTTTTTATTGTACTTTACACGCACACACACACACCCATACACACACACACACTTATTGTATTTGTGATTTTAAATTTGTTTTATCATCCAGAAAGAAGAAAGAAAAAACAACAACGTGTGAATCTCTAATAGAACGACGAAGATAAAGATGAAGAAGTAGTAGAAGAACATTCCTTGATTTTGAATTTGAACACAGATTATATATATCTATATATACACTTAAATGAAATGAAAATTAAAGAAAATAAACAAACACACACACACTCACACAAAAGCAAAGCCAAAAGTCTTCCTAAGCCTCTAAAAAAACGAAAAAAAAAACAAAACAAAAACAAAAAGAACACAAACAAAAAACCAAAACAAAATTGATAAATTTATAAACCAATCTTAAAAAAAAAATTTATATAAAAAAAGAAAACAACAAAAAAAAAAGATGAGATGATAAAAGTTTTTCTTTAGTTTAGGAATTTACATTTTCCCATTAAAAACAAATTTGATTGCTTCAGACTGACAGTTAAGGAAAACAGTTTAAAGGGAAAATACAAGACAAGGCCAAGGGAAAGAAAACCCTAGAAGAGCTCGCTGTCCCTTTCTCTCTCGAAATGGTCAGGCAATTGGGGGAGAAAACAAGAAAGAATAGAAATGAAAACTGTTTGCCAACATTCCAAAAGAAATGAAGAAACACAATGCAAATCATTACGAAAAATCACAAATACAACAACAACAACAACAAGAACAAAAAACATAAACAAAACCAACAACAATAACAATAACAAACAAACAACATGAAACATTGAAAATATTAACAACATTTTTCCTTTGCCTATTTTTGTTTAAACAAATCTCACACAATGTGCAATTTTCTTCTTCCTTTTGTTTTATTTCGAAATTTATTGAATCGTTTTTCTTTTCGAAGAAAAAAAAAAAAAGAAAATTCTCTTATCTAAGTAATTTATATATATAGACAAAAAAGAAAGTATGAAAAGGAGTTTAGCAAAGCAAAGCAAAGAAAACGAGCGAGAAGCAAGAGGAGAGAGAAAGCTTTGCGTAAAGCAAAAGAAAAGTGGTGGAAGAAGAAACTTAGTGAAGATGGTGAGAGAAGGAGGAGAGAACCTAGTTAATAAGATCAAAGCTTTAGTCAAGTAAGTTTAGTAAATCTAAGTAAGAAACAAAAAAGAAAGAGTTAAACATAAAGTAGAAAAGTAGGAGAGAAGAAGAGTAGAAAGGAAAGCAAAGAACAGAAATGTAAAGAGTAACACATCAAATAGGCAAGCATTGTAAACAAAGCGGGAAAAGAGGATTAGCAATGGAAACGGAAACGGCTTGAACTCTAGAGTTGCTGAGAGAGAAGGGAGAAGGATGTGGAGTAGCAGAAGCATAAGCATAAGCATAAAAACATTGTTGAAGAAGCAGCAGCAGCAGCAGACGAAGAGGGGGCGAAGTAATGAAGTAGTTTTAGTTGGTAGAAATACAAGAAAAAAGAAAACAAGTAAACAATTAAGCAATTAAGCTAACGCCTAGGAAAAAAAGCGTTGGAAATTAGTGTTTCTCTTCTTTCTTTTTTTTTTTTTTCAATACGCGAGAAAGATAACGTAGCAAGTTAGGAGATTTTGTGTAGTTAGAGAGATGATAAAAAAGAAGAAGCCAATGAGAGTCAAAGGCGGAAGCGAGGAGACATCAGTGTGTTGGTAAACGATTTTGCAGTGTTTATTTTTGTTTAGTTTTTTTCACTAAGCTTCTTAGGTTTATTAATGTATTAAATATTATGTTTTCTAATTTCTATTCTTTTTTTTTTTTTTTGTTCGTTCTGATTATACAATTAGTTTTTGTTTTCTACTTTTTTCTGTTGTAATTTTTTTTTTTTTTTTTTTTTTTTGATCTGTAATTTGTTTTATAATTTAAAAGTTTAAATGAGATGAAGCTAAAGCTAAAGAAGATGAAGCAGGCGAAGAAGAGAAAAAGCAAACGTTTTACCTTTAGTTTTTTAACTAATTTTAAGTAGTTAATTTATTTACAACAAAGCAAACTAAATAAAACAAACAAACAAAAAAAAAATGAATTATAAAATAAAAACAAATCTTTACTAAGATTTCCTCATAAGTTTGAAATAAATAAAAAAGTAAATATATATATATATATATACATATATATGTATATAATTGATTTTTTTTTGGCAAAGAAAATGAAAAAATTTCAAATGAAGTAATTTTTATGTCCTTAGAGCGTAAAATAAATTTGAAAAATTTGAGAAAATTTTGAATAAAAATTTACCAAAAGGAAAAAAAACAAAGAAAAATTCCAAAAAAAGAAAAAAATTATCACAAAAAAGAAAACTAAGAATAATTAAAACAAAACAAAACAAAAGAAAAAATGTAAAACAAAATGAGAAATATTTTTTTTGACACATTCTTCGTTTTTATTGTGTTTGATTTATTGTGTTCCCTTTTGTTTGTTAATTCTTGTGTCTCTATTTGTAGTTAAAATTGTGTGCTTAAATGACAAAAATCATTTGAAGAGGCCCCCCAAACCCACAAACCCCCAAACCCCGTTCTCGTCCTCGCCACGCCCCTTGTTAACGAGTTTCCGTTGGGTTTGGTTATTTTGTGTTGAAAATTGAAAATGAGTTGTCGCGAAATAATTGAATAATAAAAAGAAGGCATAAAAAAACGATAAAGAAAGCACCAGCAGCCAGCCGCAGAGGCAGCAACTGATGAAAACGGGCTAGAGGAAGGCAGAGTGGAGAAACATTTTTTTAATTAAGCCAATTTAAGACAAGAAAAAAAGAAAACACAAAACCAAATGATGAATATATATATTTTTTTGACAACTTTTTTGATGACAAATGAAAAGAAAACCAAGAGAAAAAAAACTGAAAAATATGAACATAAAACATAAAAAAGTCAAACGAAAAAGAAAGGAAGGGACAACAAAAACAAAAACAAAACAAAAAAAAACAAACAACAAAAAACGAACAAGTAAACGACGCTAAAAAAGAATCCACACAAAATTAAAGAAAAAAATGAAATAATAAATGAAAAATGGTAAATGGAAAAACAAAGCTCATTAAATTTAACGACGACAAAAAAAAAATGAAAATAAAAAATACAGAAGAAACTAAGTTTAAGTAAAAAATAAATGAGGGGAAGAAGAAAAAAATGCAAGCAGATAATTTAACTTAGAAAAAAAAAAAAAACAAAAGAAAACCCGAAAAGGAGAAACCGAAAAATCTTAAATGAGGAATAATGTAAATTTCGCTTGTTGCTATTTTTAAGTTTTAAAATCAAAGTCTTTTAAAGAACTTAATTAATTTTTTTGTCTAATGAAACGAACATCACGCAAAGACAGTGGCGCCAAAGCGCCATCCGATTCCCCATAGATTATCGCGTATAGTTTTAGAAAAAACTTCCTCGGATAGCAGTAACTTTGCAGAAGTTCTGCTGTGTAAACTCATTGCAGATCTCTTGCCAAAGTCCAGAGTTCGTTTAACCCATCTTTTTCTCTTGTCCCCACAAAGCATGCAACTGCGGGGACAGTTCACCAAAGATTATCCACTTCCCTCCCTCTATTTCTCTGCAAATGGGAGCTGATCTAGCCTTGTGCTTGACTCTCCTTTCACTAAGGATACTCTGATGGGACTTATTCGATGGAGGCGTGGCAGAAATTTGAAACCACTTTGATCTGTCTCTATATCAAATTTGGTTACTCCAGTATTATATAAAGTTGTAAGATCGGGAGTAACCAAATGTGGTATATAAACTACTCCAGCGACGGAGTAGATGGGCAGATCAAACTAGTTTCAGGCATTTGCCACGCCTCCTTCGAATGGCTTTGAAGTGTGTAAAGAGTGAAGAGTGAAAGTGATATGAAGGGACTGAGGAATCGATGGCATTATTGGAATACAATTGCGTTTCGGTTTATCGGCTTAACTGTCGATCGTGCGAACTTTAAATTGGTAACTTCCGATTTCGTATGCGATAGACGAGTTAGTATGAACTTTAAACTCGAAAGCGATGTAGAAAGAATGGAATCAAGTATGGTGCGTACTGCAGAAGTTTTCGCTTTGTATATGCCACTGTCTAATAACTGATGAATAGACAAACACACAAACCTATAACAAATCGAAAAAAAACTATATCTCTCTTTGTAACACTCCAAAAAAAAAAAACCTTTTCCACTTCTCTGTGTATTTTTTAAGGTATAATTTTTTGCATCAATGTGAAGCTTTTAAGCATTTTTGTATTAACAAATAAAACTCTAGTGAAAAGCTAACAAACAAAAAACCCAAAAACCAATACAAAACAAAACAAACAAACAAAAAAAAAAACAACAAAAACCACACAAAACACAAAAAAAAATGCATAAACTTTGCTACAACTTTCAAATTTATACGCGTACGTTTTGTGCCCTCTCAACTTTAATGCAAAAAATCATACATTAAAAAAAAACGAAAAACTTCAACAAGAAAAAAATACCAAAACTAAAGCAAAAACAACAAACCCAAATTCGAAGCTAAGGAGATAAAGTTTAAATTAAAACAAAAATAACAACAACAACAAAAGAAGTAAATTCAAGCAAAACAAAAAAAAATGAATGGAAAAAGATATAGTTTAAGCAAAAAAAAAAAACATTTTGCAGCTTTTGTGCTTATTTCGCTTAAGAAAAAAGTAAGACTAGTTGAAAAAGAAAAAGAACAAACAGAAAATAAAATAAATAAAACATTAAATCTTAATTCTAAGTAACTGAAACATCAGAGGTAGAAGAAAAACAAGAGAAGGGCATAGGAAACGGAAGTTAAGCACAGGCAAAGAAATAGAATACTCTCTTCTTCTGCCCAGTAAGAAAATGGAAGCAGTAAAACCAGAGAAAACATAGCAAAAGATAAACAAACAAAACAACAAATGAAAGAAAAACAACAACAACAAAAGATCTCTTTCAACAAAAGTTAAGAGCAACAATGCTGTCATCCAAAAAAAAAAACAAAAAAACAAAAAGTAAAAAAAAAAACTGAACTCTTTCTGAATCAATAAAAGACAAATTGATTTTCTGTAAGAAAACAAAATGGACAAATGTATTCCTTCATATTGCCTGGTTTGTGTCCTCTTACTGCTTCTCGACTAGTACATTGCATCCGCAGATTTAACTGCCTTTGTTTCTACTGATTTTTAAAAATTTTATCTACAAGTAAGTAAATTGTTGCTAGCATTTGTAAAACTGTCGGCCGAATTCAAAAAGAATTAAATTATTCCATCAGAAACAGTCAGTTACAGAGTTCTTTTAAACTTCCGTTAGCCTCAGCTGCTCAGGTGGCAATTAACAGTGTGCTGTTAGACGCACAACTTAGCAGTGCACAGTCGTTTTCGATAAATTAGTTAGCAGCGTGCTGTTAGACACACAACTTAACAGTGCACAGTCGTTTTTGACAAATTAGTTAGCAGAGTGCTGTTAGACGCAGAACACCGCAGTGCTCAATCGTTATCGAGAAATATTACGCAAGTGCTGGTAGCCGCAATATTTTAAAGTTTGTAAATGTGCCTGTAAGACGTGGTAGGAAATTATCTAGAGCCCAGAAATGGTTACTTAATTTTATGCAACGCAAACTTTGTAGAAGTGAAATTTTTAGTCATTTACTAGCCAAGAAGGTAAATACTTCGACAAGTTGTTGAAGCTAATAAACGTGTTTTGTCTTTCAGTTCAGTTCGGTAAGCTCTTCAAATCCTGCTGTAGGACGAAACGATATGGTTTTCTAAGATGTACTTAATAGACTCTATCCAAAGGCATCGGAAAAGGAAGCTATTATACAAGGATATAGAACTTGACGTATTGCGTGAAGAAGCTATTTTAGCTCTCCAAACGACTTTTTAGCACCTTGTAGCTTCCCATGTCAGTCTACAGCGTCTACAGTCTCTGGGACTTCAATCTGTCAAAGGCCAACCGAATCGTCCGTGAACGACCGAGATGTTCATGTTTTCTGTTAAAAAAAACTTGTAATATTTCCCAAGTCCTGGAATTGCACCAAACAGGAAATAAGCATAAAAAAATCGGGATGTCTTTAACACGGATGATAGGACTTAAAGAGACGAGTTGATTGACACCAAGTCCCGACCCTTTAAAGGACCTGCGAGATGTTTGCTATTATTGTTCAATTAAAAAAGTCCTTTTCAGCTCCCTGAATCTAATAGCTTCCAGGATCTAATAGTGTCAGTCGATGCGGACCATCATGCATGTCCTGCGAAATCGGTAAGCGTCCTCCATAAATATTTCCTTAAGAACATAAACCATTTTAACGTTTTTTAGCAGCGAAATTCTCTAATTCTGCTGTAGGACGAAAGGATGTTCTTGACGAACTTCATCGATTGGCATCCAAAAAAATAGGAGTCATCTAAGAATGCAGCACAGTTTGTTTTGGAAAAGCTCTTGTTCTTTGGCCATCGACGGCGCATCACCAGGACTTCGATTTGGTCAAAGAACATTCAAATCGTCTCTAAAATGGCCGAGATATATGGTTTTTTTTTGTTTTTTTTGGACTTGTAATAATATTCTGTTCTGGAATTGCATCAAACAAGGAAAAAAACAATGAAAACCCACTGAATCCTTGATATCTGAGCCTCCCGCACGAAGGCCATTGTTATCAAGGATAATTTTTGGAAGGATAACGGAAATGCTGAATGCAGATCGATGGTTTGGTCCTTGGGTTCAGAAATGTAGCCCGGAAAAATCGGGTACCCTGCAGGGGTATTGCTTGGGAAAAAAGTAACCCCTTTTTGCTTTTTACTTAAAATCCAAAAACCCCTCCGAGGACAAAATGACAGGTTTTTTTGCGATGCCCTTTGACGAGCCCTACGATTGGGCATAAAAAAAGTAGGGGCATCTAAGGAGCGGGACAGGATTTTTTTGAAAAATGTTTTTTTTTTGCTCTTTTAAAGAACTTTCAGCCCTTTTTGTGTCAGTCAGGCGCCCCCCACGACTTCCATCGGCCAAAAAGCTACCCCCAATCGTCCTTCAAAGGCCGAGAATGAGCATTTTCCGTTTTTTCGACTTGAAAAATTTTTTTGGCAAGCCCTGGAAATCCCGAAACGAAAAAAAAATCGTGCGAAAACCCCAAACCTTGAATCTCAGCTGTCGCAGGACTATCGGGATAGTTTTTACACAGAGATAGTCCTGACGGACGAGTCGATTGAAAACCTTTGGGCCTGACCCTTTGAAGGGGACTCACGGAATTCGCTTTTTTATTTAAAAAAAATGTCCTTTTTTTTCAGCCCCAAAAGGACCTTCCAGGATTGATGGTGTCAGTGGATGCGGCTCATGAAAAAACGATTGACCAAAGCGCATCCTGAGTCTTGAAAGGAAAATTATAAGGACTTTTAGGGTTTTTTCCCGAAACCTTGGCCATTTTTGCGACTAAACCCTTACAAAATAAAAGGATTTTTGTTGAGGGATAAATGAAAACCCTTTGAATGCGGATCGATATTTTTTGATCCGGCGGTACATAAAAGTATGTCTTGGCAAAAACGGTAAGTATCCTGCAGAGATATTGCTTCGAGAAAGAAAACCCTCTTTTCGTGTTTTAGTTTAAAAAATCCGAAATCCTGCCGCGGGACGAAATGACAGGGTTTTTCTAAAAAGTCCTTGACGACCCCTACGATTGGCATCAAAAAAAAGTAGGGGTCATCTAGGAGCAGGCAGGTTATTTGGAAAAATTTTCCTGTTTTTCGGTCATTTAAAGGTTTTCCGGGACCTTCAATGTCAGTCGAGGCGCTCCCCGGGGACTACCATCTAGCCAAAGGATATCCCGATGTCCTTCAAAGGGCCGAGATATGAGCATTTTTTCCGTTTTTCGATTGTAAATTTTTGCAACCCGGAAAAATGCCGAAACGGGGAAAAAAAAATCGTAAGAAAAGCAAAATCCTTGATTTTTAGCCCCCCGAAGGACATCGGGAATGCTTTACACAGATGTATTCCTTGACAAGACGAGTCGATTGACACTGGGTTCGTCCTGATCCTTAAAGGACCCCCGGTATTCGTTTTTTTATAAATCAAAAATGCCCTTTTTTTTTTCAGCTCCCAGAAGGCCCTTCAGGATCTGGGGGTGTCAGTGGATGGGGCTCAAAAAAAAAAAAAATCGATCTGACCAAGGCCATCCGATATCCTTGAAATGGCCGAGTTAAAAGGGACTTTATGGTTTTTTTTGAAAAAATTTGGCCATTTTGCGACTCCCCCCTTCAAAAATGAGGAAAATTTGAGGGAAATGAAAAACTTGATGCAGATCGATATTTTTGATCCTGGGGGTTTCAAAAATGTATGCCCTGGAAAAATCGGTTAGTACCCTGCAAGATATCGCTTCGAGAAAGAAATCCCTTTTTTCGTGTTTAAGTTAAAATCCGCAACCTGCCCGGGACGAAATGACAGGGTTTTCTGAAATGCCCTTGACGACCCTTACGAGGGGCATCAAAAAAATTTGGGTCTCTAAGGAGAAGGACGGGTTTTATTGGAAAATGCCTGTTTTTGGGCATTTAAAGGATTTTTCCGGACCTTCAAATTTTGTGTCGGGGCGCACACCGGGGACTACCATCTACCAAAGGATACCCCGACGCTTCAAGGGCCCGAGATAGGCATTTTTTCCGTTTTTTCGTTTGAAAATTTTTTTCTAAGTCCGGGAAAAAAGCCCGAAACGGGGAAAAAAAATCGTAAAAAACGCAAAACCTTGATTCTCACCCCCCAAGATATGGGATATCTTTACAAGATGAGGGCCTTTGACAAACGAGTCGAGACACTAGTTTCGCCCTGACCTTTTAAAGGACTCACGAGATTTTCGCATTTTTTTTAAAATCAAAAATGCCCTTTTTTTTTCAGCTCCCAGAAGGACCTTCCGGGACTGTGGTGTCAGTGGTTTGCGGCTCATAAAGAAAATCGTCTGACCAAGGCGCATCCTGATAGCCTTAAAATGGCCGAGTTATAAGGATTTTTAGGTTTTTTTCGACAATTTGGCCCATTTTGCGACTCCCCCCTTAAAATTTATGAAGGAAAATTTGTTAAAGGGAAATGAAAACCCTTTAAATGCAGATGATATTTTGATCCTGGGGGTTTCAAAAAAGTATGCCTGGAAAAAAATCGGTTAGTACTGGAGATACGCTTCGAGAAAGAACCCCTTTTTTCGTTTTTTTAGCTCAAATCCGCAAATCCTCCCCAGGACGAAAGACGGGTTTTCTAAAAGTCCTTGACGAGCCTTATCGATGGCATCAAAAAAATTTGGGGGTCTCAAAGGGATAAAAGGACAGGATTTTTTTTTGGAAAATGTCCTTTTTTTTGGGCATTTAAAGGATTTTCCCAAGGACCTCTAATGTTCGTCGACGGCGCATCCCAGGACACCATTACCCAAAAGGATATCCCGATCGTCCCCTAGGGCCCGAATATGCGCATTTTTCCTTTTTTCGTTTTGTAAAATTTTGCTAACCCGGGAAAACCCCGAAACGAGGAAAAAATCGTAAAAAAAACGAAAAATCCTTGATATCTCAGTCCCGAAGGATATCGGGATAGTTTTACACAGATGATAGTCCGGGACAAGAAGTCGTTTGACACAGTTTTCGTCCTATCCTTTGAAGGACCACGGATATCGCATTTTTTTAATCAAAAATTCCTTTTTTTCCCCTCCGAAGGGACCTTCCAGGATCTGATGGTGTCAGTGGATCGGTCTTCAAAAATCGATCTGCCCAAGGCGATCCTGAAGCCCTTGAAATGGGCCGAGTTAAAAGGATTTTTATTTTTTTTTTTCGAAAACTTGGCCTTTTTTTGGACTCCCCCCTTACAAATATAAGGATAATTTTTTGAGGGAAAATGAAAATCTTGAATGCAAAATTATTTGTCCTGGGGGTTTTCAAAAATGTAGCCCTAAAAAATCGGTTATTATCCTGCAGAGATTCGCTTCGAGAAAGTAACCCTCTTTTGTGTTTTAGCCCCAAAATCCGCAAATCCTCCCAGGACGAAATAAAGGGTTTTTTGAAATGCCCTTGACGAGTTTATCGTTGGAACAAAAAAAGTAGGTCATCTAAGGATGAAGGGGACGGATTTTTTTGGAAAAGCCTGTTTTTTTTTCTTTTAAAGGATTTCCCCGGCCCTTTCTAATGTTTTTGACGGCGCATCCCCAGGATCCATCTAGCCAAAGGATATCCCATCGCCCTTTTCATACGGCGAGTACGCTTTTTTCCTTTTTTTCGTTTTGTAAAATTTTTGCAAGCCCTGGAAAGCCCAAAACAAAAAAAATCGTAAGAAAACGCAAATCCTTGATATCCACCCCCAAAAGGACTATCGGGATATGCTTTACACATGATAGCCTTGACAGACGAGTGTTTGACATATTTTTGTCTGACCCTTTTGAAGGACTCACGAGATATTCGTATTTTTATTAAATAAAAATTCCTTTTTTTTTCAGCCCCGAAGGACCTTCCAGGATTGATGTTCAGGGTGCGGCTCATCAAGAAAATCGATCGGGCCAAAGGCGCATCTGATAGTCCTTGAAATGGCCGATTTATAAGGACTTTTATGTTTTTTTTCGACAACTTGGATTTTTGCGATCACCCCCTTACAAAAATGAAGGATAATTTTTTGGAGGGAAATGAAAATCCGGAAGCAGATCGATATTTTTGATCCTGGATTTTTCAAAAATGTAGTCCTGGAAAAATCGGTTAGTACCCTGCAGAATATCGCTTCGAGAAGTAATCCTTTTTTCGTGTTTTAGCTCTAAAATCCGCAAATCCTGCCGCAGGACGAAAGACAGGGTTTTCTAAAAATTTCCTTGACGACCTTTATCGTTTGGCATCAAAAAAGATGGGTCATCTAAGGATGAAGGACAGGATTTTTTTGGAAAAAGCCCTTTTTTTTCGGCTTTAAAGACTTTCCAGGACCTTCTAAGTTCGTCGAGGGGCGCACACCAGACTACATCAGCCAAAGGGAAATTCCGATTCGTCCTTCTACGGCCGAGATATGCGCTTTTTTCCTTTTTTCGATTTGAAAAATTTTTTGCTAAGCCGGAAATGCCCGAAACGGGGAAAAAAAATCGAAAGGGGAAACGCAAAATCCTTGGGAAATCTCAGCCCCCCGAAGGACTATGGGGATAGGGGTTTTACAAGATGATAGTCCTTGCCCAAACAGCGTTTAAACACTATTTCGCATCCTTTTAAAAGGACCACGAGATATTCGCATTTTATAAATAAAAAAAATGTCCTTTTTTTTCAGTCCCAGAAGGCCCCCGGATCTGTGGTGTCATGGGGGGGCTCACAAGAAAATCGATCGACCAAGGCGCATCCGATGTCCTTGAAAGGGCCCGATTTTAAAAGGGACTTTAGGTTTTTTTTTTCGACAACTGGCCTTTTTTGCGACTCCCCCCCTTACAAATATGAAGGATAATTTTTTGGGATAAATGGAAATCCTTGAATGCAATCGATAGTTTTATCCTGGCGTTTCAGAAATTGGTGTCCGAGAAATCGGTCATGCCCTGGGGATTTTATGAGCAATTTTAGATAATTTTAACTTTTAATTTAAATTTTTATAAAAAATTTGTAGCTACTTTTAGTAAATTTTGTAAAAAAGGGAAAATTTTTAACAAAAGAATTTTGGGTCATTTGGGGTTTTGGTTTTTGTGTAATTGGGTTTTGTTGTTGTAATTGTTGTTCTTGTTGTTGCGGTTGCTTTGGGGGGTTTTTGTTGTTGCTGTTTTTTGCTCGAAAAAACGAAAAAACGCACCTGAAAAAAAATTTAATACAGGCGAAAGAAAAGCATAGCAGGGAGTAATTTTTAAAAAACTCATAAATATGCACCTTTTTTTTCAAAATGGAAAAAATTTTTAAAAAACGGCCGGTTCGCTGCAACGGACAATTCGCAACGGCTAGTTTAATTTGCGTCGGCCGTTAAATTCAAACTGGAAAAAATTTAAAACATCCCCTACTAGTCATTCTGTTTGGGCCCGGGTTTCGCTGGGTTTTAAACGAAAAAGGCCCGGCCCCAAATTTTCCCGCCCGCGAGGGGCGCAAATTGTACCAAAAATGGGCAAAACACCAGGGCCAAAAGAAGTGACTAGTAGGTGGGTGATTTTAAAATTTTTTTCCAGTTTTAATTAACGGCCCACGCAAATTTTAAATGCCGTTGCGAAATTGCCCCTTGCAGCGAAACACCGGGCCCTTTTTGTTTAAAATTTTTTTCCCGGTTTTTAAAAAAAAGTGCTGCATACTTTTTGAGTTTTAAGAAATTTTCTACCTCCCAGCATTTTTGTTCGCCGGGGGACTTTAATTTTTTTTAGGTGCGTTTTTTTTTTTCGCATTTTGACAAACCAGCAAAAACAAAAACCACCACAGCAACCGCAACAACAAGAAAAACAATTTCAAAAAACAAAAAAACCAATTTCAACAACAACCAAACCCAAAAGACTCAGCAAAAAATTTTTGTTTAAATTTTCCCTTTTTTACAAAATTCACTAAAAGATGCTACAAAATTTTTTATAAAATTTAAAATTTAAAGTATAAAATTCCTAAAATTTCTCTAACTCCCCAGGACATTTACCGATTTTTGTCAGGACCAAAAATTTCTGAATCGCCAGGATAAAACTATCGTCTGCTTCAAGGATTTCCATTATCCTTAAAAAAAATTTTCCTTCATATTGTAAGGGGGTGAGCGCAAAAAAGGCCAATTGCGAAAAAAAACCCTAAAAATCCCTTTTAATCGGCCATTTTAAGGGCATCAGGATGGCCTTGGGCAGATCGATTTTTTTTGATGGCCGCACATGACACCCTCAGATCCGGAAGGCCTTCTGGGGGCTGAAAAAAAAGGACATTTTTGATTTAATAAAAATACGAATATTGGAGCCCAAAGGGTCAGGACGAAAAATAGTGTCAATCGACTCGTCTTGTCAAGGACTATATCTGTGTAAAGATATCCCGATAGTCTTCGGGGACTGAGCTATCAAGGGTTTTTCGTTTTCTTACGATTTTTTCCTCGTTTCGGGCATTTCCAGGACTTAGCAAAAAAATTTTCAGCGAAAAAAAGGAAAAAAAGCGCATATCCGGCGTATGAAGGACGTCGGGAATCCTTTTGGGTAAAGGAGTCCGGGATGGGCCCGACGAACATAATTTTCCCGGAAAGTCCTTTTAAATGACCCAAAAAACAGGACATTTTCCAAAAATCCTGTCCTTCTCCTTAGATGCCCCCTACTTTTTTTTATGCCAATCGAAAGGGGTCGTCAAGGACTTTCAGAAAAAACCTGTCATTTCGTCCTGCGCAGGATTTTCGGGTTTTAGAGCTAAAACCGAAAAGAGGATTCTTTCTCGAAGCGAATCTCTGCGGATACTAACCGATTTTTCCAGGACATACATTTTTGAACCTCCAGGATCAAAACTATCGATCTGCATTTAAAGGTTTTTATTATCCCCCAACAAAAACCTTCTTTTTGTAAGGGGGGGAGTCGAAAAATGGCCAAGTTTCAAAAAAAAACCATAAAAGTCCTTTTAACTGGCCATTTCAAGGATATCAGGATGCGCCTTTGGGCAGATCGTTTTTTGATGACCGCATCCACTACACCCTCAGATCCTGGAAGGCCTTCTGGGGGCTGAAAAAAAAAGGACATTTTTTGATTTAAAAAAAAAAGCGAATATCTCGTGATCCTTTAAAGGATCAGGACGAAAATATGCAATCGCTGTTGTCAAGGATATATCTGTGTAAAGATTCCCGTAGTCCTGGGAGCGAATTCAAGGGTTTTTCGTTTTCTTACGATTTTTCTCTTTTGGGCATTTTCCCGGACTTTTTTGAAAAAAATTTTCAAGTCGAAAAAAAGGAAAAAAAAAAGCGCATATCTCGGGCCCATGAAGGACGATCGGGATATCCTTTTTGGGTAGATGGTAGCCGGGGGATCCCGTCACGAACATTAGAAGGTCCGGAAAGTCCTTAAATGACCGAAAAAAAAGGGAAATTTTTCCAAAAAATCCCGTCCTTATCCTTAGATGACCCCTACTTTTTTTTATGCCAATCTAAGGGGTCGTCAAGGACATTTTAGAAAAACCTGTCATTTTGTCCTGCGGAGGATTTTCGGGTTTTTTGGAAACTAAAACAGAAAAGAGGATTTCTTTCTCGAAGCGATATCTCTGCGGATACTAACCGATTTTTCCCCGGCAAAATTTTTTGAAACCTCCCGGATCAAAAATATGACGCATTTTAAGGATTTTCTTATCCCTAACAAATTTTCCCTTTTATATTTTTGTAAGGGGTGAGTCCCAAAAATGGCCAAGTTGTCGAAAAAAAACCCTAAAAGCCTTATAAAATCGGCCATTTCAAGGGCTTCAGGATGCGCCTGGTCGATGATTTTTTTGATGAGCCGCATCCCCGACACCATCAGATCCTGGAAGGTCCCTTTGGGAGCTGAAAAAAAGGACATTTTTTTATTTAAAAAAAAATAGCGAAAACTCGTGAGTCCTTCAAAGGGTCGGGCGAAAAAAGTGTCAATCGACCGTTTGCAAGGACTTAAAATGTGTAAAGCAATCCCCTAGTCCTTCGGGGAGCGGTATCAAGGATTTTGCGTTTTCTTACGATTTTTCCCCCGTTTCGGGCATTTCCCGGACTTACAAAAATTTTTACAAATCGAAAAAAGGAAAAAAGCGCAAACTCGGGCCCATGAAGGACGACGGGAATCCTTTGGCTGATGGGAGTCCCGGTGATGCGCCCCGCGAAAAATTTGAAGGTCCCGGAAAACCCTTTAAAGACCCCAAAAACAGGACATTTTCCCAAAAAAAATCCTGTCCTTCATCCTTAGATGCCCATATTTTTTGATCCAACGATAAGGTCGTCAAAGGGCATTTTAGAAAACCAGTCTTTGTCCTGCGGCAGGATTTGCGGATTTTGAGCTAAAAAAACGAAAAAAAGATTTCTTTCCGAAGCGATATTCTGCAGGTACTAACCCATTTTTCCAGGACATACATTTTTTAAACCTCCAGGATCAAAACATCGTCCATTCAAGGGTTTCATTATCCCCAACAAATTTTCCTTCATATTTTTAAGGGGGGGAGTCGCAAAAAAAGGCCAAGTTTTCGAAAAAAACCTAAAAGTCCTTATAACTCGGCCATTTCAAGGGCTATAATGCGCCTTTGGTCAATCGATTTTCTTTATGAGCCGATCCCTGACACCTCAGATCCTGGAAAGGGCCTTTTGGGAGCTGAAAAAAAAAAGGGCCTTTTTTATTTAAAAAAAAATAGCGAATATCGTGAGTCCTTCAAAAGGGTCAGGGCGAAAACTATGTCAATCGACTCGTCTTGTCAAGGGGTATCTCTGTGTAAACATATCCCGATATCCTTTGGGAAACGAGATATCAAAGGGTTTTTCGTTTTTTTACGTTTTTTTTCCCCGTTTCGGGCTTTCCAGGACTTGCAAAAAATTTTACAAGTCGAAAAACGGAAAAATGCTCATATCTCGGCCCTTTAAGGCGTTGGGAATTTTGGCCAGTGGGAATCGTGGATGCGCCGTCGACTGACACAAAGGGTCCCGGAAAGTTTTTTAAATGAGCAAAAAACGACATTTTACAAAAAAATCTGTCCTGATCCTAGATACCCATACTTTTTTTATGCCAATCGAAAGGGGTCGCAAGGTCCCCCCCAAAAAACTGCATTCGTCCTGGGCAGGATTGTGGATTTCAGAGTAAAAAAAACGAAAAGGGGTTACTTTTTTCGAAGCAATACCCCGCAGGATACTTACCCATTTCTCCCAGGAATACATTTCGAACCGCAAGGCCAACTCTATCGATCTCTTCAAGCTTTTTCCCTTACCTTCCAAAAATTACCTTGATAACAATGGCCTTCGTTTGGGGGGGTCAGTTCAAAGGATTCGTGGTTTTTTTATTGTTTTTTTCCTTTTTTGATGCAATTCCCGGACAGAAATTATTACAAGTCCCAAAAAAAAAAAAAAAAAAAAACCATATTCCGGCCATTTAGAACGATTTAAGTTCTTTGACCCCAAAACGAAGTCCTGGTGATGCGCCGTCGATGGCCAAAGAACAAAAGGGTTTTCAAAAAAAAAAAGTGCTCATTTTTAGAGACTCCCATTTTTTTTTTTATGCCAATCGATGAAGTTCGTCAAAAACATCCTTTCGTCCTACAGCAGAATTAGAGAATTTTGCTGCTAAAAAACGTAAAATGGTTTATGTTCTTAAGGAAATATTTATGGAGGAAGCTTACCGATTTCGCAGGACATGCATGATGGTCCGCATCGACTGACACTATTAGATCCTGGAAGCTATTAGATTCAGGGAGCTGAAAAGGACTTTTTTAATTGAACAATAATAGCAAACATCTCGCAGGTCCTTTAAAGGGTCGGGACTGGTGTCAATCAACTCGTCTCTTTAAGTCCTATCATCCGTGTAAAGACATCCGATTTTTGTATGCTTATTTCCTGTTTGGTGCAATTCCAGGACTTGGGAAATATTACAAGTTTTTTTAACAGAAAACAATGAACATCTCGGTCGTTTCACGGACGATTCGGTTGGCCTTTGGACAGATTGAAGTCCCAGAGACTGTAGACGCTGTAGACTGACATGGGAAGCTACAAGGTGCTAAAAAGTCGTTTGGAGAGCTACAATAGCTTCTTCACGCAATACATCAAGTTCTATATCCTTGTATAATAGCTTCCTTTTCCGATGCCTTTGGATAGAGTCTATTAAGTACATCTTAGAAACCATATCGTTTCGTCCTACAGCAGGATTTGAAGAGCTTACCGAACTGAACTGAAAGACAAAACACGTTTATTAGCTTCAACAACTTGTCGAAGTATTTACCTTCTTGGCTAGTAAATGACTAAAAATTTCACTTCTACAAAGTTTGCGTTGCATAAAATTAAGTAACCATTTCTGGGCTCTAGATAATTTCCTACCACGTCTTACAGGCACATTTACAAACTTTAAAAATATTGCGGCTACCAGCACTTGCGTAATATTTCTCGATAACGATTGAGCACTGCGGTGTTCTGCGTCTAACAGCACTCTGCTAACTAATTTGTCAAAAACGACTGTGCACTGTTTAAGTTGTGCGTCTAACAGCACGCTGCTAACTAATTTATCGAAAACGACTGTGCACTGCTAAGTTGTGCGTCTAACAGCACACTGTTTAATTGCCACCTGAGCAGCTGAGGCTAACGGAAGTTTAAAAGAACTCTGTAACTAATTGTTTCTGATGGAATAAATTACATAATCCTTTTTGAATTCGGCCGGCAGTTTTACGAATGCTAGCAACAATTTACTTACTTGTAGATAACATTTTTAAAAATCAGTAGAAACAACGGCTGTAAAATCTGCGGATGCAATGTATTATTCGGGAACCAGTCAGTGCCATAAGGTCCTGGCAATTCCTTTAATATTGCGTAATGCGCCAGAATCGTGCGGGGAACGTAGATATAAAGGATTTTTCGCGTTACCCTGCTGAAAATCATTAATAGAAGTTGAACAAAATTTCAAAAGCTACAATACCTCACACGTTTTTATCGATAATATCATGGTCCTGCCACACTTGGCGTCGCACTATCGAAGCTCCTGCTACGGGTAAGGGCGCATGTCCAGGTCCGATATCAAATTATCTGCCAAGAGTATACACCTTGACAGGATAATATTATTATAATTATTGTCTTAGGGCCATTAAAAATGACAATTAATATTAAATAGAGTAAAGCATGTTGACGGCCTTGCCACGGAAATTTCGTTTAGGAATGCAGCGAACGGTTCTCATTGCAGTCCTCCTAGCGGTGGGCCTCTTCAGTTATGCCTTTCTTAATTTGAAATTTTGTTTTAAGCTCATGTCCCACAGAAGCCTTAATCTGATGGTGAGTTCTCGCGAAGCCAATACTATTACTTTGTTATAACTTTAAGCTCGGTGTTCCTATAAATCAGTGTCAGAAATTTGAGCAGCATGAGTATAGCGGATCACTTTGCGAGGAACTCTGCGCTTCGCAGACGAACTTTGACAACTTCCAGTGTCCCATAAACGATATGAAGACCATTTTATTTACGGCCGAGAAGAACGGCGACGTGTATGCAGTTAAGGTGGGTGTAAAGGCTGGTGTCCATGTGCTGCCTATTAACTGTTTTCGGATTGTAGCTGGCCAGGCACAACGATGATGAGCTGAGCTGGAAGAACAGCAAGGGTGAAGCCATTTATCCCAAAATCGAGGAATTCCATGAGATTGTTAAGCTGCACATAATATTGGCCTATAATGTTACTCTAGACGACAATATGGTATGTATGCTATGGACTAGGTGGTCTCGGCGGAGCAGGTTGACTAAGAGTATTCCTTCTATGCAGATTCGGGCGTTGGTCAATCAAGAGATATCCGACAATAACTCCCAGCAAATGGTGAGCTTTTGGCGTTTGTTCAAGGACAACAATTATATGATGGGCAAACTATTCGATGAGGAGTCCATCTTTCCATCTGTGCTGGGCTCCTGCGGGCCCTACTACGCCACCGAAGGATTACAAATTGTCCAGTCGAATCCCAGTATTATGCAATATTTGTAAGGCAATTAAGCAACACTTCTTGAGTTGGCCGGAGTAATTTTTGTGAATCTTTCTTTGGTGTAGAGCTTCCAATCGGCAGCAACGGCTTAAGCACGCTCTCAACATCATGGAGTATTTATTCCGCTTGGACGAAATGAAACCGGAACCACTGAAGATGTGTAAAATGCAAGTAAATCGCTTTGGCCTGACGCCGGAACGCCGACTTAAGTACCAGTCGGCCGAGCATGTTTATGTGGAGAGTCAGCTGGACAAGCGAATGTCACGGGGCATACGCTGCCATCGGCATCAAGACTGTAACTTTCATTCGTGCCGCGGGCTGTGCGATGAGGAGCGGCAGGCCTGCACGAACATTCAGCAAAATAATAATTTTCAAATATTTTGCGAACACATCTTACTGGGCAGTGGCACCTTTCAGCCGGGTTTATTAAGTGGCGTGCGTTTGGCACGTCCACTGCAGAAGCTGGTCAAGATGTGCATTGATCCATCGAAGGAGCAACAAGTGCCAGGTCGTCGACAGGCGCCAAATATGCAACTAGCTGTTAGACTATACAATGAAATCAAGCAATTGCATCAGCAGACTGTGGCAGCAGCTGGCGGCGGAGCAGCCGGAAACGATAAGGTCGATGATGAGGTTCCTCCAAAGCAGCGAGAAAATGGAAGTCCATAGATTCAGCAGCACGTGATGGCAGATGAAAATAGTTTAATTGGCGCGCAGTTCCGAGTAGATTTTCCAAATGAATAGGTTTTGCTCAAATAGAAATAAACAAAAAAGAAGAAAAAGAATACAAACACAATAGAATCTTTTATACAAATTAGTTATAAAACAAAACAAAAACAATTAAAAACAGAAAAAAAGAAAAAGACAACTTATTAAAATGAAACAAATAAATAATTACCATTTTCATAAAAACAACGAGCGAAGTCCATCCTTACGTTAGCTGGAAGGGGGATCGATTTTTGTGTAGCATACTTTTGGGAGGGTGGCTTCACACGATGTCAGCTTTTCAGTTACGGGTTCGGATTTTGGATATTGGATTTTTTTTTTTGCATTTATTATTCACTTTGAAAATTGTTAAATTCAGATTACATGCTTTGTTTCTTGTTGGTTTTTTCTTTTTGCTCTATTTTTGTTTTTTTTTTTGTTTTTCCTCTGTATTGGGGTACATATATTCATAATGCATATTATGCCTTAGATGCGTATGATTCTTGCGGATCTTTTTGAAGCGCTCCAAGAAACAATTTGCTTTCTTTCTTCTTTCATCTTTTTTTTTCTAGCTCTTTCACTTACTCGGCTAAAACACAGATTAACACGTTTATTTGTATGCATATTTGTATATATATATATATATTTTATAGATATATAATATACATATATATGTCGATTTATGTATATTAATTAGATAAACTAAAAAAAAAAAAAATATATATATATATATATATTAGTACCACACACAGATAAATTACCACACAATTATCTAGAATATCTTTTGCTTCTTGCTTTGCCCCCGCTTAATTTCTCAGCTGGTAACAGGTTTTGGTTTTGGATTTTTGCTTAATTTTTCTTTGTTTTTTTGTCATTTGTTTGTTTAAAGTACAACAATTAGTTTAGTTTAGTTCCATAATAGATGTATACATATATATGTGTATATATATGTATGTATGTATATATAAGTACGATAATTCGGGAAAAAAAATGTATTCGTATATTGTACATATACTAAATCGAGTTTTTGTTTGTTCTTTAATTTTTGTTTTCTTTTTAGAGATATCAATTGCCTTCCCTTTTCCATTTGACTCTTTTCATTTTGTGGTGCAAAATATGTAGAAAAATGTTGAAAGTTATTCTCACATTTCGTGGTTCGCTTTTCCTGTTCATTTAACTTTTCATTGTTGAAATTGAGGCAGCGTTGCCTCATTTTCATTTTCATTCTCATTTCATTTAAATATTCATTATGCCGGCGGTTCGTTTCACATTGTTTTTATATATGTATGTTGGTTTGCTTCTATGCATTTGTGTCAGTGTATGTGTGTGTGTGTATGTATGTATGTAAAAAAATACATTTCATATTTCAATTCATCATCATCATCATTATTTGTTGCTTCTCAACATTTCTTCATCGTCTAACATTTAGCTATGCTAAATGATTATTGTTTTTTTCTGTCTTCTTTTTGTATGTTTAAAATTGATATATGTATATATTTATACATATATATATCTATATATATATATATATGTAAAAAAAAACATTTTTCTGCCAATTTGAATGCAAAAAGTTGGAGATAGATAGATCGAGATAGAGAGAGAGAGATAGATAGACAGATATACATACATATATATAAATATGTGTGTCTGTTAAATGTGTAAATCTGATCAAATTTTCTATGTGAACAACAACCAGCGCTTAGTAACGTTTAGTTAATCTCCATTTTATGACTGTTTAACTGTTTAAATTAGTTAATAAACTTTTTAATCAAATCCTGGTCCATTTTTTGTTTGTTTGTTTCTTTGCGTTTTTGCTTTGTATTAATTTTTGTGAGAAAGAGATAGAAAGAGATGACCGATTGATTAACTGACTGATTGACTGACTAAGTGACTGTCTGATTGATACTGATTCTGCTTGTGTTTCTTAACCATATGCTCTATATACTGTACAATTGATGTTATTCGACTTGGACAAGTGAAATTAATGTTTAATAAATTACTTGGAAAATTGTATATATTATATATATGTATATATATATATATAAACATATATATACTTAAATATCCATATATAAACAAATATAATATATATTTATGTATATATGAATATATTGAAACATTTCGTGTTTCATATGTCGATTGGTTTGGGCATTTTATTACTAAAATGTTTAACTTAATAAAACGGAATATATATATATATATATATATATATATATACATATATCCATATATATATTATACTTAAAACTGATTGACGTTTAGTCCTCTTCTTCTACCATTTTTCTTTCTTTCATTTGTTTTGATTTGATTTGTTAAAGCTAACATAATTTGTTTTTGTATAAAACATAAGCATACAATACATATATATATATATATATATATATATATATAAATTAGAATTATACTTAATTAGCAATTAAAAATTAAAAACTAAATTTAAGAAAAAAAAAACAAAAAAAAAGAAGGAAAACGCATCTCACATGAATTGTAAATTAAAAACTAGTTGTAAAAGTAAGTTATATAAGTTTTACTTTGTGTGCTGCATGTTTGTTTGTTTGTTGTTTTTATGTTTTACTTTTAACGTAAATTGCTTTTGATTTCAGTGTACTCGTGGTTGCTTGTTTTGCCGTTCAACAAAATTAAATCAAAGATAAAGATTAAATTAGTTAAAATAGAGAAATGCACAATATAATAATAGGCAATTTAAAACAAATATATACTTGAGCATATAATACTTTTTTTTGCTTTCCATTCAACATAAAACAATTGAAAAAAAATAGAATAAAAAGAAAGAAATTTAAATAGAAACCTAGAGAAATGCAGAAGCAGAGAAACTATTTAGAAGTTTGCTGAACATCGATGGGAACAATGAAACGACACACAAAACAAATGGAAACATTACTAAACACTAAAAAAAAAAAAAATAGGCGACTAAATAAATAAATTACAATTACGACTTGAGTATGTGTGTGTGTGTATGTTGTGTTGTGTGTGTATGCATGTGTATGTGTTGGTGTGTGTGATAGACAACAGACAAGTGCGAGGAATAACTTTGCCCAAAACACTTTACAATATCATCATCAGCTTCATTATCGTTATCATCATTATCAACATCATGATCGAAATGTTTATGTGTGTATGTATGTGTGTGCATCTTTCTCACGATCCTGATCGTGATCGTGACGTGATAATCGAATTCACATAATTTCACTTAACTAAACGCATTTTGAATTGTTATAATTTAATCAGTGGCTCTCTTTGGGCCCACTTCTCATTTGTTGTTCTTAATGGACATAAGCGATGGTATGGGATTGGAAAGGATGTTGATCAACTCATTCTGCTGCTCAAGTATCTGCTCCAGCATGCCCCACCATTCGGCGTAGCGTTCCTTCGAGGCAGCTTGACAAATCATAACCACTTCCGGCTTATTGGGGTCCGTTGATTTGATTTGGAAACGACAATCGCCCAGTTCCTTCATTTGCATGTGATTTAGCTGCCGATTGAGGAGAGGAAAAGTAAGCAAAATTGTGGTTTGCGTGCCTCAATGGGCTATCTATCCCCCTTCCTTACCTGTATGTGCGAGCGATATTTGAAGGTGGGATCGCAGAATTGTGTTTTGGCCTTCTCAATGTCGGCGAAAATGATTATCTGCTGGAATAGAAAAACTTGCAACTCGCGCTGCTTGGCCGCCTCGGTGACACAATTCAAGGGTCCCTGCATTAGCAAATTGCCCTGGGCGGTTATCTCGCCATCAAAGTCCTGCAGGCTGCGCAATATCATCATCATATCGTTGACTGTATTGACGACCACCTTCATTTGCTGATAGGCCTCCTGCAGAATGGTCACCTCCTTGTGCAGACCAGCCCCCTCAGTGGCCTTGATCAGATCCTTGATCAAGAGCTCGTATTTGGTAATGCGTTGCACTGGCTTTATAATCAAATTTCGCAACTGGAACAGAGAGAAAGAGAGAGAGAGAAATAAAATTAATATCTATCCGATCCGATTGAACAAGTTATTTTCAACTCACATCCATGCGATGTCCCAGCTTCTGACGTATGCAGTCAAAGTAATCATAGTGGGCACTCACTATGAACTCGGACAAGGGCTTGTTGCTGCAATAATAGTAATACATGGCGAATTTCGGTGTCGAACGCTTAATCAATGGACCCAAATCCGCGGGCGTCTTCTGGCAATTGCGCAAAGCACGCACAAATGATCTAAAAAGATGGAATAGTTACTCTCTCTGCCTCTCTCTCTCTCTCTCCGTCTGGCTTTACTCACTCTCTATGCCAATCGTAGATATCCTTAATATTGTTAAAGACCAAACGTATCTTTCCGCCCTTCAAATCATCGGGCATGGGTATATCGCTGCTGCTATTATACACTTCGGCCATATAACTGAAAGATGGGTTAAAAAAATATATGAGCAATTTGAAGTAGACTTGAATGGATTTGCATGTGGCTTACCCATTGACAATTTCATTTAGATCTTTGACATAGGACTCCTCTGTGGTTACCAACTCATTAAGCACATGCTGACGTTTCCTTTGGGCCACTTCTTTGCTATCCATGGCTGAAGTGTGGTTCTGTGGCAGCAAACAAAAGGCAAAAGTGCAATTTAGATTCAGTTGGCTCTCTCTCTCTCTCTCCTTTATGCTTACCTCCTCATTGTTGTCGCTGGCATGTGAGCGTCCATGGCCATTGGTATTGGCATTCTCACCACTGCCTCCACCCACTCCCACTCCGCCACCGCCGCCGCCAGCGCTACCGCCGCCTACTCCTACTCCACCGCTGCCATCCACACGACTATTGGACTCATGTTGCTCCTGCAGGCAGTCCGGGTCGGACATGAAAGAGGTAAAACATTTGTGTTAGATATCTCTCATATCAGATTTTGTCTTATGCACTTACCGTTCTCTCTCGGACAATTTGTTCGATTTCCGATAGTGAATTTCTGTCATCTATTTTGACGGTGCTGGCCTGCAAATGGAACGATGAAAAGAAGGTTAAAAGAAAGTTCGTCTCAGATGCCAGCAGGAGGCGGCTAATTGAAAAACTTTTTAAACAAAATGAGGGACAATCGACCCATCCATGAGCCTGCCCATTTCCATGACATGTGTGGGCGGGCAGGGCAAAGCAAATAGACAAATTCAGAGATTAAAATAGAGTTTGCCATTTAATGCAAATTGTGGGAAAAATTGAAAAAAAAAAAAACAACCTTTGACTATACTTAGTGGGTGGACCACAATTACGATAGCATGTTTCACGTTCAATTGAATCATTTGCGTTATTTCTGTATACACACACACACATTATTGTGTGTGTGCTATTGACCAGGCAGGCACAGTGATTCGCAGATGACGCAGAAACGTAATTTCATAATTGAATTTCCTTATTTAAAACACTCTGATCTGATTTCGAAACAATAAGTGGAATGTTCCCTGACTGACACAGCTGACTCAGACCGTGGCCAGGGAGGACACTGTGCGCTCCTTCTAGAGGAAAATTTCATTTGCTCTTTCTTTCTAGCTCAATTAAAGGTTGGCTTAGGGATATACTTCAAGCCATTTGAAAGGATTTAATGATGATGTTACAGCACTTTGAAGTTCATTCGTGCTCTTGTTCCCTGCCCCTCTTCTTGATGAATTCATCTTTGCATAAAATATGGAAATAATTTGTAGTTTGAGCACTCGTAACACACGGTTATTTGGCCTATCACACACACGCACACACACAGACAAAGAGAGCCCTAATTAATTTCAGTTATTTTCGTTGCCGTTTGCATAAATAAGCAAACAAAATCAAAAACACAAACATACAGACACACCTAACACTAAGAGAGGGAACGGTGAGGTTGAGGAGGGAAAAAGGAGAGCACACAGAACCTTGTATGGAAATTGTATGACCCGTCTTCTATTCTTCTTTGTGTTTTTCTGGCCAACTAAAATGTACATATAACCAAAATCAAATGTGGCAACAAATTTGCCAACATTTTACAGTTTGCTAACTAAAGATAAAAATGTGTAACTACTAGTCAATACCCTTGCCCAAAGGAGGGGTATATTTACTAGTTAATAGACATTGGGTTTAAGTTCTTAGTGAATCAGTCTTAGTCTTTATCGACTTCCTTCGAGGATGTTCTGAAGATTCTTTCAAGTTTTATCCCTGATCCAGTGCTAAGAGAGACTTCAACTGTATCTTGGCGCCCGCAAAAGTTTTTTCCATTGGAAAAGTGCTTTAAAATGATCTAAATCAAATGACTACACATATGTATGTACATATGTATGTAGGACTTGCAAGTGTACAGAGTGAGAGAAAGATATACCCCTGGCTAGTAGATAGCTAGCACTTGCGAAAGTTGCTGGGATTGTTTTTCTTTGATTTTCTAATTCCTTTTGTGTATTTTGCGATAAGATTTGCCCACGAGTCGGAGTCGAGTCAGCTGTGTCGTTATATTCATTCAGTTTCTCATTGGCTTTCTCACTCTTTTGGCAATCAAAATGTCTACTTATTTTTTATTTTGTTTTTTTGTTATTACAACACTGAATGCAATTTAGTATTAATTCATTTTTTAGCTTACAAATAAACGAAAAAAACAGCTCATAATGGCACGTGGATTGTTTGTTTAAAATGCTTAGCGCACACGAAGACACAAACACACACACACACAGAGTGAGTGTTGTTTTTGTTGTTGTTTATATCTTTTTCGGCTTCTCAATTTTTTTTTTTTTTGTTATTGTTATTGTTTGTGTTTTCGCAGTCATTCAGAATTATCTTGAGACAATCAAGAGAAAAGATTAAAATATGCTGCCGTTGTTGCAGTTGTTGTTGTTGTTGCTGTTGCTGCTGTATCTGATCTTTATAAGGATGTTTGCTATATCACGACGACGACGACGACGCATTTTGAAATGAAACGAAACGAAGAAATGTAGAAATTCCTGAGACGTCGACGACGACGACTGACTAAACGAACGCTGAGCAACTGACTGAACCGAACTGACTCGGAGTGGCACGGCGGCCTAATAGTTTGCCTGTTGCCCAGCATGTTTTACATATGTATTCCTCTACTATGTGTTTAGGTATGTAGGGGGAAGTTTAAGGGGTTGGGTGGTGCGGGTGTGGTGAGGCTTGGCCTGGGGAGACACCTCATTCACCCAACCAGCCAAACAGCCAACCACCCGCCTACACCCACACACACACACTCATGCACGCACACACACACACACACTATAAAATAATCAAAAAGAAACTCTCAATCAACGCTTCGCTAACAACATTTCGTTTTGTGTCGCCTTCGTCACTTGAGGAAAATTGAGTATGAGAGAGGGAGACCGTGCGAGAGTGAATGAAAGAGAGATAGGGAAGGAGAGGGGCGAGGGATAGGGAGAGCGGAGAGCGGTGATGAGTGCTGAGAGCAGTTGGCATTGTATATAAAATTCTTAAATACATAAATTAATTCGCATTTTGCGGCTACAACAATGCATATAAATATACATATATCGAAACATCGCAAAAAGCAAAAGCACCAAGCAAAACAAATAATTGTGTGAAATTTTTTCATACATAAATACAAAAACGCAATTAAGACGAAGACCAAATACCCTTTACGCGAATGCAAGCAAAGATAATTATCAATTGATTCGATCCATTTGATGTGTCGTCTTTTGTGCTAAATTGGAATAAATTCCTTTTGAAATGCTTCTCTAACTCTTTGAGGTGCGGCGCTTGGCTTCTTCTCAAAGGAATTCCCCAAAAATGTATCGTTCTTTGCTCAAGTTCATAATTGATTTGCGATTGGCCTACAAAGAATTGCCCTGGGGAAAAGGAAATAGTTTTTCATGAGAATTTTACATTGTGAATGCATTCACAAATTCGCGATAAGCCGAGTTATTGGATCTAATGCGCCAAAGAATTCTCGCTAAAATCCCATAATTTATTTCTCCAATTTGTGATTTGTTGTGATTTACTTGTTAGGTTTCTGATATCAGTGGCTGGAGCAGCAGACCCTGAATTTTGCATTGGAAACCAAGCCATGCGCTGCCGGCACAGCTCACGCAATGACATGGTGTGACATTTAATTAGGTTGCTCGACAGGGAGTGGTGGAATGAATGACGGATGCCAAGGGGAAGTGGGTGGTGGGTGGTGGAGGGGGGAGGGGCAAGTGGAATGGTCGTTGATGTCACACAACACTAGCTACAAAGGGCGCGAAAATTCGCACAAGGAGAACTATTAAAATTTAATGACAATGCAAATACAAAAAGAACAAAATAAAGAAACAGAATAAAGACCGAAATGAAATGAAACGGAGGAACCTAAACAAAGGTAAGTTAAACGGGCCGAGACCCCAATGGCAATTGTGCCAAAAAGTTAACGAGAATAACAACAACAAACGCGACAACAACAAAGATAGACCGACCTAACTGGGTTAAAAAACTTTTGCACCTACCTACCAAGTAAACAAAAATACAAAAACCGAAAATGAAAAACAGGAAAATGAAACAAAAATAAATATAATAAAAACCCAAGGCAACAGATGAAAAACTTTTACAAGGCAGAACCAAATTTACATTAAATTCAACTAATAAGCCATCATCAAAATAGAAAATTCAAAGAGAAGACGAGAGGGAAAACTTGCAACAGAGAGAAGAGAGAGAGAGAGAGAGAGAAAGAAATAGAGAGAGGGCGGTGGGAGAGGTGGCAAAACAAGACGAGACAGCATTAAATTTATTGATGAAAATGAAGGCAAACGACAGTTGGCGTCACTTTGGCGTCATACGCAAAGACATTGGGATCTCACAATTGGCAAGGGGGAAGAGGGAAGAGAAAACAAAGCAGGAACCAGGACTATGGAGAGGGACTAAACACTCTGGGAAAGGGACCAAAGCTAATGGCATCGAAAGACAATATGCCGCCATTTAAGTTAACTATCAGAAGAGCTAACAATCGAATTATCAAGCAAATATGTGTCCTGAGAGTCCTGGAAAGCAGCCCAGCAGCCTGGCCCTATCCTAACTAGAACAAATTAAGCATATAATTTATATTTCGATTCCTGAGGGTTTTCGTTTTCATTTTGTTTTTGTTTTAGATCATTTTTGCTTTAACTAAATAACTTTATAAATTTCCTATATTCTGAGTAAATGATTGCTCGACATTCTTTTCAAAAATTCCTCTCACTGATTCACTATATCAAAAAAAAAAAAAAAAAAAGAAAAAGAAAAAGAAAAGAAAAGCACAAGAAAAAGTACCAATCTCTGCAGCAAACAAAAGAAAATGTACACCCCATCACAATTCACAATTCACGAGCAAATTCAGCCGGTCTGACAGTCAAGTCAGTGGGTCAGATGGGTGGAGTGGAGTGGAGGGTCGAACGGACAGTCGGACGGACATACATACTTATTCATCATACAGCTCACAAATCCACGAGAAGCAAGAGAGAAACAAAAAAAAAAAAAGGCAGCATCTCCTCTTGTCTACGGCTAATTTGACTACGAAAATTTATTTGTTGCTAGCATGGCAGGGGCAAAAGTGCGAGGAGAAGAAGGAGGAGGAGGCTTCTCTCTTCTATCTTTTATCTGGTGTGTGTGTGTGTGTGTGTGTGTAGGAGTGCGTGGTGCGTGTGGATATTCTGTCTGACCATCAGAAACCTCCACATCCATTCCACCCACTTATTCACAAGTGTTCTTCCCTTTTGCTTCGTTTTTTTTTTGTTCTCTTGCTTCTTCTTTGGCCGTGTGTAAACAAAAATAAAGTGGCGCATTTATGGCAAAAGGTGGCTGCTCTTCTTCCATGGGTCTACCTAGCCATCTCTCCTAGTTTTTTAGGCATAGGACGGACGGACGGTCGGACGGTCGGACTGTCGGACGGATGGATGGATGAACGGACAGACAGCCAGATGGTTGGTGGACGGATAGACTTGTGGTAGATTTTCCTGGTTTTTCTCTTCGCATGCTTCATTCTCTCCTGGTTTATTTGCCATGCTTTCTTCTAATTGAGGCAAAGCTCGTGCTCGGATTGGCAATGACGTGAAGGCGGGGATGACGCCGCCAACGAAGACAACAACGACGACGATAAAGACGATGAAGATGATGATGATGATGATGCCCAGAGCAAAGTTACAATAAACTGTTTTGATTTGTGTGTGGGAAACACACATATTAGAGAAGAAGGTTGCGTTAAAAACAAACAAAAACAGAAACCGTCAAACAAATAAACAAATAGCAATGAGTTGAGTTGTGTGTGTCGGTGTGTCGGCGTGTCGGTGTGTGGATTGAGTTGGATTGGATAGAGATTCGACTGAACTGGGCTGGACGGGGCAGGTATCATTCGACGTTCTTTTTTAGCATCTTGGCAGGAGATGAAAGTGAAATAAAGTGATTGCAAAGCTTCTTTAGTTACATATAGTATATGTATGTATATAGAGGAGCAAATATGTTTTTTATCTTCCGCCCCTAAAAGATAACCAGCTTACATCTTGGCCACATTTGCGGCGTAGGCGATAAGCTGGCAAAAGTTAATGGTGGAGTGTCTGCTCCACTATATAGGATAAGCAGTTCTCGGAATATGCGATTGGTTAATGCTCAGAAGAGCTCAATAAATGGGCAACACGATGGTAACTGAAACTGTGCCGAGTGATAAACGAATTGTCTAAAGAGAGTTGCATACAACCGATTAGCGTTAATACGGTTACGATTACGGTACAGGGGGGGTTACAACCGATTACAGCCGGTTGATCTCAGAGGTGGAAGAGTGTCGTCGGACACTTACCAAATTGGCTGGCTCCTTGAGATCCTTTGTATATGCGGGCGGTCCATTGGCAATTAAGTGTGGCTCCTGTATTGGCTTCATGGGCGGCGGCATTTCGAGGCCGGCCTCCTCATCGGGCTCAAAGTCCGCTTGATGCGGCTGCGGCGTGGTGAACTGTGGAGTTGATGACAAATTGACTGGCGTCGCAGTGCCTCCGCCCTCAACCAGCTGCTGTTGCTGCTCCTCGGCATGCTTTTGTGGGGTCTAGAAGAGGTAAAAATTGTGTTATTCCACCAAAATATATACTCAAAGAATACACACACACACACACACACACACAAGCATTCGTACGTGTGTGTGTGAGGGTGTGGATATACAAAATTAATTTTTATAAATAAACGAACATAAAATATTCGACGCATATTGTTAGGCTAGAAATGGATATTATATTATTGTATATTCTATGGGCTGATTTTTGTACTCACTCTCAAATTCTTCTCTGAGGGCTTCTTAATGAGCGATTTGTCATTTGGCGGCTTCTCCACCTTGCTCTGTGACAGTTTCCTCAACGGCGGCGGTAGCCATTTGCGCCTGCAAGCGAAAGAGAGATTAAAGGATTAGAGAGATTAACAATTTATTGCCGGAAAGTAATCGACTGCTTTAATCGTACAGAAATAATCGTATGGATGTTGTATGCTGAACGAAATCTTCCATCTCATGCTCTCGGTTCTTTTTTCATGGCTATGGCCAAATGAAAACACACACAAAAAAAAAAAAAAAAAAAAAACACGAAACACAAAACACAACCCGAAATGACACAAAATCAAGTAGTTAAATATATGTATGTAAATATAGTATAAACGATGTGAAGAGGCAGCCAAAAAAAAATGCGAAATAAAACGAAAAAATATTAAAAAACTCTTGGGAAAATTGGCTGTCCAGCTGGGTGGCCAACATGAGACTGTCGCCAGCCACTTGGCCTGCCACTTGGCACTGCTCTCTGCCCACCCGCAGCTGCTTCATTGTCGCCGGCGCCATTGCACAGTGGGGCCAAGTTCATGGTTGACCCCCTCACACCCCTCCTCTCTCTTAAAATGGCAAATGGCCAAATATTTTATGCTCTTCTCTCTCTCACACTCGCACACTCTCTTTTTCTCTCTCATCGAAGTCATGGTTTGTGGCCGAAGAAAAAAAAAAAAAAAAAAAAATAAAGCGAAATAAAAACACGAAGAGAGAGAGTGGGAAGAGGGGAGGGGAGGAGAAGTATACTTGGTCGTATAATTCATGGCAATTGGTTTTATGATTTTTGAAAGAAATGTATTCTCAGTTTTATTTTTTTTTTTTTTTTGGTGGGGGGGGGGGGGGAGGTTTCTTTTTTTGTTTCTGGTGTTTTTATGCTGCAACTTTTGGCACACCGTAAAAATATCCTTCACGTATTTTTTTGATTAATACCAAAGCTGTAAAAACTGTTTAAAGGGTCGACAAGAATATTTTTGACTTTCTATACTCGCTTTTCATTCATGGGGAAAATCTCATTTATCACTTGGTCCATTCGAAATTGATGAACTGAGAAAGTGCTGCGAATAATGATTGAAAAGGATTCATTTTTCATTTCTCTCATGGGGAGAGAGAGAGCGGGCGATGTGCGAAGTGGGGGAGACTGCAACATTTTGGTAAAAGTTTAAATTAATAAACCGCATTCAACTTTATCTCTCGTTGCCTCTATCTCTCTCTCTCTTTCTCTAGCTTCTCTAGTGGCTACTAAATGTGCATTTATCGTACGAAAACCGCAACAAACAAATACAATGCAACAAAATTGAAAAAGTTTATTAATTAAACCTTAATTAATGAGAAAAATGAACGAAAATGAATGAAAAAACAACAACAAAACAAGCAGCACATTTAAATTAAAATAAAAGTCATCCTGACTATGGGATGACTACAATACTCAATGGCTTGTAACATAATTCAAAGTAAAAATAAACATTGACATAGACAAAGGCCAAGTAGGACGACCAGGACGACCAGGACAATGGCGACGGCGACGCCGAAGCGAAGAAGCGGGTCAGTTTGATGGAAACAGGTGTTTGGTGGAAGAGAAATGGGGGAGGGGTGGGGGTTTACTGGACTCAGGACTCAGTCTTGTCCGGTTTAGTTCAGTTTTTTGTTGTTGCTGCGGTACCACAGTTCCTGGAATAGTATTTAATTTATTATGGCGGTCGCCTCAAAATTCATTTGGCTGATGTAATGTTTTAGGCAAATAAGTAAACTCCTCAACGCCCCCAATCCCCAATCCGCCAACCAACTCTCCCTTTCGCTGTCTCATTTGCTCTCACACTGTGTCAGTGTATGTGTGTGTGTGTGTTAATGAGGTCGCCGCAAAGTATGCAACAAAGGCTGGCAAGTTTGCAGTTTCCTCTTCAGTCCTTTTAGTTCATTGGACTTGGCAATGAGGAGGCGGCAGCACGCGCTGCCCCGCCTACCATTCTATCCCTTCCCACCCCCATTCCCCCCTCACCATCTTCCCCACGCTCTCTTTACACTCACTATTATATATCCCGAACAAACACACGCGCATATTGACACAATGCTTGAGACAAAGAATGAAGAGAGACCAAATGAGTGTGTTTGTGTGTGTTTGGGTGTGTGTGTGTGTGTGTGTGTGTGGGTTGGCTGATGGGCAAATCTACCCAGAGACAATAATCTATATTCATGTTGCTCGCTCTGCCTTAATGCTCACCCAAGTGAGCCCAATTAGTGTGCAAATATTGAAAGTGTACATATATATATATATATATATCGGATCCATATATCGAATATATAGACTTCGATGTATATTTCGTGTCAATGTGTGTGTGTGTGTGTGTGTGGTGCAATTTATGTCCAACTATGCTAAGCGGCGGCAGCGGCTAACGAAATTGCAAAAAGAAAAGTGAAGAAACTAGCAGAAACCTTTTACCTTGATAAGGAAAAACCTTTAAGACGACGGGAGCTTTGAATTTCATTCGAAATTGCAATTACCGAATCGCAAAATTATGGAATTGTCCATTAATTTATGCTTCATTTGCCCTATCTACCTAACCACCCCTCCTGCCCTTCCCTGCCCTGCCCACGGCCATTCGTGTCCGCTGGCGTATGATTAATACCCATCATTGAAAGCCTTTTATCGCTTTCCTTTTCATGTTATTGGTTTTTTTTTTCTTTTTCTTCTTTTTTTTTTTTTGTTCTTATCAGCTAATGACGAAGTCGCTTACAGGTCTGCTGACTAATCCGCAAGTGCCAAACAATAAACATTGCTTTATTATTGTTTAATGCAAAAGACGAAGACACCATTGAGAAATAGCAATTCTGCTCCAATTCTTCCATTATTTTGTCATCATGTCTCCAACCAGACATGAGTTCAAGTTCAATATTTCTAAACCCAAGTCGAATATGTTTGAAGATTATTTTGGAAGCTTGGCCTCGAAAAAAAAAGAATGCAAAAGATAAAATTGGAAGCAGTGTGAAGCAGCTAATATGCAAGCCAAGCTTATCAACTTCCTTTCAGATCTGCGCTTGTTTCCTATGAGTCTCAACCAAATATTTTTGCTTGTAATATATTTAAATAGTCTTTCAGTAATTGCGGATGAATTTCCCGTCAGCTGTGTCCCTGCTCTGCCTGCTCAGCACTGTTATGCATAGCAAAGACTTTCAATATTAAGCACAAATACTAACTAAACAATAACAATAACAAATTATATATAATTATAATAGATCTCTCATACAACAACAGGTTTTGCTTTTGCTTTCAATGGTTAGTAGAGAACATTTGTTAAGCGGGAAAAATCTTTAACCGGTTTGGCATGACTTAATTTTATGTGAGTGACAGGCGAAAGGTAGCTAGCCAGGGGACGGGACGGGTAAATTGATATGGGGTTATCCAAACATTCACATGATACACCCCTCAATCGTTACCCGGTTACCCAGACTTGATGCGCGCAATCAAAAACCTTAAAAAAATTATTCAAATTGGCCATAAAAAAAGAAGTGAAATTGATGGAAAATGTGTATTAAATTTTAAATGACTCTCTTCGAGGGGAACTACCTAATATTTAATATATGTGGTATTTAAAAGTCGAAGTGAGGTAATTATTGCTCAGACGGGTTTTAATTGCAACCACAAAGCTCGCTTTCGAGCGAAATAAACATTTCCCACACTCTTATTTGGGCATCATTTTCGGACGCCAAAGAGAGACCAAGAATGACAGTTTTTGATTGTTAATCACATTTGAAGGACGAGCGAGAGATTAGTTTAAGAGTTTTTCCACGATTTAAGTTCACTATATATCGCCATGCGATATCTCTGGCATTTTATCTTTGAAAAAGTGCTCTAGTTCCCGACCCAAATTAAATTGATGCCAAATACGAGATGCGACAGGGGGGAACAAGGGGCGACGAAGAGGTGTGTGTGTGTGTGTGTGTGTGTGGAGGGGGGGAAGGAGAATCTGGGAGGTTTAGATAAATAAGCAAGAACAAGAACAAGAGCAAACAAACAATCAAATGCGAAACGTGTCTGTCTAATTTCCACAGTTGAACTGGAAATTCAAAAATTTTATACGTGAGATGATGACATGAAGAGAAAACTAACTAAGTAGACGAAGAGAAGGTAGGGTTGGTAGGGAGGGGGGTTGGTGGGATGGTTGGCAAAGCTGCATAATCAATGTGTATCTCGAAAACCGAATGCCAAATAAATAAAATTTAATTTTCTCTCAATTGTCAAGTGGAAATGGAAAATTAGTCACAACTAGCGGGGGTGCAGCAATTGGAGAACCAAACGAACTTCAAACGCTTCTATGTAGATACGTATTCATTTCCAGCTAATTATTGTAGGTGTAGGTCCAAACAGGAAGACTAACTGGCTAACTGGCTAACTGACTGACTGACTGACTGACTGAAGACAAAGACAAAGCCAAAGCATTGTTGGATAACGTTGGAAACGTTGAAAACGTTTTAGTTTATTTACCAAGTTTTGCGCTTCTCTTCGGCCGTTTTCTGCTCATCATTTGGCTGACAGCAGAAGCAGGCGAATCCCTCGGCAACGGGAGTCAGTGTATGCTGATGATGAAGTGTCGCATGCGGCTTGTTATTACCATTCAAATTCAATGATATCGATTTGACTAGATGCGGTGTGGTCTTCATGCGATATTCCAGCTGCTCTGCCGCCTCCTCATCCGCTGATGAGCGGGGGCTGAACGTCGTTTGATTTGTTGTGAATTTAACAAATTTGAATTAAAAGTCACATTGTTGTTATCATTACTATTATCGTTAACTGCGGCGGCAACTGCGGCATTTTTTTCAAAATGAAAACCATTTTCGGTATACTTATCTACCGCTGAGCTGTTGTTGTTATTGCACATTGCAGATAAGCCCAGTTAAAGCTAAACAACAACCGACAACGGCGACGACGACGACGACGACAAAGGTAAGAAACTTTAACTTCAACAACAAAAATTAACTGCCCAAAGTCCGATTAGCGTAAAACCGCGACGACCAACGTTGCGTATACGCGTTAAACCATAAACTGAGCTAGCTGGCGAACAAAATGAAACTGTTCTCCCTTTCGATATATACAATATTATTATTATTATAAGTATTCTCTTTCTCTTTTAAGTGTCGGTCGGTTTCTCTCTCTCTCTCTCTCTGTGTGTATTTCCTTTTTTTTTTGTTTTTGGAGAATCAACAGAACAAGAGTGTAAAAAAAAAAAAAACAAAAACTTACTCGACTCAACCGAACCCAATGGAACGACACTGAATTAAACTCAACTGAGTACGAACAAAAGGCAAGTGGTAAGTGCTGAGCGTATTTCTTATGGCTACATTTAGGTTTTTCTCTCTCTTTGCAAAATGTTGTTTTGAGTTATTTTGTTGTTGTTGTTGTTGTTGTTGTAATAGGTTTATATCTTTATGGCTTGTGCCCGACCTGAGTTGGGTGAAGCACGCGATTACTTGCTATTAGACCCAAACGAAAAACATTAGTACACAAAAAAACAGCAACCAAAAATATTTCGAGAAAAGGGAAACATAAACCAGAGAAAGGCAAATTGTTTAAGGAAATCTATTTCAAATAAAATTATCAGGTATTAAAAACCTGTGAAATATTTTTAGAAGAGCTCATTCTAAACCAAAAGGGTCACACTGGCTACGAACCGAAAGAGTAATTTAAATTTAGAGTTAGTTAGTTAGTTGTTGTCCTAAATATTATTATTTTAGCTATAGCATATTAAGCCTTGCATAATATATACTAGCAATGTCTGCGTATGAGTAATTTCCAGTCTAAATCTAATCATTATGACGCAAGTAGAGGAGGATAAGCGGCGCATCATGAGGCAATTGTTCATTCTTTCGATGAGTATTAAATGGCAGCGCAGCGAAAGAAAGACTTATATGGAGCACACTTCTTTGTGGTGAGCTGGTTTATCTCAGTAGGACATGGCAGCGGATAACTCGGCGTTGCTGCTGCTGCTGCTGCTGGAGCTGGTGCTGAAAAGCCCCATGACGAATATTACTACTATACAGTGGTGCGGTCGGTGGCTACTCTGCCGTTTGTGGGGCGGCAATGTGAATGCCTGATAAACTGTATGACACGCTCCCATCCCTCCCCATGGGATTGGTGATAACAAACAAATGCGGTTCGGAAGGAGTTGGGGGGGAATTTAAGCAGTTGTCATGCTATTTGCTTCTCTTATTTTACACTTATTATTCATTAAGGTTTCACTACTTTGAGGGTTGAGGTGACTCTACAACTGAAACTTACCCACTAAAGCCACGACGCTTGGTGGACGAGGAGAGAGCATCCGCTTTGCCGCTGCGATTGCCTGTGAAAATAGAAAGAGAATTAGTTAAAGCGAAAGAGGTAAACTAGAGAATAAAAGGAAAAAATGACATAAGTAGAAGGATGGAACGATGGAACTTACCCTGATCCTGCTGCATGCTGTCGTTGGCCTTCTGAGCTGCCGCCCCGACGGCTGACGACGATGAACTTGCTGGCTTGTGTGAGCCTGGCGGCGGTTTGAGCACTGCAACAGGCACAAGTCCTTCCTGCACGGCAGCATCCTCGTGCTGAAGATTGAGACGCACCAGACAAAAGTGCGGCTCACTGGCTGTGGGCAATTCAATAATCTCCACTTGCTGTCCCTTACTAACGCTCAGCTCGTTGCTGCCCGAGCTGGCCGTGTAGTCGGCAACCACCCAGGTGGCTTCCTGATTGCCGAGCTGCAAAACGGAATAGAAAACAATAATCGTATGAGCGAGAGAGACCAAGCTAAGCTGATGATGATGAGGAGGAGGAGAGTGATTATATCAGGGCATTATGTGCATCACAAGTGGTCGAGCGGTCGAGTGGTCGAGTGGTCGAATGGTTGAATGGTTGAATGGTCGAGTGGACTTTATTGATTGACCGCGACCGTCGACAAGGACTCTATGCATCCATCATTTGGCCTTGAATGTCCCCCCCCCCCCCCCCCCCACACACACACGCCTCATTGGCAAATATGAACAAACTAATTAGAAAGCCATTCAAGTTCCATACAAGACGCCTATTGTCTCATTAAATATGCAAAGGTTACCACTGAAAGCAGGAAGCAGAAGACGAAACAAAGCAAGCGATGAGAAGGATGAACGAGGGCAGAAGCAGCAGAAGCAGCTTCTGTCGTCGCCTAAGCCTTTCAACGGGCAATCAACCAGACAAGCAGCCAGCCAACCAGCCAGCCAACCAGCCAGCCAACCAACAAACCAACCAACCAACCAAAGGCAGCCAAGCAACGTTATGTGCATTAATAATGTATAAGTTTATTAATTTACATACACCCCACACACACTGACATTGAGAGAGTGTGCGTGTGTATGTGTGTGCCAAGTGTGCTGTGTGTGTAATATGCTTAATTGCCACACCATTAAAGAAAACCTCAAAACAATCTCTCGCACACACACACACACACAATGGAGAGAAAGGCAAGCTAATTTCGATTGGCCTAAATGGTAAAGGCAAAAGGATTCAACTGGAAATAGGCCCAACAATAGCTCTTCTGCCAAATTGTTTACAGAACTTTCTCTTCGAATAATTGGAAATTACCGTATTTATACATTTCCAACTCGGTTAAATTCCACAAATACAATGCTTATCATATTTATAACCCACTTTTAAACGAAAAAACAAAAAACAAAGTGGCTGAACATGTTTCCCAAATGACATATTCCCTCAAAATCTTGAAAAATGAGGAGCTCAATATTATAATTAAATAAACAACTTTTTCACTTAAAATTAACGATTTAAAAACGATTTTTTTTAAAAAGAAGTAAAAACAAAGAAGCAAAGCATCCATTTGCTGTATCAAAATTATAGCCCAATTTTATGTGATAAGCACTGTATGTACACTGTATGCAGTTAAATATTTTTTTGAAAAACCTTAAAAAGGTTGTTAAAATTGGTTCAAAGTTTAAGCTGCTGGGTGGGTTATAAATATGATAAGCACTGTAGCTTCTTATTGTTGTTTGAAACGTTTTTTCTAAATGTGTGTAAAACTGACATAATTATCCATTCAAAGAAGAGCCATAAAATAGTCAATAATACCAAGTTCAAACCAAAAAGCCAAAGTTGTGTCTTGCATAGTCCTTGAATGAAAAGATTTATCTAAATTTAATCTAAACGTGGCATATTTTTGAAAATGCAAAACAATATTGAACCAAATGTTGACTTGATGCATGTTCATAACAATAATAATTGCCCAAAAATTTACTAAGTAGGAGTATCTAAGTTAAGAATTTAGCCCTTAATTTGAAAATAAATCAATAGCATGGAAAATAGATTCTTGCATCTTTTTTCAAAATATAAATGGCTATGTTAAGCATTCAAAAGTGTTATTCTTTACCCCAGGATCCAATTATATCTTTACATTTCTTAATATAAGTATCTAGTAAGTTGTAAGTAAGTTCCAAGAATCGTTCATGATATTTGGTTAAATTTCTTATCTTTCTTTGGCTAAAACTCATCCGATTTTTTGGAAAATCCTTTTTTAAACATAATGAAAGAATGAAACCAACTTTATAGAAAAAAGGTTCTTCAAGTTCGAAACAGAAGACAAAGTTTTGACGTTGGTTAGAGTTTTTTGTTAAACAAATTTAACGAAAATAGAGAAAACTCCGAGAATTACTTAATTAGTTGTCAGTTAATATGTTCAATCAGTTTGATTTTGTTTTGGGAACATGCACTTAAAACGTTCATTAACATATTGTTTTTTTTTTAGGTTGGTGTTTTGTGTTTCAGTTAATATTAAATTCTACTTAAAAACCAGACACTTGGCCCGTGATAATCCAGTTTGGAAAAGCACAACAAAATAAACCACCCAACATGTTATAATTAAGGTTTTCTGCCTTTTTTTTTGCTCCCTGCAAATCGTCAGCTGTGGCTGCGTTTTCAATGGCCTGCGAGTTTATAATATTTATTTTATATACAATATTTATATAGAGTCGTCGGTTGGGCCATAAAAACCTGGGGGCGGGCTAAGCGCGCGCGTGCACACATGTGTGAGAGCTCTCAGGCCGCAATATAAACACCTGGCCATGGCCCTGGCCCTGGCAACTGGCAACAACCGTGTCACCAAAGACGGGAGCGGGGTGTGGGTGTTAGTGTGGGTGCAGGGGCAAGAAATAGAAGTGGAAGGATGGCTGAGAGTTTGGCTTGGTGGTTGGAGGCAAAGGCCGCTCATAAGCGCAATTAAATCAACTTCATCAGCGAGCACAGGCAAGAGCAAGAGCAATAGCAGGAGCAGGAGCAAGAGCAACAGCAGCAGCTTAGTGTATTATGGACGCCTGGCTGCCTATATTCCATGTCTTCCACTCGCTTTGCGTCTCTTTCTCTTCCCCTCCTTCTCTCTCTTTCTCTCTGGCTGGTTGCGTTACAGCCGCTTTGAGAGGCAAAGTTGGCCAGCTTCCTTTTTTTTTTTTTTTTTTTGGATTGGAACGTGGAGTAGGCAAGTGGCAGGAGGCAGCGGCAAGCTCTGTTAATTAAGCTTCACTGACACGGAAACGTGCCGCGCTTGTATGTGTGTGTGTGTGTGTGTGTGTGTGTACATGTGGGTATGTGTGTTGGAAATGTGTGTGAGTGTGTTGCACGTTTCCGCTTGTAATGCAATTAGTTGAAAAGTTTTCGCCCAGCAAAAGTTCGGCACACAGAGCGAACTTTTATGCCAGTTTGTGTAAGACAAGATGTGGCCCCTGAGGGGATATTATTTTTGCTGTACTCTATACAGTATTTTGTTTCTCTTGCGCTTGTCTGCAACAAAACGAAAGCTATTAAAAACTTCCGTTTTTCACTTCCCCTTCGCTCAAGAAACTCTCTATGTCTTTGTCATTGCCTTCCTCTATGTCTCTCTCTCTCTCTTTTTCTGTGTCTCTGTCTAATTTGTTAGAAATATATATGAAAATCGGAAACTGACAAATAATTTTTGCCTGTGTGAAAGTCTTCTAATAACTGCCAAAGAGGCAAAATAAAGAGGATGCATCATGGCAAATTACGTATACGCAATGTGAGACAACATCATCGTTGTGATCATCATCATCATTTGTCTCTGCCATTTAGTATATGGTGCAAATTGCTGCAGTCACGCACACTCCATCCCACACACACACACACACACACACACACGCACACACAAATACTAATAAGCTGTCATCAGAAGGCAACATGGCGTATGCGCACTTTCTGCTCTTGCTGCTGCTGCTGCTGCTGCCTGCTGATGTTGATGATTTCTGAAGTGTGTGCATTGGAAATTGCTTAATGGCAAGTGGGAATACACAAAGTAGAGTAGAATAGTGGGTAGTGGGTAGTGGGTAGCGGGTAGCGGGTAGTGTGTGGTCGAGTAAATGGAGTAGCAACCGAAGCGATGTAACTAAAGGATGTGTTACAGATGGAAAAGCTTTTTGGTACTCGATTTAATGGCTTTAAAGCCAGACTCAACAACTTATATAAATAAATAAATAAAGTAGAAAACTTTGACAGTCGTTCGTTACTATCTACATACATACACACATATGTATATTCCTTCCTATATCCTTCTACTGAGCATCATTCCCCGCCTCATCAGATAAGTTTTGAAAATATTTCACTTATGTCACATTTAGTTTTGCAACTAGCTCCAAAGTTAAAGATGACTTTTCAAACAATGCGAATATGTCATCAGTTTGCAACTTTTAACATTGAAACAAAGTTCGAATCAGTCAAGGAAAGAAATGACGTTTGAGAATTACTGCAAAACTAATTACAACTTAGTTGGGAATTTGGCTGAGATTAGCTTAAAGTGATGGCAAATCAATTCGAAATCAGCTCAACTCACACAAGGCTTACTCGCCCCGCCCCGCCCAGACAAGGCAAGGCAAGGAGTGAAATCAATCAATATTGAAGCACTTTGGCAGAATTATTATTAAACTGTTCGTCAACAATGGCAAGAAAGTTTTCTTTGGCTGAAGTTTGCACAAATCTTAAAAGTTTAACACAAAAAAAAAAAGAAAAAATCACACGAATTGTTGTCTTTTTAAGCAGAGTTTGCAAAGCATTTAGTTTGAATTTGCAACAAATTACTATCACAATTGGTATTAAAATTAAACTCTTGATCCTTTAATTGCATTTGCGAAGTGCAACCAACTGCTGTCGCTGTTGTTGCTGCCATTTGGCATGAGGTATGAGGTATGAGGTATGAGGCATGGGGCAGAGGCAAGAGAGCAAGGAGGCCTTCAACATTTTATCTATCGTGTCATAGTTGCACGTAATTGATTTAGAATATTATTCGATTTGCACTCAAAATGACTTTCATTAAGCACTTTCTTTCCCTCTTGCTCCCCTCCCCCCCAACCTACATACACTCTTTTGTCTCTGTTTCACTCACTTGGCCCGTTGCCTCTATGGTGAAGTATTTCACCCATGGCATTCATATTCAAACAATGAGCCTATCTAGTGGTGGTGGTGGTGGTGGTGGTGTTGGTGTTGGTGGTTGCTCTAGGCCTGGATATGTGGACAGGGGGGACAGGGGGGGAAGAGGGCTGTAGGGACCCACAAATGTGGTCGCTTTCGGTGTTAACATGTTGTCGCACAATTACCACACCACAAAGAGACTCAGAGAGAGAGAGAGAGAGAGGGAAAGAGGTGGAGGTGAATGGGAATGGTAAAGGGAGACTCCGACCACCTTCTATGTATACCTCCTCCACCTCGATTGCTGCTCCCGTCGTTCGCTTCATCGGTTGGCCCTGCCTGTTTATTGTTTATCATGTTGTTGACTGTGTTGGTTACAACGTAATTGATGTCAAAACCTTTCCCAGTCCCGCACTGAATGCCTCCCCTCTCCCGCAGGAGTAACTGCACCCACCACTGTGCAAGTTAATTGAATAATAGACGTTTATGTTTTATGTATCTAGGCAATACACATGTGTAGTACTCACAAACACAACACACACACACACACCTAACACACACACACACACACTCTTATATATAAATTTGTCCTATCTACAAATGATTTATGTGTCTCATGAGGCTATTTGGCAAATTGTAAGCACAAATAAAACAAAAACAAAAAATTGTATAAAATGAAATTTTATCAACATTTTTTTTTGTTTTTATAAATGTTTAAGCAAATTCTCTTGAGAGCGAGACAGAGAGAGAGAGAAAGATAGGGAGAGAGCGAGCAAACGACTCTCTACATGGATGAAAATCTTGGCTATAATTCGAATCAGTTAAATGATGTTTGTAATTTCACTTGACAGCCATCAACCGAAACGCCCAACCCGCAACCCCTACCCCTTCACCCCAGCACCCTACCTCATTCACAGGGGTGGCCATTGGAAGCTTTTTGCTTTTGGGTTTTTCATTTTAATGACTTAACAATTGATGGAGTTTTTCTTCTTCGTGTTTTTTGGTTTTTTTTTGTTTTTTTTTGTCAGCAATTGGGTTTTTACGATGCTTCCTTACTCATAAAAAACAAGGCAAAGACATAAGCTTAGCTTCGTCTTCACCTACCCGCCTCTCTCTTCCCCCACCATTTGGCTCTCCACATTTTTATTTGCCATCAATAATAACCTTAACATTTTGCCAAATCGCTTTACAATTTTCTAAAGAAACGAATTCTTTAGATTAAATCGTAATGGCGACCTTCATGACACCCTACAGAAGGCAACTAAAGGGATATATCTTGTTAGATATGTATGATATAAAGACCTGCTTGAAGTAGAAATGAAATAAGTTTACGTTCGCCAATCCGATATTGGACGCCCTCTAGCGGCAAAAGAATGCCTTCTATGGTTGTTATGCTAAATAGTAAATATTTCTTAGAGTTGATGGATTACCATTCGCATAGGCATCCTTTCAGAAATTTAAGGGCTCATTCTTTCGGTTTGCAGGGTACAACAAAAAGCATTTTCCAGGTTGAGGTTCTTCATTTTCTCTTTGTGCGTTTCTTTGTTCTATTATTGTTATCGTCTTGTAATCAGAGGCTGAAAGAGAACAAGGCGGTACTCCTTTTTGGGGAAAACTTTGTCCTTGCCTTGCCTCGCATAGCATCGCCAACGAAACGAAACGAGTCGAGGCTAGGCGAGGCGAGGCGAGGCGAGGCGAGTCAACATTAGGGCGTCAACATTTTCTTTTCAAGGCTATGGAAATTTAAGCTGCTGCCAAGTTTAAAAACTTTGAATTTCGATTGCATCTACTTAGTTAGAGTCTCGTTCTATTGAGGTTTCAATTTTCCATCATTCACTCCCTCGATCTCTCACTCTCTCTCCCTCGTTCTCTATAGCTCTCTATTTCTCTCTGTGTCTTTTGCGATATGCAAAATTTCTTGAGTTAAGTTGGTTTGGTTGTGGTTTGATTTGCAATTGAATTTCAAATGTTATTGCTAGGCCACAGAATGAGACGGGGCGAAAAAAAAAAATGAACTTGACGCATAAATAAAGTTTTCATTTCATTTAAATTTCAGCTAGCTTGGCCCAAGAAAATGTACCTCCCACCCATTAAATATGTAAATGCGACAGTTGGAGCGAAAGAGAGACGACGGGTGAAACGGAAAGTGTAAGCCACGTTAATTATTTTATGCAAAGATGTGGCCGAGAGTGAGAGAGAGAGAGAGAGAGAGAAAAGTGGAGTAAGAAAAGTGAAGTGAAAGGGGCAAATGAAAGATGGAAGCTTAACAAGGCGCGAGCGCTGATTGCATTTTGCAACATCAAGAGGAAGAATTAAAAAAAACACACACACACAAGGAGAAAAAATGCGCATTTCTCTCGTTGGCTTCATCCCCGACCCCGACCCCGCCCTCAACCCTGACACTTCGTCAATGTGGCACGTCTTTAGCCATGCTGACCCTCCGCTGTGTGTGCAAAAAAAAAAATATCCTTTCATTATTTTAATGAAAGACTTGGGAGTTGGTTGGTTGGTTGGTTACTTGGTCGCTCGGTCGGATGGATGGCAATATGAACATGCGACTTAATTTGTAGCTACAAGTTCACTGGGTGAAATAAAAATTGAAAAAAAAAAAAACGAGTAAGAAGCGAGTGGGGGAGCGAGGGAGAAAAGGCAACTAATTCGAAAAGAAGTGAAAGTTGATAATGGAAAATGAAAGCAGGATTATCTGCATTGCTTTGACTTTGATTAATAAACTTAAGCTGCTTCTCATTTCTAAATTACTTGAGCATCTCTCCAAGTAAACACTTAAATTCAATTTCAAAGCAAAGAGAGAAAATGACAAGAAGAGATAACTTCGCTTTCAGTTTTCTATTCTATCACAAAGCTCTTAAAATAGTTTGAATTGAAAAATTTATGAAACCAACCTTCAACTAAATCCTAGAAAGACACAGTACGTATGAGGTCCTTTTACCAATGGAATGATGAGATTAGGATGACAAAAGTCTAAGAGAAAGTGGCATAAATGCAAATTGAAGCATGTAACTCTTGATTTCAAATGTAAATTCTTGGCAAACATTCTCAACTCATGTATGTCTTCTTCTTTTTTTGTTGGCATAATTTGATTATGTAAAATGGATATGAGATGTTATTTGCAGTGTGCACAGAGGGCAGAGGGCAGAGTGTAGAGTACAGAGCGCAGAGGGCAGAGGGCAGGGTGAAAGTAAACGAACGTATGATTTGACAATTTTAAAGCTTAATTCAAAATGTTTTCCTCTTCCAGCTCAATGGCAATTCAAAAAAGGCGGCTAACAAAGCAAACAAATTGAAGACCTCGAGCCTTGACCAGCCCAAATGATGTTTTTCAAAACGGGAAGCAGAAATAAAAGGAAGGAGTTTTCGGCCTCCTCCATGTCAATTTGGTTTTACCTTCCCCGCCCCCGATCGACCGACGAAAAGCATCCACAGATGCAGGAGGAGCACAATGTGCTGGAGGAGGACAATCAATATGGGAGAACAACAACAACAATTTGTGCGTGCCAAAGAGCTTCACACATGTCGTCTGAAAAATGCCAACGGGCCTGAAGATGATAGATGGATGAATGGTTGGATGCTTTCAATGTGTGTGTTCCCTTCTGACTGTATGCGAAGAAGAGTATGTGAAAGATGGGGAAGATCCATTCGCATTCGCATTCACAATGCCATTGCCATCTCATTCGTTTGATGGGCGGAAGGTGGCTTCGTTGGGGGGAGGAGGGAAGGGGGGAGTCAACAAGGGACCAATTGTGAATTGCTGTGGTTTTAAAAGTGCGGTCCATCCTATTGATAGTGGGCGTTACTACTGCTACTATTGATTTTATGGCTGGTTGGCAGAATGAAAGGCATAAAATGATGATTTTGATTGCTTGAACTCGGACATTTAAGAAGCTGTAGCAAGCTTCTGGGCATTTTGTATCTTGTATCTTCTGTATTGTATCTTGTTCAAGTTTTTTTTTGCTTGCCCTTGCATAGTTTTATTGCTGTAGCTACCAGCCAGCAATTTAGTTACAATTTTGTTTGGCCTTCCTTTGCTTTCGTTTTCGTTTTGGTTTTTTTTTTTTTTCGCCCACTTTTTGCGCAATTTGCATATCATTGTCAACGACAAGTGCTGACAACACACACACACACACACACACACACACACACACACACATACATACATACATGCAGAGGCAAGAACAACTACAGAAATACAAGAGAAATGTGAATAAAGCAGAAAAATCCGCAGTTATACGCTTGCTGAAGTATCTTTTCCTTTTGCCTTGAGAGATTTTGTTTATTGTGCTCTTGGAATGGCATCTCCAAGTGAAAGAGAGAGTCAGCAAAAGAGAGAGAGAGAGCGAGAGAAACGGGGAGTTTGTTTTCTAGCTGGAAATTGTAACTTTGCCATCATTATCATCGTCAGCAACATCATCAAACGAGATGAAATTCGAGATGAATTGAATGAATTGAAAGACTTGCACTGCAATCCAAAAGATACAGTAAGTGTCTAGACATGTATATATAGCTAAAGGAGATAAAATTTAACAACATTAAAGAATGAAATTCGAGTTAAATCTCCCAAAATTAGATAAAATATTAAATTGGATTGGAAATTGTGGGATACTCTCAATTGTATTTTGTTCATCTTAAATCAAGTTTGACACTTTTAGGGTTAGTTACTATAAATTTAAAAGGATGTTCTTTAATTAAACGTCACGTAAATCAGTTCTCTCAGAAGCATAAAGCAAAAAGTTGAAATTAGTTTCATTTCGGGTATATACATACATACATATATATAGACTGCCATAGAATTGTCTCTTTTAATATGCAAGAGAAAAATAGAGACTTTTGTTTGCTTTTCTCTGTGTGTGTGTGTGTGTGTATGTGTGTGTGTCTTTTATGTACTTAAAGGATTGGACTGTAAATTTCAATTGTTCTATTCTGTTTCAGATTGCTGTGAAAGTTGTCGGCAGATGTGCCAGTTGTCGTTGCGTTTGTCATTGCGGTTTTGCTTATGCTGCTTAGAGAAAGAGCGAGAGAGAGAGAGAGAGACAGGGGAAAGCAAGACAGAGAGAGAGAGAGATAGTGAGGACAACAACAATGTAAAACACGCAACATGCAACTGACAGCAGCAACATGAGGTATTTTTTTTTTTTTGTGCTGCTCTCTACTTTCTTTACTTTCTACTTGCTTTTTTCGTGAATTTCCTTTTCATAAGGCTTGAGGAGAGACACGTTTTTCATGCTGATGCTGTTGCTGTTGCCTTTCGAGATGCTTTCATATGCATATGGCTGGCTGGCTGGCTGTGGGGATTTATTTTGCCTGTGCGCGCAAAAGTATGCTATAATAAAATGCATAAAGCATACGCCCCGTCATCCCACAGCATGATAGTGAAAGAGGTAGCGGGAAAATTCCTATCAGGCAACTTTCTATGGTTCAGGCAACGAGCTCAGCGATGCATTAAGCAGAAGGCAAGACAGAAACAAACCAAAAGAGAGGCTAAAGGAGCGGGCATTAAGGGAGAAGTGAAACAAGAGTAATGCCAACACACTCACACCCGCACACACACACACACACACACATACGAGAGCTCGTTTTTGTTTGTGATATATATTTAACAAGCGCATAAATATTTTTGCGACACTAAATTAAAATATATATACAGATTGCTTTTCGTTTTCCATAAAAGTCAGTGGCATGAACTTTAATCTGCCCCACAAACACACACACATACACACACGCATACACAGTAGAGCAAAAACCACAACAATGAGTAGTAGTAAATTGACTAGAAAGGGCAAGACCAGGAAGCTTACTGGTGCCCCTTCACCTCAGCATTCTCATCCTCATCCGCATTCACCCACAAGAAGCGGACGTAGTTGAGACATCACTCAAACACTAAATTGACAAAAGATGTCAGTCAGACCAAGAGAGAGAGAGAGAGAGAGGGAGAGAGAGGAAAAGAGAGGATGAAAGGCAAGACATTGAATGGGCAGGGCAAGATGAGGCAAGGTCAGCAGCCCACACACAACACAACAGAGCACAGCACAGCACAGGCACAGAACAATGCGACATGCTGATAATGATGATGATGATAATCATGATGATAATGATGATGATGATGCTGCTGCTGATAATAAGCTTTTACATGCTCTGATGAAGTGATAAATACATTATGAATGGTAAGCTATCTAAGAAAGGCAAGCAACTACAAACCAAGCCGAGGCAAACCAACCCACTCACCTCCTAACCCCGTGAGGCATATGTGTGAAAATTGTTGCTTGATTGTAGGAACCAACCGCAAGCGAATGGAGGATGGCTTTATAATTGAAGGCGCTGCTCTAACAATGGGCTAATTAGAAATAAATTAATACACAATGCCGCAACTTATTGAACTGCTTGGGTCAACAACCACTTGAAGCCAGAAGTGGATCACCCCTTGTCACACATCTCACACATTTGCAGGAGAACAAATGAATTAAGTCTAAAAAAAAAAAAAATACTTTCTGGCATTTATATCTAAGTGTGAATATGTTAGATATCTTATCTTTAATCAAAACAAATGAACTAATAACTAAAAGTCTGTCATGGAATGAGCAAGAAAACTTCTGATAAAGACGCCTCGTCATTGGGGGGCCATATGCACAACAATCTCGTTTAGCTCCTGCCTTTAAATCAGTTAAACTCATTTCTAATGGCCTACAAATCACATTTATTAAAGGTCAAGTCATTATCCGAGAATCAAAATGATAATGATAGCCACAAAAAAGGGAGAGGGAGAGCGAGAGGGAGAAAATAAAAGGCAATAAGAGAAATGTTTGCCACAAACAAATTGAACTTTGCACTTTCCAGAGGGCATGGGGAGGTTGGATGGATGGATGGTTGTGCCAGCGGCTGATTTGCGGGGCAAAACTTTTGCCATGCATCATCAATAAGAAATAAGTTTTTGTTAAGGTCAAGTCAATCGCTTTGACGTTTTAACATAAATATTTGATAATCACACGTGGCAGGCTGGCGGGACGGCAAGTCCCTTGGCCTGTCCAACCCTTATCAAGGACGACGCATTCCTCCTACCTTAAAGCCGCTATTGCTCGGCTGGCGAAAGAAACGAAACGAGCTCGGTGTATCGATGGTAGCTGTCGGGACAGAACTCCATGTGAACTGCTCACACTGGACTGACGGAACCAGGGTAACGAAATTTTGCGTCGACTTTTACGCTGAGCAGGTTGTTGCTGCTGCTGCTGCTGTTGCTGTTGCACCGTTGGGAAAGTAAAGGGTGACTGCTCTTGGTTAACTGGAGCAGTGGCTGGTGGTTTCGGTGATGTTGTGGCATCTTCATCAAGCGTGCAGAGCGGTGTGTTCTGTGCCGAATCCGCCAATGAGGGCGAGGGCGAGGGATCTCCCACAGCAATGGGAGCACTCAGGGGCAGTGGAGTATTGGGAAGTGAGACATAACCAGCGACGCCGCCGCCGCCGCCGGCGGAGCCGCTGCTGGTCGATTGAATGGCGTCGCCAGCACTTTTGTCCAGGCTCTGCTGTTGATCTCCGGTGGAGCACTTGAGGCGATCCAATGTGGTTTTCTTGCCACTGCCCCCGCTGGCACCTCCTGCATCAGCCGAGTCCACGCTATTCATCCGTTCGTTTAAGAATTTTTTCACACTTTTCATTATGTTGGCTTTGGTTTTTCTTTTATTTTCTCTTTTTTCCTTACGCCTCCTTTATTTAAATTTGATTTCTTCTTTTTGTTTTTTTTTTGGTTTCGTTTTTGGTATTTTTGGGTATTTTCAATTTCACTTTAAATTCATTTTGTCATTTCAATACTGTGAGAGGGAGAGCCCGAAAAGGGGATGAATGGAAAACGGTGACTCAGTGGCTGGGTTTGGCTTTAGAGAAGCCAGAGGGGCTTGCCCCACTCCTCTCTCTGTTTTTATTTTTATAACGATTTCGGGTCTGTGGCTTACACCAGGCACCAGGAACAAATCAATAAAAAACAACAACAAAAAATGCCTAAACCCGTTGAAGAGCAGGATGGGTGGGGTATAGGGGGCGACAGGGGTAGGATTTTGATTTTTATTTTTAAACTTTTACGCTGATTGAATTTTACACGGGGTTTTAGGTAGTGGCACCACCGTTCGAATCTCGTTCCGGAGGTAATCTCTTTGCGTTTAAATTACTTTTAAATTTTCTTTGAATGAACAAAAAATAAAAAAAGAAAAAAAAAACCGACATACATATTCATATTCGATTTTTATGCAATATTTATATTCCCCCCCTTTTTCTTTTGGTTGGTTTTTTGCTTTTTGTTTTGATTGTGAATTATTATTAATTTTGTTCTTCGGTTTTTATTTTTCTCCGTTTTTGTTTTCATTTCAGATAAAAAGCTGCTGCCGGACCCACAATTTATCTTGAATTTTTGCTAGTCTCACGTTTTGTTTACACATCTACCTATAAATATATATATATATATATATTTGTATGTAGTCTTTCCCTCTCCCCAATACCCTCTGTTGCCTCCTGCCCATCTATCTATATGTTTGTTATTTTTACACTTTCGTGTTGTTGTTGTTTTTGTTGCCTCAGCTGACGACGATTTCGTTACCAGGTTGCTGCCAAACAGAATGATGGGCCATCAAGGGGATAAAGGGCGGGGGGGGGAAGAGAAGTGGAGGTGGTTTGAGTATTGGCGGCCAGGGGCAGGGTAGTGTTTCTCACAGTTTTGTGGCAGGTGCGCCATAACGTCCGCCACTTGGCCGATTAAAAATTTTGTGAGAAAACGAACAAAAAAACAACAACAACAAAAATAATAGCCTCATCCCAATCCAAACGACCAACACCCACCACAAAAAGATGCCCTCTAAAATAGTTTTTAATAGAAAATCTTTAAGCATTGCAAATGGAAAGCGGAAAAGTATTTTTTTCCACTAAATTAGAAAACAAATGGCAAACGAGAAAACACATTTACAAAATGTCCTAAATATTCAATTTTAAGGCCGTAGAATTCAGTTAACAAATGAAGGTTACACTACACAACACATATTATGCTCTCTCGCACTTAGACAATTCAAGACACACGCTCTACACTGAGAACAATTCACCAAGAAGAAGAAGAGAAAGAAGAGAAGAAGGTAACGAAAGGATTGGGGGTAGAAGAAGTTCTTTAGTAAGCAAATCCTGAATAACTCAAGAAATACCTAAAGAATCTAACCTGATGAAACCACATTATGTCGATCTTAATGTACCCCTTTTGTTCTATTAGATCAATAGGGTATGCCAAGCGGGGTCAAATTAATGTGTTTCTGACATTGGCCTTTTGTTTTTGTCGGGGACACGGAGCGACGAGATCTTCTCTCAGTGTACCATGTACGCGTGAAAATTTACATATGTTTGTGGAAATTTGCAATGGCCATTTAGAAATGTTTTCCGTGCTATGTGTGGGCGGGTGTCTCTCTCTCTCTCTTAGTTTGTGTGTGTGTGTGTGTACGCCAGCTGGCTCGCTGCTAAGTGGCGTTGGGCCCATCCCTAACTGAGTTAAGGGAATGGGGATTATGTTTTCTTTACTTTTTGTGTGCGTGTGTGTGTGTGTTACGTTCTCTCTTTTACTGGTTACTGGCATTAAAAAGTTTGTTTTACACCCACACTGGAACGAACCAACGAACGTACGAACGACAGCGATGACAATGATGATGATGATAATGATGATGATGATGCCTTTACGTTGTCTTCTCGTTGACATTTTGTGGCGTTGACAAAATGCCAGAAATTCCCTTTTCCTAATGCCCCTAACACCCGCACCCGCATCCGCATCCTACACCCTGCACTCTGCACCCTGCACACCGCACCCGGCTGAACCAGCTGTCTCGCTGCTCGATCCCCTCAAACCGTCAACGTCTGCTCCTCCATCTTAATACTCTTTCATTTCATTCACTCAAAAGCCAACTTAATTCAATTTTTGCAAACGAATGCACACAAACACAGGCAAAGATAGGTGGGGGGGCGGGGTCAGAATGAGAGGGGCAAGACTGTAAGTTTAAGTTGGTTTAGATTTCAAACTAAATTAATTGAGTAGGTACCCGAAAGCAGATTAAAAACAAAACACAAAACTAAAAGGAAACAACTTTTATTTTGCTTAAATTAAATGTGTAAATTTTTCATAGGGTTTATCTCTTCTGGTGGTGGTTTGCGGTTTGGATTAGAGAGAGGCATAGAAAAATGCCCCCCTCCCACTCTCTGTCTGTATTTCTTCTCTAATAAGCGGAGGGGGTCGGTTTGTGGGAGGACGAGGAATTGCAAATGCAATCTCTATAATTATAATGACCAAAACATGTCGTGTCGTGGCATTAGCTAAGCTAACACAAAACGCTTTTTGAATATTAAAAAGAGGCAAAACACACACACAAAAAAAAAAAAAAGAAAAACGCAAACGAACAAAACACAACAACGACAACAAAAATAAAATTGCAATAGATAAGTATGTGGAATTCTAATTGAGCCAACAAACACAACAACAACAACAACTACACCATAAACCATATATCGGGGAAAATACAAGGAAAATGGAAAATGAAATTCTCGGAAAAATGAAATGAGATGAGAGAAAGGAGAAAATCCTTCTTGCGCTAAATTCAATAAGTCTTTTTGGGTGTTAAACTATGAAAACGGATTACGAAGGCAGAGAGCAGAGGGCAGAGGACTGAGGCAAGGGCAGGAAGCTAAATTGATGATGCTCAATTTGCAAGGGAGCGATGTGGTAATGAGTCTGATGTATTTCCTCTTCAAATTTAGTTTGCCCTTTTGTGTATCGATACACAAAACCATCAATTAAAAATATCTTCAGAGAATTATATGCTTATGAAAGGTTTTTCTCTCTAACTAATTCATAATTGCTCGTACACTTTATCCACTTGAATCTGTTGCGAATCGAAACAGTTTTCCCCCAATCTACAGCCAATTCAAAAGTCAATGGATTGTTGCACAACAAATCAAAATGTGTGTTTCGGTTCGAATAAATAAAACGATTTTTGTATAAATAAATTAACTATTCGCGCGTGTTAATATGTATCTATGTGTGTATGTGTGCATGTGTGCGTTCCTTAATCCGTCGGAACAGGTAATAAATGAAAAACAAGCCATTGGGAAAATTAAAAATAAATGCACAAATTGCAAATGCAAATTAAACATTAAAAGCAAAATGCAAAAAAAAAAACTCTAAATATGAAACAGATTTTGGGCAGATCTTTCGATCGGATGGGAAAACCCTTATATGATGGCGAATTGTTACCATATATGGATATGGAATAGTTATTATCTCTCTCTCTGGATAACAATGGAAAAATACCTATATCAATATACATACATACGTACTATATGTACATATATCTAAGTATAAATGGATTTGTTTATACTTTTTTTCGATAAGAAATGTCACAGAAAACCAAAAAATATGAGAACTTTGTGTGCAAACTCATGTCTCGTGTTTCTGTCTCTGCTTCTTGGGTTCCATGTCACACTCTTGTGATCGTCTTGCAGTTTGACATGGAGTTAAGGAAGGGGCTAGGCGAGAGGCGGGAAAGACGGGAAGGGGGTGAACATGACCCGCAAATGAAACTGCTATTCAAGTGGCTGAAAGGCGTGAAAAAGGTCAAAGGCAGCCTGAGGGAAAGAAGCTGTTAAAGACAATTTTGTTTCATTTTTCTTGTTTTTTGTTTTTTGTTTTTGGCTCAGCCTCCTCCCTCACATTTTTGCTGATTCTTTTTTCTTTTTTGGCTGTTTGGCAAGCGAAAAATGCTGAAAAAGGATTTTCCCGCACGTCCTTTCTTCGCTGATGGTGGGCCTCGAGAAATGTGTGTTTGGCAAAGCAGCTTTTTATCATATATTTACATTTATTTATTAAACTTTCTTTTTTTGTTATTGTTGCTGGCGTTGTTTTGGTTAATTTTCATAAGTGCCTTTTGCCAGGTTTATGTAATCTTAGTTCGTTTTTTTCTCCGCTATTTATATTTATTCGTTTAGTTGGTGTTGCGTATTTTTTTTTTTTTTGATTGATATATATGTATCGCTATCTATTTCTTGGACTGTTATCTTTTATTTGCTTATCAGCTGATTAAAGTCAATTTTCTAGCTACTTGAGAGCTAAGCGGCAAAACACAAAAAAATTTTCATACAAATTAACTCTGGCCCGGCGTTGTTCGGCTTCGTTCTGTGCGTTGGCTCTTGGAATATTTTCACTTGGTTTCTTTGTGACGTTATTTTTGGGTTTAAGACGAGAGAAGGACAGAACTGACAGACAGTTGGAGTCAAAAGTTGAAGAGTGCAGCAATTGCAGAGCACATTTAAAAGTTAGTTAGACGACGAGAACGATGAATATAAGATGATGTTGCTGCCGTTGACATTGCTGTTGCTGTTGCTGCTGATGCTGTTGCTGCTGTTATTACTGACGATGGTAATGTTGCTGCTGGTACTGCTGCTGCTGTTGGTGCGAATGACTGCGATACGATTGACCGGGCGGCAATGGCATCGGATGGCATCTGCAGGCAGCAGAGTCAGCAAGCAAAACGAAGAATAAAAGAAGTACAGAGCTAGAGGACAGAGCCCGACAACGACGACGACGACGACTACCACCAGCTACCAGCAGCACGGCGGAGACGACGACCGACACGGAGACGGAGACGTAGACGGAGACAACGAGACAGCGACAGAAGAACCTTTTGGCTTAAACTCTACGAAGCAACTGGAGCAGCGGCAACGGTTGCGGCTACGCAATGCCGACAGCGACAGCGACAGCGACTACGACAGCCACGACGCATCGCATCGCATAGAGCCAAAAGACCAACAACAAATAGCTTAACCCATGTGCCTCGAACAGATTCCTTTCACCGCCCGCCATACCCCCAAAAACCGAAATGATGGGTGGAAGGGGCCAATAAGGGAGAACGAGCTTTTCAGAGAGCACCAGAGAGCCGCATTGGAGCTGGCAATTAGCGAAAAGCTTTCCCTCGCTCTCTCTCTCCTCTCTCTCTCTCTCTCTCATTGTATTGAAGTGCCAGAAGCATTTTTGCAAAGAGGCGCGCAATTTGTTTTAGCTTGATAAAAATATTGCTTAAAAGGAATTTCAGATGATTTTGTACAAAATGTTTTTCACTCTCTCTCTCTCTGTCTCCCTGTCTCTGTCACAGCCTCTCACTCTTGCCACACTTAGTTTCTGTAGTTTTGAAATCTGTGAGCCATAAAATCTGTTCATACACCAAGCAGACAAAAATATTTGTGCTTTTCACCCAACGAGAGGACAGACAAAGTTAACTATAAAAAAAAGTGTCACATAAAATTTACATTAAGCAAATGTCAGACAAACGCTAAAAGCAAGTCATATATAATCCAGGATATACGCAAAGAAAGAGAAAGAGAGAGTGAACGCGACACACCACTGGAGAGGACCAACAGGACCAAGTTACGCACTCGGAAAAGCGGCAACGGCAACGAGGAAAATCTCATTAAGCCATGCTATGAATTTTAAACATATTTTTGCCACAAGCAAGTATTACGAGGCAAAGCGATTCGAGCCGACAAAACTAGTTTCCAGGCTAACAGCCAATAGTAGGCCAGCAAAGGAAGCCAGGCCAACATCATCGGAGCCAGCATCCACACACACACAGAGAAAGAGAGAGAGAGAGAGCAATGGAATGAACCGTTGGCATAAGTCTGTTTAGCGTGAGGTAGGACAGCATGAAAACAGAGAGAGCTTTCGAAAGAGCTTTGCATGCCTAAGCTTTAACAGTACCAACTTAACAGGGTTTTAACCCACTAAGAACCGTTTCGTTTAGATAGATTCTAGAGAAAAGGGCCAAGTTCCCAAACATATTTGACAATTGATCAAGATATATATAGTTAATAAATCGGACTCACCTTATTATCACTGTCTGTTGTATTGCCTGAACCGAAACTGGCCAATGAGCAACGATCGTGATCGTTCTCCGTTAGGGGCTCATCCAGATCACGGGATGATCGCTGAGATGAACCAGAGTGTTTGGCTGGCGATTTTGGCAATGTTAGCGAGGTGTCCGAGAAGAATGTTTCCTGCATGACTTCGCGCAGTTTCTTAACCCAAATCTGTTTCGTCTCCATGCTGTTTGCCTTCAAGACAATCCGGCAATCGGAGAGCATTGGCGAACGACCCGTCCACACGGCAAACTTTGTCTCATCCCCTTCGATGTGCTCGGTAATGCCGACATCGTTGGTCAGGAGTTTGCTTTTGAATATATATTTGACTGCATTCGATTCTTTGACCTCCTTGGCAAATAGTATGTACAATTCGAAGAGAAAAACGCGACGCTCGCGTCCCTTGCGTATTATTTGCTTGGTGTCCCAAGCCTGGAAGGCATCCTGGAGCACTACTTCGCCCAGTTTGTCCACCGAAACATCACAGTTTTCGAGCAGAGACAGATGCATGGCATCGTTGGCCTTCTTCGGCACATTGAGCATGACCTCGAGACCCTCCTTGATCTCGCCATGGCTCTCCTCGCAGCATGACAAGAGATCCTTGAGCAGCAGCTGATATTTGGTGATGCGTTGCACTGGTTTAATGAGATACGCGGGCAATGGATGCTCCACTTCGAGGCGGCGTTGCAGCTCCTCGAAATAGGTGCCCGCGTGTTGCACTAGAAGATTATTCGATGTCGTCTTGTTCTTACAATAATGCACATACATATCGAACTTGGATGCCCAGGTGACAAAACAATGACCCACATCCTCGGGCATTGTCTCGTACTTTTCGAGCTCTTTGAGGAAAATTTTCTGATGGAAATGATGTATCTCTCGAATGTTGCCAAAGATGACACTCTCCTGGCCCACAAGACCAGCTGGAACGTTGTTGCGACCACTGCGGAACTCTTCGGCAAAGGATTTAATGCAAGTGGCCAGATCATTGACATATGTCCGCTCCGTTTGCATCAGCTCGGCCATAATGAACTCTTTTCGTCTGGCCGATTTGCGTTTCTCTTCGTTGATCTCCTTGCTGACAGCCGATTTAACCGAACTACCAGTGAGTTTCGCCTCCAGAGTTGGATCCGAGTGACGATCCGCTGAGTTGGTGCTGCCCGAAGTGGAGCTAATCGAGCTGTTAGCATCGGATGACCCGAGCAGCAGTTGCTGCTGACTCATACCCAGAGATTTCTCGAGCTGCTCACAGTAGCTGTCCATACGATTACTGAAATCCTTATATCGCTGGTCCACCGATGCAACCCACTGCTTAATATCCGTGGCATGGGCGTGACCCTTCTCCACCAGTGTGTCGGCCAGTTGAATAAGCAACTTGACCCGCTCCCGTGTCTCCTTGGCCGTGCTGCGGAATTCGTTGTGCTCTCGGAGCAGACCCTCGGTCTCCTCCTTGGTGATGCCCACCAGATTCGAGCGAGATAGCAGATATCCCTCGCCTGTGTTGTGTATCCATTCGATGGCCTCTTTGGCACTCTTCTCAAACAGCACGAATTGCTGGCACTGATCCAGACACTTCTTTCGCATTGTCCAATAGTCGAGTACCTGATTCTCCTGAGTCAGCAACTTGTCCAGTTTACTCTTCACATGGGCCTCACAATTGCCCTTGTATTGGTAGTATTGCTGCGAACGATTCGCATATTTGAGGAATGTCTCCGCGGTGCGTCGAGCCAATGTGCAGGCCTTGAGAAAGGCTTCCTTTTGCTCCTGATGCTTGGACATATGCTGAATCACACTGGTTTGGACCTTATCACTGCCACTGCCACTGCCACCGCCGCCACACCAATCCTCCTCGCGTTTGTATTCCCTCTCCAGACTGTCTAAAACCGAGCAGACCTGCTCCGCCGTCTTAAAGAAATTCATTGAGGCTGTGACGAGTTTGTGCCGCTCCTCGGCATAGGTCACCAGCTGTTGCCACTTCTTGGTGACATCATCGCTGATATCGCGTATCGATTGCGGGTCATAGTGATTGGCATTGATCAATGCATCGGCTCGATATTTCACTTGCACAGCCGAAGTGTGCGTCTTCTCGATGGCAATCTGTGGAAAGTGAACAACAAATTAGAATACATGCATTCCCCATGGAACAGATGAGGGAGATATAGCTATCTCTCTCACTCTTATGCGTGACTTCTCACCTGAAACTGTTCGTGACCCTTGCGCAATTGTTCGGCCTCCTGCAGACTAGTGGGAGTGACAAACTGGCCACCAACATGGCCTCACCATTGCGAATCCAAGAGATGACCTGATTGGCATCATTCTGGAACTGACACAGCTGCACTGCCTGCTCCAATTTGGCTCGTTTCGCCTCGGACAGCTCCTCCAGATCAATTTCACGTTCACGCAAAAAGTCCAAGAGGTATTCAATACGTGCCTGGGCCGTATGCGTAGCATCGGCCATTGAAATGAAGCCGGCATTCTCGAAGAGTTGCAATATATCCTGACCCTGCTGCAGCACCTCATAGGTGGCATTCTGTATGTCCGTAACGGACTCGTTGTGCAAGCGTATAAGCGACTCAGCCTTCTGATAGTCACGCGACAAAACCTCATGCTGAAGTTCCTCTGACCAGATTTCCAGCTGCGACGACAGTTCCATGGCATCGCGTTCAAGTAACGCAAACGCAAAATGAGATCAGCACGAAATTTGCGGGCAGACCAGAGTTCCTCCAGTTCGATTTTCTGTTTGCTCAGTTTCTCCAAAGTGGCCTCCAAGGCGGCTAGCGAGCCAGTGTTATCGGCATATTCCAGTGAGCGCATCTCTTGTAGAAGAGCTTCGCCCTGAGCTATGGTGGTCATGCAGCGATTCACAGTGCTTTCCCGCTGATTCCTATACTGTTGCAGCAATCGTTCAATCCCCTCTAGATTCTCCTGCGAGAGACGAGTCTCATCCGTACTGACATCCGTACGCAACTGATCAATCCAGGCCGATTCTTCCTTCTCGTGGGTATAGAAGATCACAGCCATTTCGAGACGTCGTCGTCGTTGCTCTACCCGCTCCGCAAAGCTGGCCACCTGCAGTTCCAGCTCCCGTGCCACTGAGTATATCTCATTGGGATCTGCCTCACCACTGCGGGCTAACTCTTCGGCGGCGGAAAGTAATTTCTCTGCATTGCTATAAGTATTTTGGGCCACATTCTCGAAATGCTCATGGGAATTTTGATAGACCTGCGCCTTGTGCAAATTTCGTCCGATTCCCGTGTTCTTGCGCAAGAACACCTCGCCATGATTCTTGAGCCAGTCGAGCACTTGCTTCACATCCTCCTGGAAGAGGCGCAGCGCCAGAGTCTGGTGCAAGCGTATCTTCTCCTGATGCCACTTGGCCTCCAGTGTGCGATGGTGACCCAGAATCTGATGGATGACAGCCAAAACATGGCTGGCCCCCTCACTGTAGTCGGCAGCTGGATTCTGACGCTCGTACTTATTGAAATTCGCACTATTCTTACGGTGATCGGGCACTCCGGGAGGCGGCGGCTGATTACAGACCTGCACCAAATGATCCAATTGATAGAGCAATTTCTTACTCGTCGAATGGACCTCGGTGTAGGCTGACACATGGCCTCATACAGCGACTGATGCGTTCGTATGGCCGTCTCCAAGCTCTGAATGTCCGAAGGAAGGGGCTGCGAGGCCTGACAGGCAGCTGCCCAGCTGACCACGCTATTGCAATATTGTTCGGCCTTGTGATGGAAGAGTACGCTCAATTGCAGCACAGCCGTGCGCTCATCCAGCCCAGCAGCGAAATTCTTCCAGGTGCGTTTCCAGACGTTGGGCCAAGGTTTTTATATGCTGTGCAGCATAATGTTGACTCTCGATAAGGCGGGCGGCCACAGCCAGAATGCGATCGATATTCACCGAGACGTTCATCGAGGCAACGGCAAATTTCTGATGCTCATCCTGCAGTGACTTTGCCACTGAATAATTGTGGCCAATTTCCACATAGCTCATTTGGAACACATCTCGATTGTGTAGAATCCAGTCGAACATTTTCTCACAGTCCTGCTCGAAGAGTCGCCACTGGAAACACTGATCGAGTTTGGCCTTCTTGTGCTGCCACAGCATCAGAAGGCTCTCCTGGCCTGTGTGAATCAAGTCGATTTGCCGCAAAGCCTTATTAATGGCCGCTGCCATATCGGGATTGGCCACACGTTGCTGTGCGGCCGATGAAGTACCCGAATCGACACTGGCCGTATCATTGGAAGAGGCAGTGGCCGATCCTGTGGCCGTATTCTGCAAAAAGAAATATTCGAAAAGAGTTTAGAAAAGTGTTGGCGAAGAAAGCAATTCCTACTCACCTGTCCTGTTGGACAAGTCCCGCCACCAGCCACCATATTTATCTTGGGCATAAGCTTCGTACATTGGACATCCAAGTCCCCAATGGGCAATTTGTTAATCTTTTTGCGCATTTCGTTGTGATGATCGATGGCATGCCGAGCCTGCGTTACATCCTCGGCAAAATCGTTACGATTGAGATCCTCCTGCAGATCGTCAATGCGATCAGCCATATCACCCGCTAGCCAGAAGAAGTCCTCAATGGCCATGCGGGCCTCGGTCCACTGTTGATGATCGTATTGCTGCTGTCCCTCAAAGTCACTGGTCAACTGATGCGATTCGGCTATTTTGTGGAGTGCCTCAATCGATATGGTTGTCGTCTCAAATTTGTATTTATGCGATGAAATCGAGGCTCGTTGCTTTTGCCAAAAATTATCCGGCTTTATGATCACCACATTGTGGATATTCGCACTGAAGTGCTCCTGCAGCACTTTCAATATGGTCTTCACATTGGTCGAACAGTTGCCATTACCTCGCATGTCAATGATGACTGTGAAGCCGAGATTCTTGGCCACATCGCTGCAGAGACAGAACAGAAAAATCAGAATCAAAGTGAAAGGTGAACCGTTAGTTAGAACGAGAGAGCGCCAACTCTAACTACACTGCAGAAAATAAAATCGAATCTTAAATCGAGAATATTTGCCCCAAATAATTTAAAAATAACTTCCGAAAAGGGAAGTTCTTTCTATTTGGACCCCTTTATGAATCCTAAAATAAATAAACCCCAAAACATTCAATTAAAAGGGGAAAAATTCCTATTTTTAGAATTTAATTTCTCCAAGTGTAGAGCTAGAAGACTGGATGAGAGAGAGAGAGAGAGAGACTTTGTCGTGGCCCTACTAAGTGAGTGAGAGTGTCTCTAGCTGTCTTTGGTTCGTTGCTCTGCTCCGCTTGGGCTTGGGCCCTGTTTACGTCTCTTGCATAAATTATGACATTTTCTATGGCTTTGACACCAATTTTGGTTCATCATCATCATTTCCAGTTAGCTAGCTGGGCTATAGTGTAGCTCGCTCGTGCCTAGCCCGCTCTGATTTGCATTCCATTTGAATTCTAATCACCCGATTAGCTTTTATAAATATACAAAAACATATATCAAAAATTATATATACATAATTCGTTTCTTTCATATCTTCACGCTCTTTTTTTTGTTTGTTTTATATTTGCCGCTATTTCTTCCAAGGGATGCAAAAGTGACATAAAAAAGAATTGTTGCACGTATCAAAAGATAAACTTTTAATCGTGAGAATTGACCTGAAAATCGGTTAAGGGCGACAAGTCTAAAACGATTTCAATTGCGACAATTTAAAGAGGAAGTTCTCAATGTAGAAAAAGAATTTTGCGGGAACGATTAAAACAATTTAAGAAGGCATAAAGGAACGGGTCAGAAACGGGTGAGAACCTAAATTTATATCTCAATTAATTGAAAGCAGAGAGAGAGAGAGAGAGAGAGAGAGAGAGAGAGAGGAGAAGTTTGGGTCTATCAATTTATTAAAATAAATTTTTCAATCAATCGACAGTTTTCCTTTTGGAATCTCACTTATTGGAATGGCATTTCCTTGAAATATTTGAATGACTAATCGAAAATGCTGTCCACATACATATATTAAAGGGAAAAGAAAAGAAAAGAAAAGAATTTTATACATTTATTCTTGTTTATGCCAAAGCTATTTAAAGGAATGAAACAAAGACTGGAAAAGAGAGAAAAAGGAAGGGGAAAAAACAAGAACAATAATAACAAAACGAAGAAGGGAAATATGTCGCCCGCATTTCGAATCGAAATCAGAATTGGAAAAAAAACGAAACCAAAACAAAAGCCACGCCATGCCACACCACAATAAATACACACGCACACTCACTTGCACACCCAGCAGACAAGCAGCAATAATCAAAAATCGTTTATATAACCCATAAATCTGTTGAAAATTAAACAACGAGACGAGAGAATCAGCAGAGGCTTGACTGAGGAACTGAGCAACTGGGCAACTGGGCAACTGAACAACTGAGAAAAAGGAACGTGTCTAAAATGCTGAGAACTTTTTGCTTCTCCATTGGGAGGAGACGCAGCGAATTTCACAGAATTTGCATTGACGTCGAGTGACTTCAGTTTACCAAATTGGCGGAGTCGCCAGACCAAGACAAAGAAAACCAAGATATAAACAAAAAAAAAAAAAAAGACGGAAAAACACAAGAAAGGAAAGAAACAAACTAAAAAGAGCAACAAAAAAAAAAAGAGTGTTTCGCATAAATAAAATACATTAACTCGATGTGACGACTTCGAGATGCCCATTAACAGGGTAGAAAGGTAGTCGTCGTACTTATTACATTTGCGATTTCAAGAATTGAAACTATTTAGAACTATAGACAAACATTTTTCGATCTAAACTGTATGCCAAGTTTATTAAGCTGAAATTGTCATTTGATCGTTTCCCTTTTTGATAATATACAACATATTTGAGGAGATTTTAGGAACGTTAGCTGCAGATATGCCACGTTCCATTGCTTGAAAGGTAAACAATCCATTTGTATATCTCGAAAGTAAGAGAAACCTGGTTACAGGGTATAACCAAGCTACTCACAGGCCCAAGATAAGGTAAGCAAGGCAGAGAGAGAAGGGGATAGAGACATTGTGCCTCTTGTTACTTTTTGTCGGTTGACTTCGATTGGAGATAAGAGAAGGGTTTGGAATGGACTTGGGCAATGACAATGTTGCTGCTGCTGCTGTCGATGTCGCCGATGTCGTCGATGTTACGTTATCAGTCAACCAAAAGCAAAGGTGTCTAGGCTACACATACCTACACACATACATATATGCGTGTGTGTGTATGTGGGCCACCGAGATAGTGCGATGACAATAATGTTTCTTGTTACTTGCTGATAAGCGTTGGCGTGGGAATGCCCGGAATTGCCCCCGCATATTCGTTTCACTCGTTTCGTATTTGCTGTGATTCACGTTTAACCGTTGCGCGGCTCATTAGCATTCAAATTATCTATAGAGTTGAGTGGTGTCCCCCTTCCCAACCTCAACTCCGCCTGAGTACCCCAATGAGTTCAGTGAGTTCTCTTTATGTTTGGGTAGCTTCTTTTTCTTCTTTATCTTCTTCTTCTTCGGACTTGCTCCCTTTTGGCTTTCGTTGGTTTAGGTCTGTGTCGCAATCTTTGGGTCAGCATCATCATCTCATCATCATCATCATCAAGTTTTCAACATTATCTTTATCATTTGCGAGTTTGTTGCCATTGGCACAAAGAAATTTTCTTCTTTATATAAGGATACTCTTTATGTTTGGCAGACTGAATGGCAAAATATGAATGCAATGAATTCTTAATGTTAATGGTAATAAACTAAAATATTTCCAATCAAATATAAAGATTACTTTTGTCTGTTGTTATTTGGGAATATTATTTAATTCGTTTCTCTTCGACAAATGAATTCTGTCGATAATGGATTATTCTAGATGGATTTTTGCATACGAGTGTCTAGTTTTTTTATATTAAGGCATTGCTTAATTAATTATTGATTATGGCCCTTTTTCACCTCCTTTGCTAAGCTGTCTCTCGCCGTCTTGTTACCATAGATGCTAAATGAGAGCCATCTAGAGAAGAGAAATGTTTATTTTCTTTACATTCTTGGAACTAAGGTTGTTTGTTTAAGTGTTTTTGTTTCGTTTTGTTTATTAATTTTCAAAGAGTATTTTCAATTCGTCAATATTTAATTAGTTCTACTTTCCATAGCTTTCTTTCATTTTGCTATTGTTCATTATTATTAGTTTTGTATTTCGTTTTTTGTTTTTCTCATTCTTTCTTTATGTTGTTTTGACTCTTGGCCGCAGCCACATTAAAAATCTTTCGCATTCTTTTCAAGCCCGTTCAAGCTTCAATCTCTTGTTGATGATGATGATGATGCTCAAAGCCAAAGCCGAGAATGTTGAGATGCCGGGGCCGGTTTTTGCGCTTCCATTCCATTCCAATCCGATTTCGATTCTCTCACTTCTCTCTCTTTCTCTCTTTTACTCTCTTCTTTTCAGTGTTATGTGGCTGGGTTGGCTTTCTTTTGTTGCACAGATTTATGCAACTTTTTTTTGTTCTCTGCTGCTGTTGCTGCTGCTAGTTTTATTTTTAATAATGTTTACTTTTATGGAGAGCGCGTTTTTTTTTTCTTTGCTGCTGTTTCTTTTCTTTGCCAATTGTGAGATGTGCCCGCCCCCCCATAGCACCTTCTCCTCATCCCACAGTGTGCTCTCAATGTCAATGTGTGCCCGCGTCTCTCTCGACGATGATTCATAAAATATGCGGCTGCAGTCGGCCGACGGCGGCGACAACGACAACGACAACGACGATGACGACTATAACAGGAAAATCAAGTGGAATGCAATGCAGCTGCAGTGGCAGTAACATCAGCAGCAGCTGCTGCATTCGGGTGCGGGTGGGAGTGGTGGGTGCAGAAAATGCTGCCAAAATTGCAAACGTTGCGAAGCGCCGCAGCAACGCGCCACCAACGTCAGCTGACACACAATGAGCACCCATTGTGAGTGTGTTTGTGTGTGTGTGTTTGTTGAACTGAGTCTGGGGAGTGGAGAAACAACTACATACTTCAAGAACTTTGAACACTAAAGGAACTACACCCTTTGCCCCACCCTTCAACTTCTTCAGCTAGTTTTACGCCGCCTTAGGTGCAGCCTTACCACAGTGGGTCCAACTACGACTTCAAAAGCTTAGCCCAGTTCAAAAATGTATCTTTAATATTACTTTGAAAGCTTAGCTCATTTCCATGTTGAAGTTTTAAACTAATCAGCGATTTGATTGAATTTTGTTTGTTACAGTTGTTTACTTTTTTCAATTTTGTTGTTTATTTTTCAACTAGTCTAGACCCACTGTGCAATTGATTGGCAATGAAAATTGTCTGCAATAATTTTCAAATATATATATTTTTTCTCAAAAACCTGAAGGCCGCAACTGATCAAATTTGACAGCATCACTTAGAGGTGATTTCATATATAAGTATAATATTTAAAGAAACAAAACAACTTTTCCTATTTTTATATCATATATGTAAGTCAACTAATTATGATTCTTTTTCTATTTCAATTCAATCTGATGTTTCCGAAGGGAAATGAATATAGTTAACCTTAACTGATCACAACTCACCTTGGTATGCTTATCAGATAGATAAGTAAACGCCGCAAATCCTCAAGCTTTAATCGATCTCGCTTCGTTGTGGCTGGAAAGCATAATAATGGTCCGCCTCGTCTGTCCCGGCCGCCAGTCAAGAGGACCACCCGCTCCTGGAGCAAAGTGAGTAGATCTCTAGCCCGTTGGCCATCCATTGTGTTGATGATGCTGGTCTCCAATGGTGTCTGATGATGATGATGATTATGGCCAGATGATGATCACCAGATGATCGCCAGATGCAGATGATGCAAATGGGGATGGAGATTGGATGATGATTGGGCTAACCACTTAACTATGCAGAAGGCAGTGCACCATAACGGATGAATTTCTTATTGTTGTTTTTGTTGTTGTTTTTAATTTCTATTTTCCTTTTTTATCTTTTTTTGTGCTTCTCTTGCAGTAATAAAAATTTCACTTAATGTACAATAATATTTGTTGTTGTTTTTGTTGTTGTTACACTTTTGCATGCATTAAAGGTTTTCATTGATTTTCGCAGAAAATTTCTCGCTGGCATTTTCATGGTCACTATGTATGTTTGTGTGTGTGTGTGGTGGATGGATGAATGGATGGTTAAATGAATAGAAGAGAAAAGTAAAACAAATTAGCAAAATTGAAAAAGACAGAGAAAGGGAAGCGAAGAGAGAGGGATAGCGTGAGAAGTACGGGGGGGGGGGGGGGGGGGGGGGGGGTGAGAAGTTTATAATATCTTTTTGGATTTAGAATTTTTTCTTTTTTTTTTGTTATTTTCCAGTTAGTCAACCCTCAACACACAAACACATGCACACGCGAACACAATCACACACACACACACGACACAGGCAGAGACAGGATCTTTTAAGCGTGGGCGATGCGGAGGGAGAGCCACCAAGCGTGAGGGAGACAGATAGAGAGAGACACACACATAGAGAGGGGGCGGGTGTTCATTATAGGTGAAGAACTCGGAATAGAATGCTGGGTTTGGGAGGGGATGGCGGACGAGTTGTGTCATAAATCAACTGTCGGAGCGTCACGCGACTCAACCGCATAAAAACATAAAAATCTTCTGCATTATATGTATACATGTACATACAAATGCTCTTATTCTTTATTTTTAAAACACACAACAAACACATATATGTATATACACACTAACATACACTCCACACACACACACATGCATTTGGTAGAGCAACCAAACAAATGGGAAATTGTATTGTTGTTGTTGTTGCTCTTGCGTTTCGCATTTGCCGTTTGTCATATGCCACGATTATAAATTATTTGTATTGCACTTGTTTGATTCATTCAATATAAACTTAGACTTGTTGAAATTCCAAAAATTTCATTTATTACAATCACATCTTGTTCACAATTCGCATCTATAGTATATATCCAAAATTCACTCCGACTCCGCATTCGCATCCATCAGTGTTGCCAGAAACTAAATCGATTTTCCACTAATACTGGCAACACGAAATTAAGTGTTAGTGTGGCCACTTTGTGCAGGCAGCAGGGGTATCGATAACAAATAGTGGGAAAAATGGTGGGGGGGGGGGTGCAAATTCAATAACTATTTTTCTTGTTGGTGATGGGCACACTAACTGTGCAGCCTATAACCGTTTATCGATATTGTGTTGCGATTAATAAGGATTGTCTGCAAAAAAAAATCGATAAGAAATTTAGCTTTTTTTCAGCTGCAGTCATCGATTTGCGCAGCATGTTTTTACAAACAAACGGCAACTCGGTGACTCAATTGAGGGTTGCCAGTATCGAAGAAAACTTGTAATTTTTATTTATGTTTTTGTTGTTCCTATAATTAAACAAACAGAGTTAAACAAACTCCAACTCAAATTTGATTAGCATTATGGAAATAAATCGCATGATTAATCAATCGCTGCGCCATCAATTGAGCGGCCAGCTAAGCAAGTACACAAATGTAATGAAAGGTAAGTTCAATGCAAATGCTGATAAACACTTATCAGTATCAGTGACGTCACAGCTGCATAATTCGCTCTCTCTCTCTCTCATTTGGAAGGATGGCAATATCGCTGGTTCACCGTGGACCCCAAGACAGGATTCCTAAGCTATTATCTATGCGATTCGGCGGCGGTGGGTGACGACATTGCCCCATCGCCACATGTACTAGCCAGTGCTCCGAGGGGTCAAGTCCAATTGGCCGGCGCTGTGGTCTATCCCAGCGATGAGGATTCTCGCACTTTCTCCATAGCCTGCGCTTCCGGGGACACTGTCAAATTGCGTGCCAACGATGCTCGCGCACGCCAGGAATGGGTTGATGGTCTTCGCGCTGTCGTCGAGAGCCATACCAAGGCCATGGATATAAGTAACTCATCGCCATTGCCGCCGCGTGAACTACTGGCGGCCTCCGATGCCATGGTCTCGGCTCGTCAGGCCTTGTTTCTCACCGAACAGTGGTTAGTTGTAGATGTGCTCATTTCCCCCCATTACATCTGGTTTAATCTCGTTTTCTGTGTGTATTCGTTCTAGCAATGCATCGCTGGCCCGTGCCATTGAGAATATTGATTGTGCTTCCTTTACGCCTACTGATCCCGATCTTCTGCTACTCAAAGCCATTTCCACGGCCAGCACGCAGTGTCTGCATCAGTGCCTCAGCCTCCTGCAGCGCCATCAGGAGATTAACCAACCGCCGCCGCCCACAAACGAGACCATTCCCATTGCTCCTGTCTTGCTCTAAGCGCACATTCAGCTAATTTGTTGAATTCCTCCTTTGTGATCTAAGTTAAAAGTATTTAAGCAGCAATAAATCGCAAATTAAATTGGCAATAATCAATGATGCCAACATTTTTGAAAAACAAACAAACCGATAACTAAAAAAATGCCTCCCTCTTTTCACATAATTAATTGGGGCTAAGAAGAACTTTGGCAACAATTTCTTATCGACTCTCAGGTGGAGCTGTTCGATAATCTAAGGACATCAAAAAGTCACAATGTTTAGTTTATTTTTCTTGTTTTAAATATCAATCGAATCACAAGAAAACAGGATATGCCCTATCAATGATAGATCAGATGCGTATAGATTTTTATGAAAAATAGTCGGAGTCCGACTGCAATTTTTCCCCATGTTTTTTCCCAAACATAAAGACACAAAAGGCTGGATTTTTTTTTTAGGTTATTTTTCAATTGTTTTTATAAAATACTTTATGTTTTGTTTTTTTTTTTTTGGTTTTTGTATTTTTCTTGTTGTTGTTTTTGTTGTTGGGTTAATTAGAACATTCATTTCGACATTTAAAGTTAATTTGAACATAAAGTTTTGCACTAAAGTGAGTGTTTTTTTTTTGTTTTCTTTTCTTTGATAAAAAAAAAATTCGAGTTGTTTTTGTTGGACATTTATATACGATTCATTATTATTTTAATTTGTTGTTGTTGTTGTTGTTGCTGGTTATCGCCATTCTCCGTTTATGCCAAAAATCCGTACAAAGATTCCAACTCATTTATTTTATATTTTACATGCTATACCAGAAATTCTTTTTTATTTGTTAAGTTTTGCTTTTATTTTTGTTACTTATTTTTTATTTGGTTTTTTGTTTGTTTTTTTTTTCTTTTATATATGTGGAACATCAAATTCTATATTTTTCTTATTCATTTTTCTTTTTATGGTTTTTCCTTTTTTTTGGTTGTTTTTATGAATTGTGTGTGACGGGAAGTGGGGGAAGGGGGAGACATACATTAATATATATATATATAATAATGTGGTTTATGTTGTTGTTGCTGCTGTATGTTGTTGGGCTATGGCTATTGTTTGCTGTAAATTAATAAGTTTATTTTTTATTATTTATATAATATTTTTTATATTTTGTGCGCTTTCAAAAAAAAAAAAAAAATGCTTCAAAATTTTGTTTTGCCGAAAAGTACGCCTAAAAGTTTCCTTGTTGTATTCTTATTTGGTTTTCGCTTGTCATTTTTTAAACAAAATATTTCAATATATATTTTCTTTTTGCGTTTCTTTTTTTTTTTTTTTAAAACGAAAGTTGCTGCAAATTTCAAGCTAGAGGCTCAGGGTCGGATTGAAGGAAGGAAGGAAGTCGGAAAGTCGGGAAGTCGAGGGTCTTTTGAGAGTTCCCAAGTGGTTCTAAGGGCGGACCTTTTAGCGGACAATATTATGGAGGAGCTTTGTCGATTTGACGCCTCGGACATGTCGTAATGGGAATCGCTTTGAAAAGCTAATGAAACATTTTTCGAAATGCTCATTTCGCCACCCTGTTCGGAGGCGCCTCACTGCGTTCCTGCATAATCCGTTCCTGGCTGGGCTGGTTAAGTGGGAAATGGTAATAGAAATCAAAAGCAAAAATTCAATATCAGTTGGTTAGTTAAAAATTAAGTCTAGAAAAGGCACTTTAGAAGAGAAATAAATAACAAGATCTGGTAAGATTAGGATAAGAATTATAGAATTAAATTAAATTGAAAATATGTTTTCATGTCGTTTGCTTTCTAATTTAAAAATTAAGTACATACTTCAGCCTTTGTTTTCCATTATCATTTTTTATGTTGTTTTTCTCTTTTTTTTTTGTTTTGGTTTCATTTTCAGTAAATTTTACAACAATTTTCGTTTATATCAAAAAAAAAGGAGAAGATTTCCGCTTCTCAATGTTTAATTTTGTCTAAAATTTTGTTTCGATTTTGTATAAATATGTTTAAAAAATTTTTGTAGTTTCTCTTTTTATCTCGTTCTTATGTTGTTTTGTTTTGTTTGTTTTTTTTTTGTTTTTTTTTGGTTTTTTGTGTTTTTGATTTTTTTGAATTTAATTCCGAAAGGCATTTTTTGTGAATGTTTTTTTTGTTGTTGCATTTTGTTTTTTTTTTTACGTTTTTCGTTTTTAGACCTAAACTTTAAATTTTCCATTTCAATTTTTTTTTTTTGGTTTTTTTTTTTTCACTTGCAATAAACATTCCAAAAATTTTGTTTGTACATATTTTAATAATTGTTTTCTTTTTTTAATAAATAAAATTAGGGCACACAAATTTCTTAATTTCAGTTTTATGGTTTTATGGGTTTGGAATGTTCTGGGATTTTTAGTTAAGTATTTTTAGTTCATTTTTTGGGTTTTCCCTTTTGTTTTTCTTAAAATTAAAGAGATCGCTATGTATTTTTGCATTTTTTTTTTTTTTGTTATTCTGGTTAAAATTATAAACTATAAACTAATAATACTTGCTTTTTTTTATTATTTTATTTTGTTATTTTTATGTTTTGTATAAATTTATTTTGATTCTTTGAAAAAAAAAAATTGTATTTATGTTGTGGAAGTTGAAACTAGAGAAATTCGGATAAGAAAATTGTTTCGCTGTTTGCTGTGCAATTTTCCATTGTTTTTTTTTTTTTGTTTTCCATTAGTTTTGATTCTACTCGCCGCTGGTTGTGGTTATGGGTTTCCACTTTGATGCCGCTGGCATCGCCACCGGATGCGGATGTGCCACCTGTTGCGGCTGCCACCGCCGCTGCCGCTGCCGCTGCTGCTGCTGCTGCTGCCGTGGTGGTGGCAGATGATGAAGACGAAATACTAGCTGCGCCTCCGCCCACGCCACCGGCTGCCACCAGCTCGGCCAGATCGTCGGCAAAGAGACGGGAGGGGGAATAGTCCCTTTTGTAGCTGCTCATCTCGAGACCCAAGTCGGTTAGAGGCGAATGAAGGCGAGGCGTTTCACTTCGCATGGGACTACCTTTGGTCTTGGATTTGTCCAGTTGCTGGTGAAACTGTTGCTGATGCTGCTGCTGTTGCTGCTGCGAGGAGGAGGAGGATGAGGAGGAGGAGGAGGCCACATTGGCCGCTGGCATGGAACTGGCACCGAAACCGCTCGACTTGTGCGTTAAACCCATGATGAGCTGCCCCCTGCTGATGCTGCTGCTGCTGTTGCTGTTGTTGCTGTTGCTGTTGTTGTTGCTGCTGTTGCTGTAGAGCTTGATGATGCTGCTGCTGCAGTTGCTGGAGATGATGCTGATGCTGCTGCTGCTGCTGCTGCTGCTGTTGCTGCTGTTGCTGGTGGCTGATCAGAGCTTGGGCTGCTGCCGGATCGCCACGATGCAGTGCAACGGCCATGCTGGGCGGCAGATTCGGCATAAGACCGGCGGGACCGCAGGGCGATGAGGGTGGCGCATGCCTTGGGCCGGAGCCACTGCTCAATGCTGGCGATATGCTGCTCCCTCTGCCCAACACCGGGCCACTGCCAGCCAGATGGGGTGGCAAATTAAAGAGCCCTGGTGGCGGTCCCGCTTCCCCATGCTGATGCTGCTGCTGGACGGCAGCGGCCATTTGCATCTGCTGGCGTATATTGTGGGCCACAGCGGCGACAGCAGCTGCCGTCTCCTGTGACATTTGCCCCTGATCCGGTCCCGGGCCGCCCACCACTGATGGACCGCCTCCCACTCCCACTCCTACACCACCAACTCCAGCCCCGCCACCGCCCATGCCATTGGAACAAGCCAGAGCTGCGGCGCTAGCAGCTCCCGGATAGCTTAAGCTCATGTCCTGCAAGGGAAATACGGGCTAACCCGTTCGGATGCTTAGTTGAAGGTCTCACATTTTGATAACTTAATAAAACAACCGAAAAGCATAAACCAATAACCGAAACGAAACAAAAAGAAACGAAAAGAAACCGAAACCGAAAACGAAAACGAAAAGAAATTTTGCCTCAAATTTTAAAGAGAAGCAGGAGGAGGAGGTGGGTGGGGGGAGTTAACCACTGGGAAGGGGTTACCTACCGAATGACGTCCGTAGGGCGGCATATGACCGCCCAATCCCAGGGCACTATCATCCTTCAAGTCCTTGGTGGCATCACGGAACACCACGGTCTTGATCACACCCTTGATATGCTCATCCGGCCAAATGCCGAGCAGTATACGTTGCGGCCTGCCCCGGCCCTTGGGCCTCAGATCGGGGCCCCCGTCAATGGATGGCCCCAGCATATTGTGGACACGATTCGCATAGAGAACAAAGGTGGGATATGGTATGTCATATTTGCGTGCCGCCTGCGACAGCGAGAGGCCCTCCTTGAGGACACTGAATATGGCCTCGGCCATTGTCTCGGGACGCCACGACTTTAATGGGCCACGCTCCCGGAAACGCATATGATGCATTAGATTCTGATTGGTGTTCCAGCATTTTTGCCACATCGATTGCAAATTGATATTGATAGCTATCTGCTGGAAATGGTAAAAATGGTGGACAAACATACATACAAAAAACCCGGACAAATACCAAGTCGAAAATAAAAAGATGTAGCTCTGATTTCACATGGCACAATATCGGGCATATATATGTACATATATATAGTCCGGCTATACAAAACCTGCCAGCGTGGATCCTGTGGCGCCCATCCAAGCATGAGAATTCTCCATCATTTTGGCCTGCAAAGAGCGAAAGAGAGAGAGAGAGAGAGAGAGAGAGAGAAAGAGAGAGTGAGTGGATAAGAATCGAATGAAATAGGTGGGGTAAGTGGTCTGAGTGGTTCTTCAATTAATTGCATAACTCGCTTTGGTTAGTGCTCAATGCGCCGTCTGTTGTCATCATCATCGTTGTCATCCTTCTCATCCTCATCCTCATTCTCATCCTCATCCGCAGCATCTTCGTTTCTCATCCCCCATTGACTTGCAAAATCGACCTATTTTCGTTTAATTTCTGATATTTTTCCCTTTTTTTCCAATTGTTCTCCCATTAATGGGTATTAAGGGTAGCTTCGTTCTATGTTCTACTGGTCTACTGGTTTGACGTAATTCATGGCCCTCTTTCAAAGGAAATTTCTTTGTCTTTGGGTTTCGTGAAGCAATTGCAATTCTTGAATCTTTTCCAACTATAACCAAATCTAAAAGATTTCTCTAGGTAAATAAACTCATTACTTTTGGACCATTTGATGATGCCGTGCATATGCCTATATCAATTAAAGTTTCATCTATTTTTCTAGGGTATTTTGGAGAACTTGTTTCCTCTATTTGGCATGACCAAAATCGAACAGGCAACATTTAACTGCATAGCTTAACGTTCGAGTGGATGCACCGCTTGCCAGTTCCGTTCAGAGAGTTCAGTTCAATTCAGTTTAGTTCAGTTCAGTTCAGTTCAGTTTTCCGTTGTCGGTAGGATTCTGTCTGTTTGTCGGTCTGTCTGTCTGTCTGTCTGTCTGTTTGCCGAGCACCAAGTTTGAGTTTGCCGAGTGCCTCGTATTCGATTCACTAATTGCATAACAAAGTAACATTTGCATATTGTTCTACATACATAGACAGACAGACACAGACACACACACACACACACACACACACACACACACAGATGCACATGCATACATATACTATAGTATAGTTTTATAGACAAGTAACACCAGGTTTAGTTGATTGGAGCTTGTCGATAACTTCATTACAACCAAAACCGTTTTCGCATCATCAAAAAAAAAAGAGGAAGGAGGAAAGAAAAAAGAGAAAAGAAATTTCTCAAGTACCTGCTAGACACTTGTGCCCATTTAGGCCTTTAAGTATTACTTGTAAGTTTCTTAGTTATATGCCACATGATGAGAGTAACACACACCCACACACACACACACACAGTATACAAAAAAACAAACAACTTATGGCCAGACAAAGCGCATGGAATCTTGTGTTGTTCTTTGATATTTTTGTTGCCTACTTTTATGGGCCACTAACATGCAAGGAATATGCTGAAAGTCTCGTTGTGGTCGCTCGCCAGGCTCATTATGACCAACAAATTATATATTATTTAAACAAAGTTTTTCTTTAAATTCGCCCAGCACCCTTTCAGCTCCCCGCCCTTTAGTCATTTTGGCAAATTACTTTATTTGTTTTTTCCTCGGTGGAGCAACAATTGGGCAACATTTCTCGTGTTGAAAACTTATATAAATATATGAAAAAATTGCAAACCAGTGGACAAAAAGGGTAAACTGCTTTATCCCAGGTGAAACTCTTGCATAGTTTTGGACATTATTTTAAAGTCAGTTTTCCAATGGATTCGAGTGGAGTGAAGGAATCTTTAAAGTATTAATAACATCAATCTATGGCATTTGGCAGATGCCTATATAAGGATGGACGTTGCCCCACTCCCGTACATTGGGGTAGTGTAGGAGAGAGTCTACACTCCATCATCGTCATCATCATGAAATGCATCTCAAACTGCAACTCAACTAATGGTCCATTCGTGGCACTTGGTTATTGACGTTGGACTCGAACTCTGTATTAACAATGCATGGCCATTGGAATGACGCTGACGGTGGTACGGATGGGTGGCAATGGGGTGGCAATGGGATGGCAATGGGGGTCAGGTCGAGGCACTAAGCGGTAACCGTTTCGCTTTGATGCAAAATCGAAACGTGGTCAACTTCATTTCGCTTAATTTCGCGTCACACACACACACACACAGATGGAGAGAGAGAGAGAGAAAGAGAGAGAGAGAGAGAGTGCTAGTAGGCGACAGAGAGATGGAGCGAAAGTAGAAGAGAGTTGCGCGATGCGTGTCCGCTAATCCGCTGGCTAGGAGCCCCACCAAGAGCGCAGAGAAACAGAGACAGAGAGGGAGTGGGAGTGGGAGAGAGCGCCCGTTTGGTGGAGAGGTAGACTTGGCCTTCCCTCTTTAACTTCTCCACTTCCACCTCTTTTCGATTCCTGCCACTCAGCTATGACATTTTGGCAGCGTCGAGTGCACCAAGACTGTCAAATGAGTTGTAATGAAATCTCACTCAGGGCAGCAGGTCCAAATATGCCCATGTGCATGTGTGTGCATGTGTGTAAGTGTGTGTGTGTGTGTGCTAGTCAGCTTTTGGTCAGCTGCCCATACATATAATAAATAAATTATTTGGCATTTGGCGTAGCGTATTATTGAAGGCAACTGCAGGTGGACACCCGCACACACACACACACCAACACACACACACACACAAACACATATTCGGTAGCGCCATCTGTCGTCTGTCTTTGAGACAAACTTGCGCATTAGCGTGATTAGTCTCAATAGTCATCGCTGGGCAGTCAAGCTTTCAAAAGTAATTCCCAACCACAGTCGTGAGATTATGCCAAATACATATGTATGTGTGTCCAGATTCAGGCAAATCATGTGTGTGTGGCTTTAATAGGGAATTCAAGGATATCCACAATTCAAATATCCAGCAACACTTAACACGGATTTGATTGGAATGTGATCACTTATAGAGAAAGAAAACTATGGAGCAAATGTCAAAGAAGACTTTCTTTCGCTTGACGAAATAATACCGAAACGCCATCACAAAACTAACGTAAATCTTACACATTCAATTTGGTGGTTTTTCCCGCTCCCCCCGTCCGTTTGTTGTTGCCATTGCTTAGTATACTATATCTTAAAGGCATTTTTGGCTTTTGCCAACCGCAGATCAGCATTTTTTGGGGTCCCCCTTCAATCATGGCAAATTAAATTATCAAAAAAAAAAAGAGAGAGAGTGAAAAAAAAAAGAAGGAAGAAAAACCATTCCCCCACCCCCCCTTTTTTGCCATTTTCTGTCTGGCCACGCCCCATGTGTCAAAGAGCCAGGAAAAAGGCGTTGCAGTCAACGCAATTGAAACCTTAGCTAAACTTTGAGACAGGTTCTTCCGACGACGACAACAACAACAACAACAACAACAACAACAACAACAGCAACAGCAAACATCGCCCCGCTAGTCAAGCGTTAAGCCCACATCAATTGGGCGTAAAAAAAAGACAGAGAAAACGCAGGCAAGGAGAGTGTAATGGAGAGCGAGGGGCGGTTGTGTGCAAACCGAACCCCTTGAATCCTTCGAAAAAGTTGAAAAAAAAAAAAAAAAAATGTAAACCAACAACAAGCAGCACTTGGCGGCAGCACTTTTGTGGTGTTCCCTGCGCGGGGGGTTTGAGCGACAATTTCTGATTTGCTGCCGCCGCCGCCGTCGCCGTCGCCGTCGTTGCCGTTGAATGCAATTTAACCAAATTCACAGCAGGAAACGCCAACGGGAACCAGCAGGAGCAGCAGCAGCAACAGGGGCCAAGGCAAGGGCAACAAATTTTCTAATGTCAGCGGAGGAGTAAGTAAGTAAGAAACCAAACTCAACTCAACTCGATTCGAAAAAAAAAGAAATAAAAATAGAAATAAGAACGTAATATTAATATGAGAGCGGCACACTTTTGATTTAACTAAAGTCGACTAGTTAATGCTCTACTCAGAAAGAAGAGTGAATCAAAGTTCATAGAAACAAAGGCAAAGAGAACATCATCAGGCAGAGCCTGGTTAGGAATTTGTTGTTTGAAGTTCTTAGCAAAGATCGAAAATTTTGATCCATTTATTACCAAATAACTGTCAAATTGTTTGTAATAGAACAAGTCAGAACCAAGTTTGCTCTAAGAGAATTTTAAACCCAGTTTAAGTCAGTCTAAAAACCATTATAAACAAGTTTCTCTCTAGCTTATAACTTATAACTTTTATAACTCTTAGTGTAATTCCTATTTAAAGTTAAAAGTCAACTATTCGATTCGATTCTCATATACGAAACCCTTGAGTCTCTCATAAGGGAACCAAATTTGTCAATGGCTGAGCTGATAGTATAAATATCGTTTGCCCGTTTCTAGTGGAGCAGAATCTTGAGAGTATTCCTCTAAAAGGCCTAACGCCTTTTGCCGCTCAGGAAATTGTCAAGTGTCATTTGAGTGTGTGTGTGTGTGTGTGAGGGGAGAGATGAGTGTGTGTGTGTGTGTGTGCAAGTGTTTGGGTGCAGATTTGTGTAAAACCGAAAATTAATTAGCGTGAAAAGCATTATTGAATGGCAAAAAAAGCAAAAGCATTTGCCAAAAACATTTGAGCAAGCATCGAGAAGAGCTGAGAGCTGACTCGGATACGCTAAAAGGACAAAAACTTGCATTAGTTTTAGATATATGTATGTATGTATGCATATACATACATGTGTGGAAAATTCGAGCCAAGCTCATTTCCTCAGCTTCCACATGGCGGCGACGGCGGCGGCGGCGTAGGCAGTTGCTGCGCCAGTCAGTCTATAGCTACAGCTGTTTTAATTTGATTTAGTCGCAAAAACTTGCCAATACTTCATTAAAATTTTGCAACAACAAAATAAACTTGCGCCTCGACTAAGGTATGGACGAATAGGCGAGAAGGACGGGGGAGGAGGAGGAATGGTAAGTTGGCTTTTTGGTAAAGTTTTTGGGCTTTTGGGCTGTGGCACTACTTGAAACATCAATTACAATCTGGGGCAGGCGGGAACATACATACATACATACATACATATACACACATCGATGCGACTGCTATGTATGTATGTATGTCCTTCTCCAACTGAATCCTCAGCCCTTAGGCAGCGAGTTTGACGCTGAAGTGTGCTAGGATTTCACTTCAAAAACTGCAATCAAGTGAATTTCGATATGTATGTACATATGCGGGGGGCGGGGGGGATATATATATGTATATATATAATATTCATGTGTGTGTGTGTGTGTGTGTTGAAAAAACTTCATGGATTTAATAATCAAACCATTCGATGGTTAAAATGTTGCTCGAGCAATATCGAGCACCACTCGTGTCGAATGTATGAAGGATCCGGATCCATCGAGGTGGATGGATAGATGGATGGATGGATGAAATGGTGGTGGAACTCCCTGCGCTTGTTCGTCATTTCCTGAACAATTTTATTATATTTCATACATAACTGTCTGCATGTATGCATGTGTGTTTGTGTGTGTGTGTGTAATATGAAAGGATAACAACAAATAGCGAAAAAAAAAAATACAAATCGTTCGCTACATTATGAGAAATCTACAACTCATTGAGGGATAAAGAAGGTGGCACAACAGGCAAAACAGAAGCAGAAGCAAGAAAGAGGCAGGGGCAAGGGGCAGGGGCAGAAGAAGGGGCGCTTCGGCATCGGCGGCTTCCTTCTCATACGTATGTATGTACGTATGTTTATTGCAGTTCAATAAATTTTCTCCTCTCTTTTCCGCCTTTTGTTCCTAACCACTTTTTTCTGCTATTAAACTTGTTTAATTGTAACGAGAAATCACGGGGAAATTAGCATAGAGTTTTATTAGAAACAAAACGGAACAAGAACAAAAACAAATAAAAAAAAAAAAACAAACCAAACCAAATGAAAAAAAAAAGAATTTCCTATTTTTTAATAAAGTTTTCGAGAGCATTTTGTAGCTGTAATCAGAAAGCAAATTATGCTAACTGAGAAATTAATTAAACGATTTCATGGCACGGCAGAAATCAATCTATCTATCTAATCGGCTTTATTTACATAAGTTAAAGTTACGAAAACTAAAATCGAATTCCTATAACTTAATGCAAATGGCAATTGATCTTGACTTGATTGAGAAGATAGAAGATAAATAGATGCTTCAGATTAGCTTGGTTTATTGGCACAATTTGGGTCAAGATCAGCTTCAAGCATATGTGAATCTATTAAAGACAATTTCATTTTCTTACAATTACAATGCCTTCATTTTAAAAGAAGCAATTCTTAAGTTGGAAGTTCAAGGATTTCAGAGATCATGTATTGAAAGAAATTTCTTGTTAATGGACTTTTCTGTAGAACTTTCTTCTTAAGCAAGTCTGAGGGAGTCGTCAGAAGAATGTTATCATGCGATTCCAAATTGAACGCCTCTCCTTTTCCTCTCTCTCCCTCTCTCTCTCTCTTTTTATCTCTCACGTCCTGTAGCTTCCTTCTCTTGCCAGGTTTAGCTTTTAGTTTTTGTTGCTTTTTTGTCGTTTGTTTTTTTGGCTTGTTGTACCTGGTCCATACTTTCCAGACTAATTGCCAACGCAATCGCAATTGGCTTATCGCCAAAACCGATGGAAACTTTAATTTTTGTGCAAAAATTTTTTATCATTGTTTTCTGCAGTAATTTAAAACAAAACAAAACAAATATAAACTTTCTATTTTTTTTTTTTTTTTTTGCAAAAAACAAAACAAACGAAGGAATGTAGAAAAAAAAAAACAGAAACGAAACGAAACGCTTTTAAACGCAATCAATCGACAAAATAATGCGTTAACTTTTTGCAAACAGCAAACCACACGCAACTTTCAACAACAGGAACAACTTTTTTTTTTTCTTTTTTGTTTTTGTTTTTTGCTTTAACTCAAAATAGGCGGAAAAAAGCGATTAGAAAAAAAATATTGCATATGCCTAGGCGCAGTGGAAACAAAACAAAAAAGTTTAAAATATTCGCAATTTGCACACACACACACACACATTGTAGAGACATATACGCATCTGAGTTTTCGCAACGGAAATTGTAGCTTTTACCAACTTTGTTATAGATTGCGGCTAAAAACTAGCATACTTTACGGGGGGCGAGCGGGGAAGGCATCTGCCACAGCCCTTCCTCATCCTCATTCCATGCGGAAATCAGTCATTTAAATTAGATTATCTTGAACATAGAAAAAGGAAAATCCAGCTTAAAGTTTTACTCGTTCGCTGCCTACTTTTAGGCGACTTTGGCTAGCTAAATGGCTAAAAGGACCTCAATACAGTGATTTTGCTAGAATTTTATTCATCTTAGGATGAATCCATAGGCTAAAAATATCTCTTAGCCATTTTAACTTAGGCCAAAGCATACAATGCTTTCGGTTTTGTATATCAAATTATCCTTGGAACTACACAAATAAAAACATCCAATAAATTGCATATACTATAGTTGAAAAACTTTTATGCTAATAAGTTTAATACGTTAACAAGTTCATTTGTGAGTAATTCTTTAATGGCAAATTAGTTTAGTTAGTGGTTATGCCGAATTGCCCCATTTATCATACATAAATTTCCCTTCTGCCACAGAGCTAACTAATTTAAATGCACAACCAACAGCAACAACAACAACAACAACAAAAAATGTAATACATATTCAATTATGGCCAATTAAATGAAACCAAAAACCAAAACCAAAACCAAAAAAGTACAACAAAAAACACACACACACACAAAAAAAAAAAAACAAAAAGCGAAAACAAAACCAAACCCAGAAAAAAAAGAAGAAGAAGAGCAGGGAGCAGCAGAAAGAGAAAGTGCATGCAACCGAATGTCCTTCCGTATGGGCGGCAATGCATTTTCAGCATTTTGGACATCATAAATTGCGGCACCTAATAAATTGACACTCTGTCATTGTGTGGCATTTACAGTTTATATGCAACACAGACCGCCGCCCGCCAGACACCCGGCAAACCGCCACCGTCCACCGTCCACCGTCCACCGTCGCCTTCCCTTCTCCCAGTGGACAGGACATTTACACAGGGCGAGTGACAGAGAGAGAGAGAGAGAGCGAGTTATAGGATCAGATGAGAGATGGGAGTAGGCGATGGACACAAGTGCCAACTGCACTGCATCCCTCCTGCACACAATTGTTGCATGCAACCAACAACAGGAAAAAAAAAACACACACACACATGTGGCATGTGGGAAAAAAAATGTGCCAAAACAAAATAATACAAAAAAGTAAAAGGCCAAAAAAATTGGCCAACAAACAAAATGCAAAATTTTTTACCTACTTCTCCTCTCGCCCATCCCGCCACCACGCCCACGCCCACGCCCCTACTATTTCATGTTCACTGTTGGGTGCACTGCTTGCTTCTCCATCCCATTCCCCTACCCTCTGAAGTGAGGTGAGGATGGGAAGGGGTGGTAGTGTATATGCTGTGGTCGAGTTGCGGTCCACCGCAGCGCATTTAAAACGGTTTGCCAGTCATTTTTTCACATCATTGATTGCTTATTAGATTATAAACCGCGCGACTGGTCATGGTCAATTTTTTTTTGCTTTCACCCATTGTTGTTGTTGTTGTTGTTGTTGTTGGCACGTGCTTGTTGCACTTTTAACGTGTAATGCCCATGAAAACGACACAACAAAAAAAAAAAAAAAAAAGGAAAAGATAGGACGACAAAAAAAAACAACAACAACAACAGCATCTGTTGCAATTTGTGCGGCCCCTCACAAAAATAAGAGAAAATATATGTATGTATATGTATATGTATGTGTGTATGCAACACGGCAAATTTTTGTGTGCCCAGAGACTATTAAAGAATCGGTGATTTATAACTGGGCAAATATTGAATAAAGCTGTAAAAGAGTAACTAAAAATACCAAAAAAAAAAAGAACAAACCACACACACACACACACACACACACACAGTTACAATTTTATGGTTTATTCATATTCATTTTTGGTTAGTGGGAAGGGGGGTGGGCGGGGGGAAGGAAGGCATTGGCCAGGCAAATGCGGCGAATGTAAATCTCAATTAAATGTGAATTCTATTTGCCAAATGAAATGATTTGGTTAAGAGTCGTCGTCGTCGCATAGAAGAGTGGCAAGTGAATCAAATATGTTGTTAATTAAGAATAAAAACGAAATTACGAGTAAATTGCATTTTTTAAAAGATTTTAATTTAAGTTAATTGTAATTATGGTTTAGATATCAAATGAAAGCTAAGTAGATGTCCTCTCAATGACTTCACTTCGATTTCAAAGAATTTATTAGCTGGACAAGAGTTATCTCGTGGTAAGGGTATTCGTAAATTCCACATTCACTTTATTTTTATTTGGACAAACTTTTTTGTTGGCTTTTTGCATTTTTCGTTGGTCTCTCTCTCTCTCTCTCTCTCTCTCTCTCTCTTCTTTTTTTCGTTTCCTTTCTCTGGCAGTTCTTTATTATGTTGTTTTGTGATTTCTTAACCATTTTGTATTTTCAGTTGACATTATCAAACAATTCGCTACTTTCCACTCGCCTCTTACCCTCTCTCTCTGCTGTTTCCGTTGAACTTTTCCACTTGGAAACCTTTCAAAACTTTGCCACATGGTTGCCATCTTTCTTCTATTTAAATCCTTCGCTCTGCCCTTTTGTCTTTGGTTTTTTGTTGTTGCTTGCTATTGCTAGTACAAATATGCATTTTGCCAGTTTAAATATTTTATAAAATTTTATTGCAGAACAACGACAACGACAACGACAAAGACGATGAAGTCGACATCGGCGACGAGACTTAAAAGAAGATCCACAAGAGTAAATGTTGATGCAAGGAATTCCAAATACCCTTACGATGGTCAATTCTATGAGAACAGTTTTCTATTCCTATTTTAGTTAATTTTATTCTCATTCTGTTCCTGTTCTACTCCCATTCGATTTATGTTTCTAAACTAATTAGATTTTCATTATTTTTTTATTCTGTTCCAATTGCACTTTTGTTCTAGTTTTTTTCTATTCCCATTGAAATTCCACTCTTTCTCTATTCTTCTTTCATTTCATGCCTATTCTATTCTCTTTCTATTCCCATTTTATTTGTATACTTTTGCAATTCTCTTCCCATATTCCATTCCATTCTGTTCCATTATACTTTTATTTTATTTCCATTTTGACTTGTTAATTATCTATTTCCTTACTATTTTCATTCTATTCCTCATTTTGCTCGTTCTTTTCTCATTATATTTGCATTCTTTTCCCACTTTATCCATATTCCACTTTCACTCTCTTTCCATTCTACTTTCAATGTCTTTTTAGCTTATTTTATTTTCAATTTCCTTTCTATTCCTATGCCATTTCCATTTAATTCCCATTTTACTTTCATTTTATCTCTATTCCATTCTGATTCTATTTTATTCTTTCTATTCTTATTATATTCTATTCTATTCTATCTAGTCAACGTTGTGCCAGTTTTGATACATAGCTTCCATTTGGTAAGGGTATCAACATAAAATTGAGACTACCGAGCGAGTTGTCAGTTCTTCTTCTGCCTCTTCTTATCATTCGGGTTGTTCTTGTTGTTTGGCCCTTCATGGCTAAATTGCCGTTATATGGCCAAATTGCAGCAGCAGTGTCTTATGCCATAACCATTCCCTCCACCTCCACCCCCACCCCCACGCCCACCCCCATTCCCATTCTCACCTATTTCTTGCTTTATTCTAGCGTCGTTTCACCATTTCGCTACCACTCAGGTGTGTGTGTGTTGGTGTGTGTGTGTGTGTGTGTGTTGCAATGTTGAAATTTCTACCGCGTTTCTCTGTCTTATGAAAAATGCAAGCAGAATGCTGAATAATTCATTATGAATTGAAATACATAATACTCATTTTGTTGCAACATTTCCCCGAAAAACGAATGCAATGGAAATGAAAATGAACTATGTAACAGGGTGGAGGATGCGGGATTGGGGGGGGGAGGGGAGGGGAGTCTGGTGGGCTGGTGTCAGCAGCCATTTTGCCAGACTCTTCAACCCAGACATCAGCTTAATTGTTTTTCGCATATTTTTTAAGAAGCAGCAAAAAGTAGAGCAGGAGGAGGAGGTGAGGATAAGGCCAAGACGTAGGGAAAGTTGCAACTACCCTTTGGAATGGCAGAGAAGTGGATGCAAAATGCTGCTAGATGCGTACAAGTAGATAAAATTTTCCAAATTAAATTTAGCTAAGGCTCAAGGCATATCATCTTGGGGTAGACGACAGACAATTCGCCATTTTTGCTAAAGATAAGAGAAAGTGAGAGGCAAACGACGCTCGGATGGAGAGACAGAGACATTGTCAGAGACAGAGACAGAGACAGACACAGAGAGCAGAAGGTAGACAGACCGCAAAAAAAAGGTAGCTTCAGCAAGGAGTTAATCAGGACAAAGACCAAAAGAAGAAGAACCACAGCCCAAAACTGGGAGCAGGGGAAATAGCTAAATGGAAATTTTGTATTTCGCTTGGGTTCATTGGCATCATTAATTTGCATCGTTTGTTTTTCGCATCTTCTTTCATTTCTTGCAATTTGCATATTTTAATTTATTTATATACGAAATATTCTAGCCAAATATAAACAACAAAAATTTCGACCAAGATTTCGCAATGGCCAATTCCGTTTTCAACAACATTTTCAAGAATTTGAGATTATCACAAAATCATTTCTTGACTTCAGCTGACAAGAATTGAAGAAAATCGTCGCGCCGAGAAAGAGAAAGAGAGAGAGACACACATGTGCTACCTTTCTCACTCTTGAACTCTAGAATTTCAAGCACCGTAGCGCACCTGTCGATCAACTCAGTCTTTTAGGTCCTTTCCCCTTTAGTTGACTTGTTTGTCTTTTCTTTTTTTTTTTTGTTAATTAGAATAAATTAGTTTTGTAAAAAAAATTATTAGAATACAGTTTTGGAAAGTAGATAACATCTATAATTCTAATGGTTTGCTAATTTGTAAAAACCAATTCTTAAAATACAGTGCTTATCATATTTATAAACCACCCAGCAGCTTAAATTTTAAACCAATTTGAATAACATTTTAGGCTTTGTTGACAGAAGCATGTTTAATAGAAATTTTAATCTTTTTATAGAAAACTAAGAAAGAACCGCATCTTTGGCTGCATTTATGTGTATCATAATTATAGCTTACAGTAGCAAATTTGATTTAATTAAATGCGGAGCAGACTTTTGGATATACAGACATTGTAATTAAGTAAATTTAGATAATTTTTCACAAATGCCATTTGGAATACAAATATCTGATTATGAAAAGGGCCGTATTTTCAAACTTTTTTCAGTCAGGAGAGTCTATTTCAAGTATAACACGAATTTTAAAAAGAAGTCGATGTGTATTTTTGGACAATCTCGAAGAATATAGATCAAGAAAACGAACTGGGCGAAAACCGAATGAACAGTAACGAGTATATTCAGACTCCGGATATTAGTCTCATTTCATTTTTAAGGGAATTTCATAAGAAACCAATGGTTTTCCATTAAAATAATGCCAGAATCCATGTGAGCAGACGAAAAAAGGAGTAGAAAACAGAAAACGTCTATGGTATTCTTGCAAATTCCAAATAAATGGCAAAGTCTCGAAAAGGACCTTTTTATTAATTAAATTTAGTGGCTTCAATGAGAAAGAGAATTTTTGAGTTAACTAAGGCAAATGGAGGCTTCGTTTTTCCATCATTCCGCAACGACTTTTTTGACCAAAACATGAAATTGGGCTATAATTTTGATACAGCAAATGGGTGTGTTTGTTTTTCTTTGTTTTTCGTACTTTTTAAGAAATCATTAATTTAAGGTGAAAAAGTTATTTTGTAATTCAAATATTGAACTACTCATTTTTCAAGTTTTTGAGGGAATATGTTTGCAACCAATTTGTTTTTTTTTTTGTTTTTCATTTAAGAGTGGGTTATAAATATGAAAAGCATTGTAGTTCTGGATCCAAATCGGTTTTTTTCTACTAGAACTTCTCTGAACTTCTTGAAACATTTTACTAAAATGGACTAAAATGGATATGAATCACATTTACCCCACCGCGAATCGTACTCAATGTGTCTCCATGTATGTACATACATTTAGGCCGAGTTTAGTCTTTGGGTTTTTTGTTTTCTTGTTGTTTACTTTGATTTGGTTAATCTATGCATAGAAAAGTGTTTTGCATTTTACTCGACTAAAAGTTGAAGACGTTTTGGTTAGGTAACTTGCATTTAGACCAAAGTTTATGGCTCTTTGAATGTTGCTGTTGCTTGTTTTTGTTTTTGTTTGGGTTTCGGTCCGTCAGTTGGTTAGTTACTTTGAATAGCCGAGGGGTCTATGGATGATGGGGGATGGGGGAGACTTGGTTTTGGTTTGGTTTTCCCTTTTCAGGTCAAAGGCCGTTTTGCCGTTCAACATTTCGTTCTATTTTAAAGGCATTTCATGTTGTTGTTGTTTCTGTTGTTGTTGTTTCTGTTGTTGTTGTTGCCGTCAACATTTGAGATTGGCACTTGATTGGCGTATATTTCCTGTTGCATATTTAAGTTTAGTTTTAAGTTTAGCATTGTTTTTGCATTCCGCCAAGTGTATTTCTATTTGTATTTAAAAGTGGGTGGTGCAGATGGTGGTGCAGTTGGGTGGTTTGGTGTAGGTGCCTATATATTGGGTGGTGCTTGTGACTGTACTCAAAGGTTTAAAGTGCATTTAATTAAATAAATGAATTAAGTAAGAAAAATGCATTGACATTTCATCTGTCGCGTAATTTATAATTTGTGTTGCCATTATTGGTTGCCAGCCACCATCAGCCACCGGCAGCAGCATCAGGCAGGCAGGCAGGCAGTCAGGCAGTCAGGCAGTCAGGCGGGCAGTCAACCAGACGATCTGAGTCGAATCGTATCGTATCGTATCGTTTCGAGTGAAGGCGAGTCGAGGACATGGCAAGGCAAGGCAAGGCAAGGCATCTGCTTGGCATTTTGCATTGTTGTTTCATTTTGACTGCAATGCAAATATTTCGCATTAATATGGCGGAAAATCCATAATCGAATTATAGCTCTGCGGCTCTTTTGTTTGCCATCATCATCATCATCATCATCATCCTCATATATATACATGTAGTTGTATATCTCTCTCTCTCTCTCGCACTCTCTGTGTGTGTGTGCGTGTGTTTGTATTGCTTTAATTGAATCCTTAACACTTTTGAGCTACTTACGTCCAACACGTTGCAATATGCGTAACTTGTTATTATTACGTTGCAAAGTATGAATATGTATGTGCATGTGTGTGCGTGTGTGTGTGCATGTGTGTGTGCGTGTGTGTGTGCATGTGTGTTTCTCTGTCTGAACCTGCTGAATTGTAATTGTGATGTTAAACTCTTTTTGTTTTTGAGTTTTTAACAGGGCTGACAAATGACAAATGCTTAAAAATTATTAACTCATTTGCTTATTACAAATTTTTAAATATTTATTTAAGATTTTCAAGCTCTTTTAAAAAAGAACTTCGAATAATTGTGTTTTGTTCAGTTCAGTGATCCATTGGTCGCCAATGGATTTTTGCATATTCTGTGACTTTTGTTTAAGCATTAACCAAAACTGTTTGCCATCCCTGATAGCTCAATACAATGTTTTCCAATTGATTTGTCTGCTTTCAATAAACTGAAGCAAACAAACAAACAAACCGACCAACCAACCAACCAACCATTCGCCCCACCAAACCGAGCGACCAACCAACCAACCATCCGCCCCACCAAGCCAATCCCTTGCCAATGCCTTTTCCAACTGTATTTTTCTTTTATTTATATATAGATCTATATATATATATATATATATATATATAGTATATACATATATTGCCACACGCAGCTTATTGGCATATTGACAATTACACGGGCGATACATATAAATTAAGCAAACGGCAGATCAGATGAACTGCATGAAACTGACCGGGACGAGGATGGGGATGAGGATAAGGATGATGATGATGATGATGAGGTGCGGTAGGGATGAGAGTTGAAGGGAGGTGATTGCTTGATGCGGCTGGCCAAATTTAATTGACAACTTACTGTTGCATTCAGGCAGTCGCAGCCAGGCAACCAGTTGACAGGGGTCAGGGGTCAGGGGGCAGTGGACAGGCGGCATGCAGGTGAGACACCAGCCAGGGCAATCTGTCACAGCTCAAAGATACACACACACACACACACAGGTCAGGGGCTTACAAATTAAAATTCAATATTAACGGTGTGCAAAAAACAAAAAAAAAAACAAAAAAAAAAAAAAAAACGAAATAATTTAATAGTAAATGAGGTAAAGAAAGGGCAAATGTTCAGGGCAGCTGTTCACTGTATTTCCATAATCGCTGTGACTTCATAAAAATTAAACTTCGATTTAAAAAATTAATGAATGACCATGGCACATGAAGTTGGCAATTTGTTTTACCATTCGATTCGGTCAATTGAGCAAACGACACACACACAAATTATGCGCGATAAATCAAACAAAATAGCTAATAAATATTGAAGATATATCAAAAGGCGAAAGGTTTATTACAGCGCTTAGAAAATTATCGAATGATATGACAACAAAGTGTTTTGGCTTCTTGTTTGGTTAAAGCCTTTGAGAAAGAGACAGTGAATTTTTTGTTTCTTTTTTAAAGAATATTTATCACCATTTTCAGTTCGCTTTAGGAGTCGAAAAATATATAAAGCAAATGATGGCTAATTGTTCATTGACCGGTCATATACATGAGTCGACATTGTGCTACTTGATATCCTTTTGATATCTTTAGCTTGTCCCACAACAATTGGGGACTTAAACCGACATATGATGATAATGACTGCAGTGAAAAAAAGCCAAAGTGAAACACTCAAACACCTCAGATGAGTATATGTATATATATATTTTGTTTTTTTTTTTTGTTGCTTTCTCGGTTTTTGCTTTTCGTTTGTTTGTTTGTCTGTTTGTTGTTGTTGTTGTTGTTTCATTCATCCTTCGTTTTTTCTCTTTGTGTGTTGGTAAATATTTTTTAATACGCGTCGCATTCAACCGCAATACAAGGCAATTAAATATTTCGAACCGCAGCTCGAACTCTGCCCAGCTCTCTGACGCCTCATCGTAGGCATACAGTCACACACACACACACACACACACACACACACACACACACTCAGAGAGAAACAACAACAAGAACAGCAAACAGTTTATCCTGCTGCCAGTTGGTGGCTGCTGGCGGTGGTCAGGACATCTGCATCCTGCAACCAGCAACCAGCATCTGCATCTGATTGTCGCTTGATCTCTCTGTTCTGTTCTGTTCTGTTCTGTTCTGTTTGGGGATTTTTTGTTCACTCTTCTCTTTTCGTTTTGTTTTTGTGTGTGTTTTTTTTTTTTTTTTATTATTCGTGGTTCGAAGTTGTCTTTTGTCTTTAATTGGCGGCCATAATAATCAAATAATTTGTTTATTGAAAAGCATTTTTTACAATTATGTAAACAACAAATTGATTACCCAAAAATGAAAAATTGCAACGCGTTCCGTCTCTCTCTCTCTCTGTCTCTCACCCTCTTATCCTCTCGGTCTTTCTCTGTCTCATTCTGTCGGTGGGGAATGCAATTATTGAAATAACGCAAACCCCACCACTTGCCACCTGCCACCTGCCATCTGCCCTACTTCATTCTTCGACCAGCATCGACCGCCCTCAACTCAGCTACCGGCTTCTGTCTGGCGTCAAATGTCGCACTTTTGCTCTCTGGTCTGTTGCTGTTGTTGCTGTTGTTGCTGTTGTTGTTGTTGTCGCTTGAAAGTGTCAAAATATGCGGCAAATTGCTTATTAAAAAATTTCTGAACATATTCGTTCGATTGGAGAATATGAAAGGCATAATAAAATATTTAACAATTCATTAATGTGCATATGTAAAATGTTTTTCATGCATTATTAATGACAATGTGTTGCCTACTTATAAGGGCAGCCAACTTTTAAGCTCTTGTCGAAGCAAAAACCAATTGTAAATTCAATTTAAAGACGCTTTTCATACTGAACTGTCTGTCTGTCGAGGTGAGCAGCAGATGTGACTGAGGATGCTAAAAAAAAAAAAAGAAAAACTGAAAACTAAAAGCTAATTGCCGTTTCAGCTTTAAGCGATCAATCGACACATTTAAGTAATCCCTATAACTCTTTTTCTTGGCATTTTGCGTATATTTCAATTGGTTTATTAAAGTTAATTAACCCCTTTGCCAAGTTAAGCTAAATGATAGACGGCCAGGATCACAAAAGGTCTCAAAAGATACTTTGAAATATTTTGTATTAATATAAATAGATAAACTTAAATAGCTTTAGTTTGATTCTTGAATGATTTTCACCTTGCTCTGCATTTGTCTCTCCTCCTCTTAAGGAGGTTCTCGGTACGTTTAACTGTTTTGTTATTTGGCTTCTCCGCCCCCTTCCTATGAGCCCAACAATTTGCTAGCTAATTGTGCTATGCGGCCTGTATGTCCCTTAGTAGGGTATGGTATGGTGGGCAGGGCAGGGGGGGAAATGGATGAGAGCGGAAAGAGGAAAGGGGGAAAGGGGGAAAGGGGGGGGGTAGATATCCAGAGTATGCATTTGATAAACTGCCAGGGAACTGGCAACTTCACTTTGGGCATATTTAATGAAAATGTTGCCAAATGGGTTGCCCAGCATGTGAATGTGTGTGTGTGTGTGTGTGTGTGTGGGGTGTGTGCGTGTGTGTGAGAAAAGAGGCGGGAATGATGCGATTGGGGGGTAGAAGGATGATGATTTTGCCCGTAACACTTTGGATGCGATTTGACATGACAAATATGTGCGTAACAGCAACAGCAACAGCAACAACGAAAACACACTGGGGATACAAACACACACACACACACACACACAGAGAGAGAAACACACACACATAAACAACTCCGATTTGCCTCCATCATCATCATTATCATTATCATTATTATCTCTGTCGCTGCTGTCTCTATTCCTGTCTCTGTCTCTCTCTCTCTTTCTCTTTTGACTGATAATCATTATCATCATCATTATCATTATCTTACCGGAATGATTATATCGTGTGTTTAGACTCTACAAACCCGTTTCGCATTTGCGCATTGCATGATTCAATAATGATTGAATTAATTGCGTTAATAACTGACACTAGGCAGCGGCCATTCGGACGGATGCAGCCAGCCAGCCAAGCAACCAACCATCCGGCCGGCCAGCCAGCCCGCCAGCCAGCCAGCCAGCCAGCCAACCAGCCAGTCATACTTGCTGCCATCCTTGCCAGCTATCCATCGAATCCTCTGTGTATCCTGCCTCAAAGGCGCTTTGTGTCACGTCTGCTTGGACGTCTTAAGTGTGCGTTTTGGTAACCGTCCGAATCATGGGACATGGGCATACAAATCGAATTTGCTGCTAAGTAGCCGCAGTCGGAAAAATCTGAGAGACAGGGAGTCAGAGAGAAAGGGTTCATAGCGGATGGGAGGGGTTTGGGCCAGATTTGTCTGATTTTGATTTCCCGCATTACGCATATGCCGTCGCCGCCGCCGTCGCCACCGTCGCCACCGCCGGCGCGTATCTAAATATCCATCTACCACATCTATGTATCTATCTCCCTCTAAATCTCTTCGTTTCCCTCCCGTATTACCTCCCTCACCGCTTTGTTGTGGCAGTTTGTCGCTGTTTGTGTTTTGATTGATAACATGCGATTAATAAAATATTGAACAGGCCAGGCCATATCGTAGCAAAGCGAAATAGGCGTTCAGTTTGGGTCAACATCATCATCATCATCATCGTCGCCCACATGCCACCTTCTTCACAATTTGAATGCAACAATCCAACGAATGGAAAAAAAAAATATATATATCATATATAGGTGAGCATAAATCAAAACAAATTTATTTTAGATTGATGTGAGATGTGAAAAGTTTCTATTGCCTTTTTTTATTTGTTTTTTTTTCGGTTTAATTTTGGCCTGTGCACTTCGTTATGGGTTTATGACTAATATTAGTTATATATTATAGTTATTTAATAAAATTCGTTTTTATGCCAAAGTTTTTCGTTTACCTCATGAGTTGTTAAGTTTATTTAATGTTAATTAATTTATATTAAAATCATTTTATTTAAATTCCACCATAAAGATCAAAATTGTTCAATAAATTTAAAGTATTTAAAATGAAAGCCTAAAAGTATGCACACAAAAATTGCCAATTCTTTTAACTAAGAATAAAATGATGGAAAAGAGTGAATTTTATGTGTGAAAACGATATTTGAGACTGGCTCAATGAATTTTACGTTTTCTTGTAACAATTATTTAAGATATGAAAACGTGTCGCTTCAATGATTGAAGTTTGCTTTTACTCCACTATGATTTAGTTTCATTTCCACTTGAACTTCTTGCTTATATGTATTTACCTTCCCTTCCCTGGCCTGATCATTCCCCTTGCATTTTAATCAGGCAAATGTGTGTGTATTTGTTTTTTTTTTTTTTTTTTTTTGTATATTAACATATATGCGCACCTGCTAACGCATCCACGAATGGTAAGACTTTGAGTAGGAGTTGGGGGCAGGAGTATATATTTGTTTTGTCTATGCATTATGCTTTTGTATCAATGATAATTATTTTTCTCGTCACCTTCGTTGCTGTCATCTTGTCGTCCCGTTGCACCGTTGCACCGTTTCCCCCCCTTTTGCCCCACGACGCTTGTCGCCTTGTTGGCTGCACACACAAAAGGAATCAAACAAAACTTTGTGCCTTTGTCTCTCTCATTTTTCGCATTGGTTGGGGCGTGCATGGTGGAGGAGCTTGAGCTAAAGGTGGTGGTGGTAGCAGTGGGCGTGTCACATGTCCTACTGTGTGCCAAATTAAAAGTGAAAAACAAATGCAAACAAGACAAAGGTGCCAAAGGTTTTTCTATCCGCCTTCCTTTCTGACTTCTTCCTCTTCTTGTTCTACAGCTCGCAGTTTTTAATATTTTTGTGTTGCTTATGACGCGAGAGAGAGAGAAAGAGAGAGAGAAAGAGAGAGAGAGCGAGAGAGAGAGAGAGAGGGAAAGAGAACAAAGTTTTCCTTTTCTTTTCGGGGAAAAACTTCTATATATAGACAAGGAACGGTTGGAAAGGAAAAATAATAATCATCATAAAGGACAATGACACGCAGCTGCAACGCAGCAAATAATATCAAAGCAGAGTTTGAAGTGGCAACACATAAAGACGAATCACACGGTCGGGAATCCAATAAATTATCGATAAAGCAACTTTTCTATTATAATAAAAAAAGTACACAATATATTTGCATTTTGCATTTACTTTTAACTGCATTTCTAAGCATATCCTTTTAGTTATATCCTTAATATATATCCTTAATATATGTATATATATATATTAACGATGAGCTGCTATTCAAGCATTTTGATTGAAATTAAGTTCAAAGTTCTATTATAAATTTTGGTAGATATCAAAGGTAATTTCTTAGTTCAAGTACCAATAATCTCATGCAGAAAGGAATTCTTGTGCAGTTACCATGAAACCGCACAGCCACCCACACTCATCCACACCCACCCACACACACCTACCCACCCACACACACAAACACACACAGACAAAGAACTGAAAAGGAATGTTGCTTGGCTTTTGCCTCTGACCGCCCAGTTTTGTGCTGCGTTTCTGCTGCAGCTCAGAAAAGTATGCTATGGAAAATGTTTTAGCTTGCCCAGACAAACTTTTTCTACAGACAAGAAGTAGCTGACTGCAAGCAATGGCAACTGCTAACGTTCCTGTTCCGCCTTTCACTTCCTTCTGCTCTTTCTTTCGGTTTTAAAGCTTGCCATGCAACAAGTTGTTGTGGCACACAAACGCACACACACACACACACACACACACACACACATACAGACACAAGACCGGAGTGAGGCCGGGGTAAGTAACAAAAGTCAAGCGCAAACAATAAAAGCGCAAAAATATCATGAAAAATCATGTCGACACTCGAAAAGTCAACCTTTTTGTAGTCACCCCAAAAACACAAACACCCAAACATACACACACACCCAAACACACACACATTAGAAGCCCCTTCTTAGGCAACAGCCAAAAATGGTTAGCCCCAAAAAATGTCTGGCAAAGTCCTTTAAAAAGAGGGCGGATGGTAGATGCGAAAGGAAGTAGACGAAGGAGAAGCAGAGAAATGTTAGCCATGTCTGCGACGTCTTTTCGTGTCCTGCGTTTTGTCTGCTTCGTTCTATTTGTTGGTAGCTGGATGATGAGGTGGGAGAGTGAGTTGCTTTTTGTTTTTTTTTTTTTTGCTTTTCTATCCTGTTGCTGCTTAACTTGTACTTGACCTTGAAGCCAGACACACACACACACACAAACACACACACACACACACACACACAAACAGAGAGGAATAAGAGAGCTTGGAGCTAGCGAGAGAGAGAGAGCGAGAGTTGACTTCATTTTGCGTGTGTTTGTGTGACTGTAAATTGTGCCAGGATAGCAGCAAGGATGCTGCAATATTTTTGTCGTCATCATCTTCATCTTGGTTTTTCGCCATCTGCAACTTGTGCTCGTTTGCTGTTGACTTGGTAGAATCTGTTTGCGGTTGATTTCGGCATATTTTTGATACAAAACATTTTCAGGCCTACACAATTACGCACCAGAAATGTATCTATCCTGCTTTCGCATAACACACCCCACCCCCCATCCGCCCCACCCCCACCCTTCCCTGTCTTCTCTCGAAATATTTGTGGTTTCCGGGTAGTTGTTTTTCTTTTTTGGTTTTTTGGGTGGGTTCATTCGTTTTTGTCAGCAACATGTTGCCCAGCAACTTGTTGCTGCTGTCCATCTATGAACTTCATTGTCTCGCTTTACGTATACCCTGTATACTTAGAAAGGGTTTATTCTGCTCATTGAAAAGTACCTCTACTGGTTTATTATGCCTCGGGCAGTCAGTTGACCAATTATAAGTAAAAACATATTTTCCTCTTTGACTTTGCCTTCTAAACATCTAATAATTTTCATTATTATTCGTTTAATTTAATTTAGTAGAGGATATAGCAAATTCGACGCCTGAAGGTATGCAATGTTTTTTCGCCACTCGGTTTCCTTTTTTGTTTGATAAAATTAAATTTGTTGATTTAGTGTCAGTTGTAAATAGACACTTTACACCCACACACAAACACATACACACACACACACACGCGCGCGCGTACACACATATACATATTTAATCCTGGTATTTATTTTTTTTCATGGTCATTTGTCACTGTGAAATAATTTGCTGGCTGCATTTAGTTGTTTTATGCTTTTTTTTTTTTATTTTGCATTTTGTTATTAATTTTGTAATCCTACCATTCCTCTTTGGCTTGCCGCTTCGTTTTTTTTTTTTTTTTTTTTTTTTGTTTGCGGATTGTTGTTCATGGTTTTTGCTCTAATTGTTGGCAATTATATTTGGCTTAATGTGACAGTTGAGTTGTTCAGTTGTGTGATTTTTAATGTTTAGCTGGGCCATTTGTCATATCAATGTAAATGAAAATCGAATGATTCAAGGCTAATAAGTAACAAGACGACAATTCTATACTCTTTCTTCAGGGTATATCTCTGAAAATGGTTTACGCAACTCTAACTCTCATTAATGTAATCTATAATCGTTAACAAAATTTTCATGGCTAGATCATCCATCCATCTAAACTATTCCAGAGTGTTGTTTGCATGATTCTTTTGAAAAATCGTCAATTGCATTAGCATGGAATTGCAAAAACTTTTCATTAGTTAGGGTACAAGGTTTTTAATGCAATTTGTTGATCATTTTTGCAAATGTAATTAATTATTAAATTTATTATGATTTATTATACATAGACGATTTCTGCGGTCATTACACAAAAAACGAAAAAAAAAAAACAAAAAAAATAGCAAACAAGTAGAGAAAAAGCATTGATTTAGTTTTGTTATGTTGATACTAATTCAATAAATGCAAAAGACTCTGTCAATTTGATTGAGCCCAAAAATGATTATTTAATTGTGTATACGAAATGGGCATAAAAATGGTTTCAAATAAAAGACACACAAAACATTGAGAGGGAAGTGTAAAAAATTGCTTAAACTTAAAAACTTCTTATTAAAACTAAAACTTTATATTTCTTTAGTACAAGGATGGGCGTGCAGTGGCCTCGATCTAGCGAGGTCCGTCTTTTTTTTCATAACTCTTGCTTGTGGTCTCCTCAGGATTCAAGCTTTCTATGTTCTTTCGCTTGTGTGCTCGAGCTAGAGAGATCGACCTTCTTCTCTGCCAAAGTTTTGCCCGACAACTTCAATCAAATTTTTATGTACTTCAAGTATAATAAGACAAATCAAGGCGAGGCAAAGTCTTGTCGATATGTAGGTTTTTGCATATATTTAGAGACTTTCAGTAAAGATTTCGCCATCGTTTTTATGTCTAACTATACGAACTGAATTTGAATGTAATTTTGCCTATTTAGCTTTAAATATTAAATGCACTTAGCATTAATAGGTTTTTGCTGCTTGTTTTTTTAGTCTTTTCAAGTAAGCTGTCTTCAATTCTGTCTCTGTCATTATTTCTAGTTTTAAATAGTTTTTTTTTATTTTGTAAGTTTGTGGGTTATTGTTGTTGTTGTTGAGGTTTTTCTTTTAGTTTTGTTTTTAGATTTTAACATTTTATATTGCACGTCATTACAGACAATTAAATGCAAAGTAGTTTCCTGCACTTGTTTTGGCCCCTCAGCTCCGCTGCTGCTGCCGGTACCTGCCGCCTCCCACGCCCACAAATGCGGGGCAAATGCAAAAAGTTGAGAAGTTAAATGCCGACATATAGTGGCGTGTAGCAACAACAACAACAACAATGTTTCATTCATATGTGGCACAACAACAACAACAGGCAGTGATTATTTGCAACACAGAGCATTACACTTGTTGTTGCTGTTGTTGTTGCTGTTGTAGTTGGTGTTGCTTTTGGGTTATTTTGTTGTTTCTTTCCACATTGCTTTCCTCGCTTTGCGCTCTGGTTTTTTTTTGTTGCTGTTGATTGCAAATCTACATACGGCACTTGCTTACATATAAAACTCGTCTGAGAGATAAATATCAGAATGATAGAGACGGAGAGAACGAGATAGAGAGAGAGAGGAAGAGGGAAGACAGAAGAGAAGCTCTTGATGTTGATTGTTTTTGTTTTTTTTTTTTTGCAACAATATAGAAAAGGCCACAACAAAAACAATTATTATAAATACACATAGACTATATACATACAACTGACTCAACGAACACTTCCTCCTCCCTTTCCCCTTCAGTTCACTCTCTCTCCCTCTCCCTCTCCCTCTCTCTCTTTCACTCTTGCTATGTACGCAATTCACTTTGGCCTACAACCTGACGACAACTTCCGCCTCAGTTTCTTCTTCTGCCCCGAGAGTCTTGACGACTCTTCACTCTTCACTCGTCGAATCGCTTGAATGAGGTTGCAATTTATGCCACTTGCTACTTTTGCCACTTTATTATTATAATACACTACTAGCAAAAAAAGAGAGAAAAAAAAAAAACAGAAAACAGAAAACACAAATTACAAACAACAAAAAAAAATACATAAAAACGGAAAACACTTTTTCCCTGGTTGCAGTCGGTTGCCTATTATTTTCTGTTTTCAGCATAATTTTAAAGAGTTTAAAAAAGGTTTTGCAACTGATATTAATGAAAAATTTCTATGTTAGATTTGATTGTATAACAATCCGTTTTGGCAAAAGCTGTCTAAGGCCAATGTAAAAAGTAACCTAACCTTAGCTCCAACTTTCTCAACTTCCTCTTAACATCTGCCATGCCAACATTATCCATTTTCTCAGAGAAATTTGTTTAGTGAAATTTAAGTAGGACTTGCCTAGCAAATGGATTCTAAAGTCCTTATTTAGATGGGCTACAAAGTTAATTAGATTTGCATTTAAAAATTTTAACCAACGACAATGCCTTAAGTGCCTTCTTTTGTAGTTTTAAGATAGAATCTAAGTTGCATTTAAAGGTTTTTTTTTCATCCATTTTCCTTTATATTCTAAATTTATTAACAACTAAATAAACATGTAAATAAAATATCTCAGCTGATCAGACATAAATTAAGTCTAAACTCTGTAAATAAAGCAATAAGCTAACTTTAAGCTAAATATAATAATATGGAAATAAAGCAATGAAAAATCAAATCAAATCAACTAACGACAACAATATTTTCAACATTCTCAAGTTGGTTTTTCTACGCTACCTTAATTAAATGAATTTATTTCGAAAATCTCAAACTGAAATTGTATAATTTCTAGCTCTTGTTGTTGTTGTTGTCGTTGTTAAGTTGAAAATTGGTTTTTGATTTAGTATAGGTTTAGGTGATAGGATATGAGTTTTTTTTTTTTTTTTTGTTTCTTTTGCTTCGTTTTACGATCATGTGTTTGTGTCTTAATTATTGTTAGAAATTTGTGCCATAAATTAGCCACGTAAAGTTGGAAATTTTATTAACATTTGCAATTGTAAATTCTGTTTAAATGTTCTTTCAAGTCGCAAAAGTGTGAGGATAATAAATAATGCAAAGTCAGTCAGAGTTAGTCAGAGAGTCACTCCAACCCCGAGAGTACCGAGTGACGAACCCTTCAACAAACCGCACGCACACACACATCCAACCATCCATCCATCCAGCCATCCAGTCATCCAACCATCCAATTGCAACCCCTACTCGATTTACGTGCGCAATTGTGCGCTAAAACCAAACATGAATATTTTCACTTATTATTTTCATACATAGAAAATACAAAAAAAAAAAAAAAATGCAAAAGAAAATAGAAAGAGGAACGGAACAGGACAGGAAATCGACTCTGGGCCTCTATTGAGCCGTGAATATGTTGGAATATATAATCAAGTGGAGGTCTTCCTCGCCTCAAACCAACGACCTTGCCTGCTTGGTGTTGGTGGTTGGAATAAAAAATATCAAAAAAAAAAAAAACAAAAAAAAAATAGAAAAAAAAAATAAAGAAGCATTCTCCCTTTTTGCCGCCCCATGGACTCGTTTCAACTTCTGAGTCTCAAGTCGATGCGAGTCAATCACCGCCAGACGATGACGCGAATGTTAAGGAGAAGGAGGAAGCAAAAGCAGGAGCAGGAGGACATCGACAACGACATCGATGAGGATGAGGATGAGGACGAGGACGAGGACAAGGCACATCACTTGCTTCGTTTGGCTCACAAGTGTATCATAATAATATTAAATTTGATTTCCAGCCTGGCTGCCTGCCTCAGCCTGGCTCAGGCTGTGAACAGAAATTGCGCTGATTGCGCAAAAGTATCGATGACTTCTCAACAGTCTTCCCGCTCCCGCTCCCGCTCCCGGTTCACCACCACCTCCAGCTCCTCATCATCAGTGTCGTCGTCGTCATCGTCATCGTTGTCGTTGTCGTTGTCGTGGGCGTTGACTTGCCTCGCCCCATCACCCTCTCCCACTTAATAAGATTTGTGCGAAAAAAAAAGAAAGACGCAAAAACAAATTCCACTTGGCCATACCAAATAATGCCATTTGCTGAAACATTGTATATGCTGAGAAATATATAAATGCTTAAATATACAAATAAAAACTGCATATGCTTAATACCAGGCAGCACCGACTTCTCGATACCCTTCATTCAAGTAACTGATCGAACTCAACTTTCAACTTTTATGCCCTTCTCGTGCTTTTCGGGGTTGTGCAGGGTAAACGATAAAATATAAACATAAATTAATAGTAAAATTGCTGTCTTGGGTTTTTATGGTTAACTCGCTCTTCACTTCGCATATAGAAAAGTTTACTATTATGACTCTCTCTTTCTCTTTCTGTGTGTGTGTGTGTGTGTGTGTACTTTGGGGCAAACAAAAAGCGGGAAAACTTCTACAAACTCAAGACTAAATATGTTTTCAAAAGTTTGATCTTATGATCCTGAAAAGAATGCATTCCCGAAATGGGAAATAAAAAACTATTCGGATCAGAGGCGTCTGCAAAGAGCGAACTGTTCTCCCCTTAAAGTATGCAAAGGTTATTTGAAAAATTCAATTCAAAACTTCAGGTCACTGATTTTGGTTAAAATTTATTGCCCATAACAAAACAGATTTGAAGTATTTTAGAACCTAATTTTTGGTCCGTCTGTTGCATACTTAAGGGGGCAAATTTTATTTAGTTAACCCCCGTAAACTCCCCCCTGATTGGCATCAGTCTTAAGATAGTTCTTATATATTTTACCAAATGTTTCTCACATTCTTTAGGATCATTGAAATGGTGAAATTCAATTAATTTGATTAACAATTTTTGGGTTTATATAATGCAAAATTTAGCATTTGAAAAAGCATTTCCCACGCCGGCCCCTGTCCTCACCCACTCAGGGTGCAGCTCTCTTCTGCTCACTCTCTTGAAATTCTCAGCGCAAATATTGTATGGGTAGAAATTTATTGCTTTGTCATTTGCCTCACTTTTAGTTTATTTTTTGCATACTTAATTATCATAAGCACCCCCGCCACCCGCACCCGCACCCCCACCACCTCTACTAGCTAGCTTATTCTCATCTAAACCGTTCTATGCATATCCCCAAACCCCACGCAACGTCCGCTTTGGTTTGTCGATTGCAGCAGCAGCAACAGCAACAGCAGCAACAACATCGACTGCAGCCAATGTGTCGTCGCCGTCGTCGTCGTTGACGTCGTCGTCGTCGTCGTCGTCGTCGTTGCTGGCCGCTGGCATTTGAAAATTTTATTATTTAGCGGATGTTTAATTGTATCTATTTAATTTTCGTATGCAGTTTTCGTCGCCGCCGTCGCCGCCGTCGTCGTCATCGTCGTCGTCGTCGTTTGTTTTCATTTTCATTTTCATTTGCAATTGCAATTGGAATTGCAATTGTCATTTATTTTTTTGCTTTATTATTTCTTGCCGCAACAGCAGCAACAACAGCCCCAACCGAACCGAACCGAACCGGAGAATAACAATTAAACTAAATTTAAATTATATGTGTAATGCTTTCAGTTTGCTACCCAATCCCTCTTCATGCCCCCCTCTCCTGCCATGGCTTACCACTGTGATTGCTTCCCCCCCGCGTCGAACGGTGTGGCCCATTTTGACTTGTTTTTTTATTTTGCTGCTGCTGCCGCTGTTCATATCTTGCCATAATTATACTAAAAATATAGCCCCAACATTCGTCATCGACGTCGTAAGTGAGTGCAGTCGAGGGGAAGGCCTATGGGACGGAACTGGCTGCTGTATATTTATTTTATTTATTGTTTTTCTAAACCTAATACTCTAAAATGGGGCATATTGGTTTATCATCTGCTTTGTTTAATGAAATCAAAGACCACTGGCCGGCTCCCACCCCCCTCCTGCGCAGAATGAAAGTTAAAGAATGCCCATTTGACTTTCTAAATTTTTTTTTGTTTTTTGCACGTGTTTGTGCCAAGCATTTGATAGGTAAATAACCTCACTTGGTTAATTACGTAAGTCTTTCACGGGGTTAATCAATCGCAATACTTAATATTCTTTCACTAAACTGTGACTAAGACCAGCTTGAGACGTCAAACCCATCAGAAATTCACCTCGCCATTACGATTACACAATCTAAGAATACCTATTGATCTATCTATCGAACTGAAATGTTTATTAGTTTTTGGTTTGCAATTGAAACTCTTAACAAGAAGTTTGAAAAAGTTTTCTTAAGCTAATTTTTTGAACTAATTAAAAAATCGAATCGATTTATCGATAAAACTGACTAGCTATTGTGTGGAGTTGTGGGCTTAACATTTTATCGATAAGAGGGAAGGGAGGGGGAGAGAGATGATATTGATTGACCAATCGTTTGAGGGTATTTCCCTAGTTTAGCTTAATTTTTTGGTTTTTATTGTAGGTTTTCCTGCATGTTGATTGTCGGTCTTTTGATTATTAAAAGTATTTCCAATTTTGCTTTTAATTTTCATAGGTGTGTGTGTGTGTGTGTGTGTATGCGTTTTGTTTTTGTTTTGCTTTTATTGCATTATAATTTCTATTTAGCCAAACTGAGGATGTGATGCAACAGAGACTCGTCGTCCATCCGCTCGAGTATCCCTCTATCTGTCCTCAGTCTCTCCCTCTCTCTCTCTCTCTCTCTCTCTTTCTCTCTCTCTCCTTCTCTCTTCCTCTCTTTGCTTTAATTTCATTTTGCATTTTGCATTTTTCCATTATAGTATTTTCCCTCTGCTCTGTTATTTCTCAAATAAATCGCACACATTTTGTATGCAATTATTACTTATTATTATTGTATTTTTTTTTTCTCTTTTTTAACTTTGTCTCTTCCCCTCCCTTGGCACATTTTTTTTTTTTTTTATTGTTGTTGGGCTGTAAGTCAATGCGAAAAAGGAAAAATGTTTTGTTGTTGTTTGATGAAAAGTAACATTTGCATAATGCAGCGCCGGAAATTGTTATTAGTAGTTGTTGGTTTTGTGTTAGTTTTTAGTTTTTGTGCCATGAATTGCACTTTTAAATGCTGCCTTTGACTTGGCATATTTTATTGTATTGTATAGTACATGAAATTTATTTATATGCAAATTTATTTTTTTGTTGTTCAAAAAACAAAAAAAAAAAATAACAACAATGTTTTGCCATTTGTGTAAATGCAAATTCCGCTGCCGCTGCCTCTGAGAGCGACGACTAAACAATCAAAATGTTTCAACGAAAAATTTCACATGTGATTGCCATCTCTTCGCACATTAAATGACTCGAGAGTAACTATTTCTATATCTATATATATATATATGCATCTGGCATAAATATATATGCATATATATATATTTAAAATCGCACTTAATGATAGTTAATTGGCCACTTCCTGTTCAGTTGGTTAGTCGGTCGTTTGGTCGGTTGGCTTATTGTTTTGCTCCCATCAACAAAATCCAACTTTATCGCCTTTAATGCCAGTTTGTCACCTGACACGGCGACAACAAAAGTTCAGAGAGACAGACACAGATAGAGAGAGAGAGAGACAGAGAGAGAGAGAGAGAGACAGAGAGAAGAGGGCAAAAAATGGGAAGGATGAAAACTAGCCACGTAGTTAGTTAGCCGGAAAGGAAGCCACAAAGGACCGACCAAGCACCTAAAGGAGAACGAAAAATGGCGAATGAGCGCGCACAAAAGCCGTGAACAAAGCTTTAACTTTACAGCTTTCAACTAAATTAATTTACTTTTACTGCCACAACACAAGACGACTTTGGGAGCAAGGACAACAGCCAGCTGGTTGGAGCTGGAGCTGAAGCTGGAGCTAGCCTGGCTCAAACTTTGCATTCTTGTTCAAACACAAATTTCACAAGTACTTAAATGGCCATCATCAGCCCCCAAAAGGGAACCGAAAAAGAAACAGAAAAAAAAAAACACACACACACACACACACACAGACAGTGGGAAGGAGAAAAAGCAATGTTAGAAAACTGTTTAGAAGTGACCAAAAGAGTTGAGGAAATCTTTTGAAACAATTGTTTTGTAGCATCCGTTTCTATTTACCACTGAAGTAGCAAACGCAATCGAGAGACCATGAATGACCAAAAAGCGATTAAAAGCGATTATAATCTAGATAATATAATGTTAATTTATGGACAATATTTAATCAAGAACATCTATTTAACTTTGATAAATAAAGTCTGGTTATTAAAATGGGTAACGCTTTTAATTGGGATCAGTTTTGAGGACCCAAATGTCGGCCGAATCAGTTAACACCAAGAAAGAAGTCCGCTAAATAAAATATTCCATATATGTATAAGGATGAATTATTTAATTGTTGATCTAGAAATAATGATACGAATTTAAGAGCTTGTACATTCTGAGTGAGAGTTAGACAGATCACTTTGCCATTAATAGGATATATCTTCTTAAACTACTTATATAGATAGCTAGATCTCTTTGCAAAAAAGTTTTCAATTGATATTTTGGGTAAATTGTGTTGAGACAAATTTTGAAGGACTCATCTTATTTCTATCAGCTGAGTTTTCGGAATTCTATAAACTATTTTCTCTAGAGAGTTTCTGTATTCGATTATTTGCTGTGTCTCTCTCTCTCTCTCGCTCTCTCTCTCTCTTTTCGCACTCGCTAATGTCATTTGGAAAGGGTTAGGGTTTTTTTTTGGTTTTGTTTTGTGTACACTTTTTCATTACACAAATTGTTATAAATGAAATACAATTAAATATTGCGCCTCGGCGGTGTCGACTGTGGCCAGAGGGCGGGGAGGGTGCGGGGGCGTGGTTGTGTAAATGCAGATTACGTATACGCCGCGTTGAGCCTTGGTTAAAATCAAAGTTGTTGCCTGGTTGGTCGTCATCATCCCCTTCTTCTCCTACCCCCGCCCATCCACAAACCGTCCCGCTTTAAAACTCTGCTGGCAACCCAACAGGCAACACCGCAGAGCTAATGCCAGACCCTGGCTAGGCAATAAGTCAACCAGAAGCAAACAAAAGGCCACCGCAAACCCACAAAGTGTCCAACCACAAAAACGAACCAACAGCAGAAGAAACGGGAAGAGAAAGACAAAGGGGGAAACGGAGAAAAAAAGAGTAAGGGGGTAGAGAAGAGAAGGAAGGGGGGCGGGGGTTTTAGGGCATGCGAATGGGAATGAGAATGAAATTGAATGGAGGGAGAAGTGCGAAGTGCAAGCTCTGACTGCCATTTTTATTATTTACTAAATTGGCGCCAAATGCAAAAAGCAAAACGACGAAGGAAAATCTCCATTAAACTACAGTTTTGTTGCTTAGTTAAGATTTTCCCTTTCATACCCTGTAGGCAAATTGCTTGGGGTATGCTAAATTTAAAAAAAAAAAAAAACAAAACCAGCGTGAATCAAAAGTATTGAAAGATAGAGTCAGAGTTAGCCGCTAGAGCGCCTCAGGGAGGGACATTCTTCCATTGTTTCAATGGTTTTGTCGTACGAGTTTTCACTGGGTAACTTCTGGGTCGTCTTAACCAATTTCTTATGACATTTCTTTTCTTTTCTTGTTTTTATTTATTTTTTTTTTGTTGCCGCTTTTCCTCTATTTTGTGGTTTGTATTTTGTGTTCTTGTTGCCGTGTTGTTGTTGTTGTTGTTGTTGTTGCGTTGTGTTGGCCAGGACAATAAAAAATGCGCAAAAGAAATTGCAGCGCTAGAGTAAAGCAAATAAAATTAATTGAATTCCAATCAACTAGAAATTGCACGACGGCAATGACGACAAAAACAAAAACCATAGAATGGGTCTAGCCACAGAGAGGGGCGAGACGAGTGGGGCGAGCGGGAAGGGTCGAGAATAAAAAATATTAAATTGTAAAAAGGCAAAAGCAATTTAATTGTAAGTAAAAACGACGACCCAAGTCGAACCAAAGCGACCAACTGACGCCAGGGCATAATAAGTATTTTTGTTCTTCCCTTACTCCTTCTCCTTCCCCTCCCTTCAAGCTCTCTCTCTCTCTCTCTCTCTCTTTTCTCTTTTTTATTATAATGTATTTTTATGATTTCGCCGCCATTTTCTTGCTAAATTAAAGCATAAATAGAAATAGCAAAAAAAAAGATATATATAAATATATATATATGTATTTATATGTACATATATATATATATATATATAGAAAAGAACAAGTGGAAGAAAAACTGGCTAAAGGAAAGGCCAAACGGGGAGTTACTTGGCTAAGTCTGCGCAAAGGGCAGAGGTGTGTGTTGCGGGGTCCGAGGGGGCTGGTGTGTTGGTTTGGTGTTAGTGGCGTCTTGAGCAGGGCACGAGCAGCAGGGGGGGGGGGGGGGGATGGGAGAAACAACAGTCAATTTGCATAAAACCGATCGATATTTTTGATTACATTTACAATACATAGAGTAAAAGTACAAAAAACAAAAACAAAAAAAAACACATCCAAACAGTGGGTCGAGCTAAATTTGGATGTAACAAAGATTTTTATACCCTAACGCGCTTTGAATGATCGATAAAGAGAAGGTTTACTAAATAAATTTTGTGGGCTTAAAACAAGTGAGTACACTAACCAGTTAAAAAAGGGAACCGAAAGAAAGGTGGGATTAAGCCCAATATTTATTTTAGTTATCCACTAGGATCGTAGCAGGTTTCTTGAAAAAAAAAAAACTGATCTACTTTGTATTTACATAAGGTATTCCAAAATTCTAAACGATTAATTTGAGGGCATTGGTATATGGTCCCATGATTAGAACCGATTTGAAATTGAATTCCAATGAGTTTAGAAACAATTTCTTTAATTGAAAAGTCGAAAAATATTAAGGAATTTATCACGAGAACCTATATTGTCTCTTTTCAAGTGACAATAAGTCTAAGATAAGAATCTATAAAGTAGACAAATAGTTCAATCAAATTGATAGACTCCTCGTGGAAAAAGGGTATGAAAAAGAGACCGTGTGCCGGTTTCTTCTAGACACGAGGTCGACGGGTGCGGGTCGGTGGGTAGGTAAGAGACACAAAGTGAAAGAGAGACAGCGATATGCTGAGAGTGATAGAAAGGGAAGCGGACACTAAATATATAATTTTGTCATTTAAATTGCCCAGTCCTCCTCCCACCTCTCCACTTTCCCATTTCTCCCCCTTTTCCCCCACCTGACCCCATTCTTGAGACTTAAAATGCGCTTAAATGTAAAATAAATACAATTATATTTCTAGAACAAAAAAGAGGAGCAAAAAACAAAAAAAAAAAAAAAAGAAATAATAATAAAAAACAGAAAAGAAAATGCAAAATTAGAAGCAGCCGCGGCAGCAGCAGCAGCAGCGGCGGACAGCGACAAAGGCAACGGCATATTAATTACTATACAAGGCATAATTTATATGGGCGTGGCAGGGGGAAATATATCTATATATTCCTACATCTATATACTTATATATATAAATTATAAATTGAGCTTTGTGCTCAGCGCAGCACGGCGAACAGAGCGCAGCACAAAGAAGGCTGCAAAGGTCAATGGTAAGGCGCCAAAGGAATTAAAATCCTCAGACACAGGACATGGGATACGGGATACGGACACACACACACAGGGACAGAGAGACAATGGAAGGCCAAGAGGTTCAACCAAATGAAATTGAAGTTGTTGCCTCCTTTTTGTTTCGTTTTTTCCCTTTTCCTTTTCTTTTCAATTTAAATGAAATCACATTAAAATAATCAAGGTTCAAGGGTTGAACCTTCATGTACATACATATCCAGGCATATGGCTCAAAGGGCACTAAATATTGACCTCGACATCGTGCTCAGTGTCGTGGCAATTAGAAATTGCATATTTAATTTTCAAATTATATTGCTTCATTTCAACAGAGAGGTCAGAGGGCATTTTGTCAGCCTTTCTCATTTTACAACCTTCGGAAGATCAGTCTTACAAATTGTCTTTCTGGCAAGAGATTTTGTTATTAAGTAATTTTACAGTTCAATTTTAAGCCATGCCAAAACCTGTTGAGAATTACAACTAAATGTAATGAAAAAGGGGAAATGATTTGCATATTAACTGATAAATTTTTTCTATAGCTGACGTCTCACTCTTACTCTCTCGTTCGCTCTTTCTCTCTTCTTGTGGCTAGGCTATCTCTTTCTCAGCTTTGACCTTTCGCCATCTAATGAAACTTTGATGTCTCTCATATGTGTGTGTGTTAAATGAATAGCTGTGTGTGTGTCAGGGTAAGATTTACCCTTCACCCTCTTTAATTGATTTTCTCTAGATATACATCAGTCGTCTATATATATATATATATATATATATATTTATATGCACAATATATATAACTGTTCACCTTTTTGGCCTGCTTACGACCTTCTCTTTACACACACACACACACTCACAAACATTTCATTTACCTCTCTGTGTTTGTGTGTGTGTGTCCGCTATAATTCTATTTGTGTTTCTAATTACATTGACTTGCGTCCATCTGTGTGGCTGAGTGTGTGGTTGTGTGTGTGCGGCTGTGTGTGTGTGTGTGTTCCAAAAATTTAAAAATTCAATATAATGAAATTTACTTAATTGTATAACACACGTAATTAATTCACTTTGTGTATGCTAATTCGTGTCTAAGTGGCGTATTAAATTTTCAAAATGTCTTCCAATATTTATGTCCAAGCACGTGTCGATTATTACACGAAAGTCTTTCACTCTTTCACTGTGTGTGCGAGTGTGTGTGTGTGTGTTTGTGTGTGCAAGTTTTGACATAAATTTCTTAAATGCCAAGATTAGTTAGAATTGTGAAATTATTTCACATTTAATTAAAATCAATAAATACAAGATTATAGATTCAGAGTTTGTGTATCAAATTTTCTACAGGGTGCTTGAGATGAAGTAATCTGTTAGCCTGTAGCTGTTCTTTTTGGGGGCACTGTGTCAGTTTGGCTTCCCTTTTCAAGGCAGATTTTTTGCGTTTTGCAGATTGGTGAGAAATTTTGCCGTCTTTTCAATTGATTTCGTAACTCGCCCAAACTCATTTTAGGACACCCTGTAGATATATGTATCTATATACATACATACATATGTATGTAGCATATACTTATATAGTAAAGTGTAAGCACAACTTAAGCACCGTAAAACTGTAAAATTTACAATGCAACTACTCAAGTCTGAAAACGTAATAAAATATTTGCGTTTTTGCCGTTTGCACACATACACACAACAGACACACACATCAGACACACACACACAATTGCACAGAGGAAAAACACATAGACACAACACGTACGAGGGAGCAAGCAAGCGACCCATCGACCAGTAAGTAAGAAAAACCTTCGACTCGATTCCTCGAGTCTTTTGGTAGTTCACAGGACAAGCCCCTCCAATGGTTGGGCCAAGGCAAAACGTAACCAAACCATGACTCAGGCTTGACTTCCCTCACCTCCGCCCTCCGACCACCGCCCACCGCTCTCTCTCTCTCTCTCTCTCTCTTGACTCTTACCACCAATTCGCCTGTCAGCCAGTTTACAATGTAAACGCGAAAATGCGACAGCAGTGCATAAAAATCCTTCGGGCCCCCTGCGAGAGACGATGGCGATTTTTATGCGTTTAAACATTTTCATTACAAAAATTGCATTGAGTGTCGGCTAGGTGGATCATGATTCGTCCATGGGTAAGGGCATGGGCATGGGTGTTAGCGGTGTGAAATGGATTGAGGGACCATCACAGTTGGTGAGACGAAGACGAAGAGGAGGATAAGTTTTTCGTTTACTGTTGTTGTTGTTGTTGTTGTTGTTGCATTGTGTTGTCATTAAATCTGCAGCGATAAAATCAATTTATGTCAATTTCTTGTACAGACCAAAGCTTTTAATTAAAAACTTGAGTGACCAAACGAAACGAAACGAAATGAAACGAAAACCAAAACCAAAACCAAAGTAAAACTCAATGCCCGGTCGGAGCGGAGGCAGGCCAAAAGCGTATTCCACCCTCATGTTGCCATCAATTTATGCAATTTATAAAATAAATATAAAAAAAAAAAAAAAATGAAAAACGAAAAGAATTATAGCCAAATGCACGAGACAAGGAATTTATTAATAATGCAAATACATAAAAACAGAAAATCAACCCCTGATTATACAGATAGTATAGCCTAGCCAAATGGTTCGGGCGTTCTTGTCCCACTCCCCCCACTCACCCACTCGCCCACTCGCCCACTCGCCCACTCGCCCACTCACTCACTCATTCACTCACTCACTCACTCACTCACTGCGTTCTGGGCTTCAATCTACCACCCGACAGTCGCGATATTGAGTCGCTCTTGTTGAGGGCCCCTGCCAGCCGCCAGTTGCCTGGGCTTAATCTATTATTTAAATATGAAAATAAAAAAAAAATGAAAATAATAAAAAAAATAAAAAATAAAAATGAGAAAATATAAAGAAGGTTGCAGTTGAAATTATAAAAGAAATAATCGAATATTTGAATACTCTTTATAATTTTTGGTAAAGCACTTTGATCAGTTGGCCTAGTTTGAGGTTTTTCTAATCAAATAATGTAGAGAATTTAATTTAACATGGCCATTTTCACAATGAAATTGTTTCAAAGAAGAATTCAAAGTATTAGAGCATACTTTTGGGAGTAAAATGTTACCTATTTAAGCGAAAATGTAAGAAGATGGAAAAACAGTTAAGGACATTTTAAAATTTGAGGTATCAAATGCGACAACATTTGATTAGAGAATTGTAAATGTGATTAATACTTAATTATAGTCTACTTTTGGGTCTAAAATCAATGAAACCTTCGATTTTGGTCAATTGTAATGGTCTGAGTGTTGATTTCATTGTGTGATAACGTCAAGAAATTGTGAATACCCCCCATTTTGGTAAGGTAAGATCAAAACAAAAAAAAAAAAGTGCCCTGACAAATATGGCGCAAGCAAGGGCGCGCTATGAAAAATTGCCAACGATGGTGCTGCTGCTGTTGCCATTTCTGTTGGCTGCTGTTGTTGGCCATCATCTAATATTTATATACGTTATATAAAATATAATAATGACGCCTGCCAAGGACTACTTGTCTGCCAAAATACGCGGCAAATATTCAATATAATTTATAATTTTAATAATACCCACTAGAGAAATTGTGGCAAAAGGTGTGGCAAGACGGAAAACGTCTCATTCAGTGCTCTAGAACGATACGGAATGAGATGAAACGGAACTATGACTGCTTTATATTTGAATATTAAATGCTGCTGCCAGACTGTGAGATGCTGTCGCATCGACGACGACGACGGCGACGTTGCCTTTTATAAATTTTCATTAAACTTGGCAATAAAAGTTTTTCGCCAGCCCGGCTGGGTGAACGGAAAGAGAGCGCGTGAAAAAAACCGTATATAATAAATGACATTATGGCATATTTATGACTGCTAATAATTTATATGCAGCCGCAGCCACAGCCACAGTCTACGTCTCCGTCTTCGTCTCAGTCTCAACAGTCTTTGCAGAGCTGAGAAAGTTGCTTTTCTTTTTGTCCCCCTCTCTTTCTCTCTCTCTTTCTCTCTCTCTCTCTCTCTCTCTCGCTCTTTGTTGTATAGAGTAAAATTTAATTTTTTTTTTTTTGTCGCAAGTTAAGGGATTACAATTTTGCAAATCTTGAATTTTTGTCGATTTAGCAACAATTTAAAAAAAAAAATTACTTCAAGCCCTTGTTGGTCTTTATTCATAAAATGAAACTATTTAGTTTCATTTCTTCATTACATTTAAAGTCTTCGATTTCAAATGAAATCGGTCAAGCTCAAGAAAAAAGGCTTTTCCTAAATAAAAAAGAAATCGATTCTACAGATTTTTGGAAGCACAAAAAGTTCATATTTAGTTAGATGATTGACAATTTGCATAATTTTTTCAAACAAACTTTCATTCTAGACATTGCAAAACTTAACTTTTAATTGAAAATATTTCAAAAATTGGTTCTATAAAAAAGAGAAGAAATTAATAATTTTTCTAATACAACTTCAACTCTTGAACATTTTCAAGACATACTATATCAGGATTTTAGTTACAAATTTCTTGGTTTTATTTTACTGTGAGTCAATATTGTACCCTGATAGAAATCTGGAAAATCAATTCTGCATTAAACTTAAAAATTTCTTACTGAGATTTAAACTAATTTTTGTTTTGTTTTCATAGTTTTCCCCTATTGGGGTTTTCCTCTTTTTTTGTTTTTGAGTGCTTTTCTGGTGTAGCTGCTGTCATGCAGGCGGCTGTCGCCATAATTGCAGGTTTTTACCTTCCATAATTTAATACTATTTATTATATTTTCGTTGTCGTAGTTGTGTGTTTGTAGTTATTTTTTATTGCATTGCATTTGAATTTACCTTGCCTTGCTTTGCCTTGTCGGCAACAGCAACAACAGCAATTCCAGCTTGCCTCTGCCTATTGTGGATATCAGAATGTATACCTTTACATACAGATATATAGATATATATATATATATGTATATTCTATATAGATATATTTAAATGCAAACATAAAATTTATGTCAAATGTCTGTTTGACACGAAATATTTAAGCCAAATGAGCGAGCTGTGGCACTGGCGGTGGCAATTGCGCTTACAGAACCAGAAAACCAGACAGGACAAATACGTCCTCATAAAAACCAAAAAAAAAAAAACAAAAAAAAAAACAAAAAAAAACCCACACAGAAAGAAAAAAGGAACAAAACAAAAAAAAAATGAAAGAGGCAACAGCAGGAACTGCAATACAAATATAAATAACAATAACAATAGCAACAACCATGTGACCGTGTGGCACGTTTAATAATTTATTGTAATTTGTGGAAAGAGTCTGATAGAGACAGGGAGAGGCAGAGGCAGAGCACGAGAAATTTGTCGTTTGTAGGTAGTAAAAATCGCCTGTAAATTAAGTCTTCCTCTAGCCTGTATTTTTTGTCTCGTTTTTTTTTTTTTTTTTTTTTTGATTGCCATTTACTTGTTCTTGTTGTTGCAATATAATTAACTCAAATATGTGTATAATGTTTATTGTAAATTAGTCTCTCAGCCCTCACGCCCTCTCTCCTACATTGATTTCTCTTCATGTGTGTGTGTGTGTGTGTGTGTGTATTTAAACTAAATGCAGGGAAAAACTGCTGGCACTTTCTTTTGGTTTTTTGTTTTGTGGCATTTCTTTTAGTTATTGTTATTGTTGTTTATGTGGGGGGATGGCAAAGTGTGCAAGTAAAAAGGGGCGGGAAGGTTTCCTTTTTTTTCTATTATTTTGTTGTTGTTGTTTTCTCTATGTGTATTTTGTTTAGTTGTAATTAAGGCTGAGCAAATAAAGCGCTTCCGTTGATTTGTTTCAAAGGCAAATAGTTAATTGCCAGCCATAGGCAAAGCCGATGCCGAAGCCAAAGTCATTTTGTCTACTCAACTACAACAACAACAACAGCAACAGCAACAACTACATCGACATAGACAACAACAAGCGCATTGATTGTTATTGTTGTTAAGCTAAATTGTTGCATTTATCTTTAGAATATAATGGGCGAGTGTTGGGCTGAATAGGGCTGAGTTTTTTTTTACTGATGTGAAATGACACTAAAACTAAAGCTAAATAGTTTTTACAACCTTCAACTAAAGAAAGGGATATGTATGTATCTGTTTGAGGGAAGGATTATGTCCTTAAGATGTTTAGTTCAGGTTTCTTTTAAGTAGATATAAGATAAGATTTACTCTTTCTGTGAGAGTTTCTTAAAATTGTCTGCCTGATGATGGTTTATCTATTGGAATCTTTAGTTAGTTAGATTCTTATGCATCTACCAAATGCCCATAAGTTGTGAATGAGTTTAAGTCACTTTAGGGTATTCCATGGCTTTTTGGCTATTCGGTTTGCAATTGCATTTCATTCTCGAGGAGCTGGTGGTGGTGCCTTAGCCTTTTTTGCGGCATCAAATAAAAACTAAAAGACCAAATAAATGCAAACTTAAACTATAAAATAAACATTAAACAAGCTAGAAATGTTTTTATGGCCACCAAGACGACTGACGGACAGACAGACAGACTGAGTGAACTGAGTGAACAGAGCCAAGCCAAAGCAAACCAAACCGAAGCGAAGCGAATGACGACGACGACGACGACGACGATGTTGTTGTCCAAATGGCATGCCCATGCTATGGCACTTGCATTTACAACAACAACAACAATAACACCAAGAACTGCGGCAACAATTTTGTTGCAAGTGCAACATGTGTAGAGCACACACACACACACACACACACAGAGGAAGAGAGAGAGAAAGGTTGGGCTGAGAGATGGAAAGGAAAAGAGAGGCAGGCGCACAAGTTTTTATACTTTAATGAAGACGGCGTGCAATAAAAATTGATTAAATATAATTCAGCAACAAAGTATGTTTTATAGCTGCAACACAGCCAGCAACATTAGAACAAGCAGCAGCAGCGGCAGTGGCAGCGGCAGCAGCAAGAAAAGTTGCATTAAAAAGTTTAATTGTCCAAAGGACAGGATTGCCCCAACCGCACTCGCAATCGCAAGCGCAGTCCAGGTGAAGGCCCAAGCCCCGATCCAGACCCAGGCCCAGTTTTGTTTTTGATTAAAAACAAAACAAAAAGGAAAAGCACTTAAACCTTTTTCGGTCATTCAAGACAACAACAACAAGCCGCCAAGCAAACAAAATATTCCAAACAATATATATATCTATATGTATGTATATATATGCCCTTAATTACCATTGATTGAGAATCGAGGGAATATATGTACATATGTAGAGGGATGACGTGGTGCTGATGGTGGTGCGGGTGGTTGTAATGGAAAGTTGATTTTAATATTGAAGCGCAATTTATTTTAATTGGAATAATTTTATTTGTCTTTATGTTTATTCATTATGCAGACTAATGAATTTTACTACCCAAAATACATGACCGCTATCTATATACATACATTTACATATGTATGTATATACATATATATAGATATATAGAATAGATAGAGGGGCGCTGTGTACTCGCAGAGGGGTGCTGCTACGGTGCCCTGCTATTAGTGGAAACTCAGTTTGTGTGTGAGTAGAGAGTGATAGAGTAAGGGGAAGAGAAATAGAGAATAGTATATGGGCTATGGGTGCTTGGCTTTTGAATAATTAACGAGGGTGCCACTCACTCATTACACATGTACAAGTGTGCCCCAGTGTATGCTGGTGTGTGTGTGTGTGTGTGTGTGTGCGAGTGTGCACGCACATTATGCCACATAATAATATTATATGTTATTTACCAAGAAAATGCTTAGTCAGCCTTATACAAATGTCTATGAATGTTCAAAATATAATTATAATAATAATTGAATTAGATTTATTGATTATTTGTACAAGGCAACAACAACAACAACAACAACTACTACTACTATATTCGTTCAACCCAAGGCCCCAAGGCACGCACAGGGCAAAGAACGCCGACTTCGGGGCAACCCAATCCGGGGTGGTGGAAGTGGAAGTGAAAGTCAGCACAATCAAATCAAATGATAGCAATAAATATTCATATACATATATATACATACATATGTACATACATATGTATACATAATTATATATAGAAGTATTTTAGTCTCAAGCAAATGCAAATTCTAAAAATTTATTTATATTCTAAAAATTATATTCAATTTTGCCATCTCTTCGATTGAGTTATCGAAAAAGTTCTGGGAAAATGTTAACCATAAATCAATCAAATAATTTTAGCCACAAAATTGTGTTTAAACTGATTCTAAGCAATTAATAGTTAAACACCAAAAAATACCTTAAAAGAACACAGAAATTTTGATTGAAATCCTAGAAAATTTTGTAAGAGATTTGAATTGAAGACAAATTAGATTATACTATTTCAAGTAGTTTGCTTATAATTTTATTATAAATTTTATATATCAAAGAAAACTATAATGTCTGCGAGTTTTTGTGTTATAAAAATAATGCAACTGAAATCAATTTGCAACTTTATTTGCTTTTTCATTCATTAAGATTCGAACAACTAAGGAACTTTGGCCCCACTAGGAAAATGCATATTTTAAAAATGTGACAGAAAAGCTAATATATAAACTAGTTGAAGCAACAATGGCAGATTACAAAATATCAATTTCATCTATATAAATATATTTATATATTTTTTCTGTTCGTAATAAACTTTAAACATTATAGACAAGTAAATATATGTATATAAAATACGACACGAACTCACGACTCAAACTCAAACTCAAACTAGTTACACTAGTTTTTGTTGTCTACACAAGTGAATGAATGAATGAATGAAAAGGGAAAGAAAGGAAAGGCTAAGAAAAACGAAAAAAAGAAAAAGGAAAAAGTGAAATCATTCACAAGAAAAACCTCCACAAAAACTTGAGATGTTGGCGCCACACCAATACAAACAAATCCTACATACACTACTACAATTGCAAGTGGCACCTACACACACACACACACACACACAAACACACACACACATACACACATGGAGTAAACTAACGCGAATTTTGCGCGCGCTTTTTCTTCAGTACTTTTGGCGAAGCATCTCTTCGTTAAGACTTGCGACTTCGACTTGCTGCTGCTGCTGCTGCTGTTGCTGCTGCTCTTGCTGCTGCTGGTGGCATCACTTGGTGGACTTGGACTTGACTGCGAGTGAGGCGAGTGCAACAAAAGATGTTGCAGACATTTGCTAACTTTGCTGAGCGCCTGGCATGGACGCAGTCTGTGCATTCGACTGCATTTTTGTTCCCCCGAAAAATGTGCAGCGTAAATACAAACGCATTTGAAATCGAAATGGGGGAAAAAATGCAACTTGAAGACCCCCCTTCCACTTCCCCCGCCACCCCATCACCCCACCAATGCATGGGGGTAAAGGGCTGCTGGGGGAGGTGTGGTTACTGCCCAAGGACAAAACATACTTCCTTATACATATATATATATATATAAGTATGTATATTTTTTTGCGTCTTGCGTTGCGTATTGATTTTATCCAATGTGCAAGGTGTCCGGAGCTGCGTTTTTACTGCGAAGAAATTGCGTTGAAATTTCACACGAAATTTATGATTGCAAAAGGAGAAGGAGGAGGAGGAGAAGAAGAAGAAGGAGTGAACTGTGGATAGTTGGGTCAGGTGACTATGTAGGTGGCTAGTCAATGGAGAGTGGGTGAAAGAAGTTGTGCCGAAAGTTGAAATTTAGATGCAGGGCAACGTAAAAAATATTTCATGTTTTCTATTTCTTCTTTGCTTTATAGTTGAATTATTATATTTGTAAAAGTTTTACTTATGAATTATGTGTTTGGGGATGGGAGAGAGCACATAAAAAATATGAAACGCAGCAATTTCTTTATCTAGAAATATTTTGTGTGTTTGTAAAAATAAACTCCAATCCGCATACATACATACATACATACATATGTGATCAAAATAACTGATTGCGCAACTGTTCGAATTGCTTGGCTTTTGATGAAATATGAAAAATACATTTAAATATTATAATAAGTATGTATGTACATACACACGAGTATCTTGTGTGAGTGTGTGTGTGTGTGCTTGTTGGGTGTTTGTGGGTTGGAAACACCCTTCCCACTCTCATTTACACCCTTGCAAAGGATTAGGCATATTTGTTTTATCCAGATGTTCGCAACGCTTAAAAAGAATCAACGCACTTGTAAGACTTCTTTTGGCTAATAAATTACTGGAACATTAGCACTGAGGAAATTTAGAAATTTGCATTAGCTAAAAATTAAATCTAAATCTTTATTAATATTTTCATTGGTAGCTTCATTAATAGTTTCATTAGTAATTCCACTAGCAAAATTTATTAATAGTTATTGTTAAACTCATTACAAGTCGATTGGTAAAAATTGTCAGTTGTCAATGAATGATCTGGTATCCTCATTGGTAGTCTTATTGTTTGTTTTATTGGTAATTTCATTAGTAGTCTTGTTGGTAGTCCTTTTGACAGTTCTAATGATGCTCCCGCTGGTCATTGTCAAGTCAGTGTCATTGGCAGAGTTTTATTGGCTGATTCATTGATAGTTTTATTAGTGAACTCATTGGTAAACTCATTTGTAGTTTTATTAGTAAACTCATTTGTAGTATTGTTGTTAAACTGATCATCATAGTTAGGTGTTGGGCTTGTTTCAATATTAGATTCATTGGAAATCTCATTGGCAGACTCATAACAAGATTCATTGGTCGCTTCATTAAAAGTTTTATTGATAGTCTCGTTGGTAATATCCTTACTTCTCTCATTGTTTGTATCATGTTTTATTGGATGCTTTTTCTCATGGTCTATCGCATTGTATAACGCATTGTTTATCCCATTGCTTCAGGAAACACGATTTAAAGAGTATAGAAAGTTCGTTTAAAGTTATGTTAGACCCTGCCGCTGCCCTGCTTTTTCATATCTTGCTCTCAGCCATCTGTATCACTTCTTCAGTGCCCCATGCCACCGACTGTGCCTCAGAGATTATTTGATTGTTGAATATATATATTTTTTATTTACTTTACAACTATACAAGAAAGGTTGTGCGTATGAGAGTGAGAGTGAGTGGTCTGAGTGACTGACTGACTGACTGACTGGGTGTGAGTGTGAGTGGGTATAAATGTTGCAAAGGGCTTTTCAGCTCACTTGGGTGGCGGTTTTTATGTTATTATATAAATTCATATATATTTTTTTTTTCTTTTCTTTTTTTTTTTTTTTTTGCTGTGTTTAGGGGTTGTCTTGCTGTCAACTTTTGCAACTGAGCCACATGGCTTATTTATGATTTGCATTTTTCAACCCTTTCCCATATTTTTTTTTTCCATTTTCCATTTTGTGTGTGTGTGTTTGTGTTTTGTTGTTGTTGTTGTGTTTTTCGTGTAATTAGTTTGCTGCGAATGTAAAAATTATATATAGATTTCTTAGAGTTTTGGTGCATAATCATCATGCACCGGATATGAATTTATTTTTTTCCCTTCCCTCCCCACTACCAATTGTGTGTGTGTGTGTGTGTGACTGTGTGGCAATTGCCCCATTTTTGTGAAAGAAGCATAATTGAAAGTACGACAAAATGAAGAGAGTGAGAGAGAGAGAGAGAGAGAGGGCGGTGGTTTGGCGGTACGTATAAATTAAGTTAAAGTATGTGGCAGAAATGTTGAAAAATTTGTAAGTTTCAGCAAAATGAAGTTAAATTTTCATTCGGTTTTCATTTAAGATAGGCGTTTCATTAACTAGTTCTAAATTTTGGCATGCAAATTCGCAACAAGTTGGCTTGAGCATGTTAGTTTTGATTTTAGCTTTTTAATGCTGATTTGAAATAATGAAACTTGATTTCTTTCACATTTCAAATGAAGACCTTCTTGTTTTTACTCTTATTAGTTGAGTATTTCCCTCACTTAACGCTTATGCAAGACCATTTGGAACGACCTCTATTGGGTTCTATTGGGTAGCTATGTATGTACATATTGTATACTTCTTCCTAGCTTTCATTCGTTTCTCCGTTTTGTGTTCGCTTGTTGTAATTTGTTATTACTTAGTTTTTGTAGTTAGTCGGTTGGTCGGTTAGACGGGGGAGCCCGGTTTGAGGGGACGTCTCTTGCCCTTCTAGCTCTTTGCATTTGCCCGCTCGTTGACTGTGGTTTCCATTGAAATCATTTACATATTGCACAATGTACATATGTATACAAATATATACATATATATATATATACATATATGTATATGTATAGTAGACGTATGCAAATGGAAGAAGGGCTTCCACCTTATAGTATGTATAGTATATGCAGGTCTTATTGCATTTTCTATCGACCTGAACTAAACAGAGCCAACGATTTGTTATTATTGTTCTTCTAGCTGTTGTTTGGCGCCGTTTTCTTCATTAATTTTCACCGAGGCCCTGTATTTTAACCTTTTTTACCATTTTCCCCATATTTTTTTCCTTTCTAGTTTTCTTTTCTATTTTGGTTTTTTTTTTCCTTTTTTCTTTTCTTTTTTGCATAATTGCCTGCACATTTCGTCAGCAGGACTTCTTCATATATAGCAATTTGCACGTCTGAATTAAAGGTTATTAATGGTAGATATGGCTTGTACTTACACCACTGCACAACTGATGACGACGTTGCGGGCTGTGTGGGGGGTGGGGGGGAGGTAGGGCTACACAGACGTGGGACGATGACAACGGGCTGACTAACTGATTGACTTACCTGAAATGAAACAAATGGTAAAGAATTTAATAATTTTTGGCCGCGTAATTTTCGTTCGATATATGCATTTGTGTGAGTGAGTATGTATGTGTGTGTGTGTGTGTGTGTGTGTATCCTGCGTATACGCAATGCACAACTACAAAGCATATAAAACTGCTGTTGTTGTATCCGGGCCGTACCGGACCATACCCAAACCCACTAAACGGCACCCAGGATCCAGCATCCAGCAACTAGCAACCAGGATCCAGGACCCAATACCCAGACTATTTTGTATGTATAAAACTCCAGACTATACGACGATGACGTTGTCGACGACGATTGCAGTCTAGGGGCGTTTTGCGGCTTGAGCCTAGGCCGGTATCCTCCTTCTTCTCCTCTCTTCTGTCATATACTCTTTACCCCACAATCCTAATACCAACCTCGCGTCTATACTCATTCCTCTCATTTTGGGCTAGGCAAAATCCCCGAAATTTTTCGTTGCGCGCCTGCCAAAAACGAGCCACATCTCTACAATTCCATCGCTCCTCTCCTCCCTCTCTGTTTCTCTCTGTCTCTCTCTCTCTGTTCTTTGGCCCTCTCTACCAACAATACCTAGTCCAGGCAATAGGCCGAGATAAATGCATTTCGTAACGTACGTTATAAAATATACGTACAGTGTTTATTAACTAAGAAGGCAATCTACAAAATTAATTAGTTTTGTGCCTGAAAAAATTGCAATCTTCATTAGATTCATTGCTTAGAATTTGAATAAATAAAATGTAAAGTGAGTATTGGTTCCTAATTTTAAGGAAGAGTGCTCACAACAAAGAATCCTGTTAGTGACTTTTGAATCGCATTAAAGTTAAAAGCAAAGTCAAGGGTGATAGATTAGGAATTAGTCTGCCACAGCTTTAATGCAATCTCAATAGGCTTCTTGTCTTTTGCAGTTGGAGCAGTTCATTAAGAGTAGTTTCGACTGTATTTAGTAAAGGCAAACGCAGCACCGACGCGTTGCTAACGGCGACCGCAGCAGACACACGGCTCTCGATATGTTTTTAGGGCCGACTTCTCCAAACTCCCTCACACCAATACGCTCTCTCTCTCTCTCTTTCTCTTTCCAGTCTCTCTATGAGTGTGTGTGGTGTGTGTGTGTGTTTGCATTAGGTGGCAAGGCCCACTTGCATATGCAACTCGAGGCTTTTCGCAAAAGGAGTAGAGTAGAAGAGAGTTACAGAGCAGCAGCAAAAGCAATGCAGCAGCAGCAGCAGCAGCAATGGCTGTTGGACATTTCAAATAATCGCCATATAACACACACACACACACACACACACACTTGCACATTGAGAGGAGAAGAAGTGGGCATCGGGGGAATGGAACAGGAAGGAATATGGGAGGAAAGTTACGCACACAAACAGACACTTGCAGATACAGCAGAAGTTGCCAATAACAGGCGCCATGTTTAGACCAATTTTTTTTTTTCTCCTCTTTTTTGTTGGTGCCTTTGACCAACGGGGCCGACCGGCCGACTCTCTCTCTCTCTCTCTCTCCGCCCCATTTGTCTTGCGTCCTCCATTTCCCACTCCGATAAACCCTATTTGGTCTCTGGCCAGACGCATTCATTTGTAAAGTTAAAGCACATGGCCTGCGGGCGATTGGATTTGGGTGCAGAAGGAGGAGCTCCTACTGCTCTTCCATCTCCTTCCTCCTCCGTTCCTGTTGAAGGCTTTCACGCACCTTTTGGCCAACGTGTTAATGAAATGCATTCGAGAGTGTAGCCATAAAGCAGCAGGAACAGCAGCAGCAGCAGCACCAGCAGCAACAACAACAATAACTAAAGCATTCCAACTCTCTATAGTCCAAATTCTGCTTAGTTTTTTTTTCTCAGCTTTTTTCATTTAGATTTTCATTTTTCATTCTCATTTCCCTTTTGTGTGAAATTGTATTATTGTCACTTTTACTTTGTCTTTAGCTAATGTCTAGCAGTTTTTTCTATCAGCTTTTTTCCCTCATAGAGAGAGAGAGCGAGAGAGAGAGAGAGAGAACTACCAGGATATATGCCTTCCGTTGGCATATAATGACATTAGTTTATTTCTAAAAAATCTGTAGCCAGAATTCATATTTTTTCTTAGCCTATGCAGACAGAAAAAGAGACGAGAGAGGAATGATGGTGAGGGGATTGGGGGCTTTGGCAGTTATTGCTTGTCAATCGGTGTGTGCATCTCTCCGTGTGTGTGTGTGTGTGTGTGCTGAACATTCCAGCAAACGTTGTGCAGGACCCGGCCAAACGCGGCATAGAAATCGAATTAGATTTTTCCGATTGAATTTTCTACATTTTTAATTGCTTTCGACGTTTCAACTTGTCGACATTCTGACTCCCATCTACCGCCTCCTGTCACGCCCCCATCGTTTTACCCCCTCACTATTTTTGCCTCTTTCTCTCACTCCATCTTCATCCCCCTCCCTCGCTCTCTCTCTCTCTCTCTCTCTCTTGCTTACGCTCTTTACGAATGCTCTGAATTGTTGTTGGTTCTATTTTTTAGCCAATTTTTTGTCGCTTGACATTTATGGGCATATTGGCCAGCCAGGCAATTGAGAGACTAAAGGACAGCCAGGAGGAGTGAGCAGTGAAGGACAGAGAGAGAGAGAGAAGAGAGAGAGAGAGAGAGAGGGAGAGAGAGGGGGAGGGGGAGGTGAGGCGGCTAGCCATTTTAAATGTAAGTAAGAGTAAATCAAATATGTGCCCATTGCCTAATATACTTTAGTTTAGTTGCATTTCTGCCATTTGCCAGGCTGCTGCATATTCAATTTAATTAAGCAAATAATCGTTACGATTTGAATTCGATTCGAAAATCGACAGTTAATCGAATTGTCATATGACCGAAGAAGAACAAAAAAGAGCAATTGTAATTAGTTTGTCTCTTAGTTCAAGCTCAAACCAAAAAGACTCGAAACATTGCTCAAGATAAAACTTTTGTTATTTTTCTATTGTCATTAGTTATTCAGTTTCTTATCAAGGTAACAAAAAAAACCTAAAAATTTCCTTATTACTCACTCTTAATTTCTGATGTCATTGCCAACTAGGGCCGAGATTAGAATTCTTTTAGTTACTAACAGCGACTTATTACACTTGCCAAAATTATTCAAAGAGATCGAACAGGAAAGCGAAAGAGAGAGAGAGAGAGAGAGAGTTTTGCATTTTCATTCATAAACTTGGCATTAGTCTTAGATGCGGCACAAACGGGAGCGAGACAAGAGACAAGAGGCAACAAACACGCCACCAACATCAAACACACATCTTTTAATTGATGATGCATCTGTCTCCATCTTCATCTCCATCTCCATCTCCATTTCCATCTGCATTTGCATTTGCATTTTCATCTCTGTTGAAAATGCCTAGCGGAAAATAAATTGACTGCCAGATGAGTTGCACAAATGCCAAAAAGGGTTTCTCATCTGCTGCTGCTGCTGCGACTGCATTAAAAATGTATTAAAAGTAAAGTAAATAAATAATTGAGGCAGCTTGGGGAACGATATGGACGATATGGATATGAGCAAGCAGCAATTTAGCAAGCAAGCAACTAGGAAATGAAAATCGAAAGATATTTATCTAAAAATAATAAAGTTGCGTCTGCAATTGCGTCTGGGGTACACCATGGGATGCGATGCCACTCCCCACTAAATCAAAAGGCAGCTGCCATAATTTGTAAATCATTTTCCAAAGGCTGACAGAGAGAGAGAAAAATATATTCATATACGTATATTCAACTTAACCCCCCTCTCTCGCTCTCTGTAATATGATTTTGGTTTTTTTTTTTTTTTTTTGGTTGCATCTTCCGCATTTTGTTTGTAATTTACTTTTATGTTTTACTTAATTGCATGAACATTGAAAGAGAGAGAGCGTGAGAGAGAGGAGGAGAGAGAGAGAGATGCAACAGTTGAAACTTAACATCAAAATTGAAGCCGCCAGAGCACTTATGATTTTTATTAAATTTTATAGTTTCTAATGACTCAACAAACACACACACAGGCACACACACACACACTGGCACACTAATATGTTATAGAAATGAACCGGATAAAAGAAAAATTCAATTAGATATTACAACAATTTCACTGAGTACTATATAACTATGTGTGTGTGTGTGTGTGTGTGTGTTTGTGTTTGTGTGTGCATTTTCCAACATTAATTACGCCAAATGTAAACTCCGCTCCCAGCCAAAGAGATAGATAGGCCATACCATACCATACCAGGCCAGACCCAGACCCAGACCCAGGCCCGGTCCCAGTCCCGGGCAAGTGTATCTCGCTTTTATATCTTTTGCAGCGCGGCAACATGCTGCATAATATTAATTTTCGTTGTACATTATTTCTAAGAAGGCAGCAACAACAACAACAACAACAACAACAACAGCAAATAATAATAACCATAATGAAGCCAGCAAACAGAAATGAAGCAAATAAATGAGCAAGAACATGCTGCTTTTTCCTCTTCAGCTCTTCATTTTCTTCTCTCTCTCTCTTTCTCTTTCTCTATCTCCCACCATTTCATTCTGTCTTTTCTTTCTCTCTCCCGGTTTCTCTCTCTCTTGTTGCCTACAACAAAAACAATTAGCCTACTTTAGTTTGTTGTCTTACAAGTGGAAATAAAATTAAATACAAAAACAAAATAGCCACAAAACAAAAAACCAAAAACAAAAGCCACTCGAAAAGTTACGACTTTGTATTACCCTATGAAAATCTTAGCAACACTAACTACAATTTAGTCTATACTTTAATTGATCTTTAAAAGAATTTAGAATTAGTCTTTCATATAGATATTCTGTTTAATCTCAGTAGAAAATTCGTAAAGAAGAGAGCATATATCATCTTCGTTTACGTTATAATTTTATGAGACATTGATGATTCTTTGAGGCTTCCTTTCATTGCCTTCCCTTTATTCTAGTTTAGTTAATTTGATTTTAAAATTTAACAGTTAAAGTCAGATCTGATTATGTTATAGTCAATGGTTTTTGTAATAGATCAAGAGTTTTCTTCTTCAAACAGTAACCGAATCGGAATCAAATTATATATTGGAGAATTCATTTTGGCTTCGAACTGTGCCATTAGATTAGATTATAGAAAATTGTCGCTACGATCCTCGAGAGTTTGCTTAGCCCTAAGAGGCTCAAGTTAATCAATGTCTCAGCCAAGCTAAGTTAAATAAATCAATCTCAATATACCCCATTTAGAGTGCAGGGTAGTGGGTGAGAGAGAGGAAGAAGAAACCAACAAAAAAAAAAAGAAATATGAATTTGTGGGGAGAAATGGGAACCAAGTGCACTGCACTTAGTTGATGGATGTATGTACACACACACACATATATCTATATCTTGCTTGCTGTCTATTTGTTTAAATACAACACAACACGAATTTAATTACAGCTTTTTTTTTTTTTTCGTTTCATATCTGTTGCATCCATCCGACCAGCCAGCCAGGCAACCATCTATCCATCCATCCGTCAGCCATCCTCCATCTAACATCCAACATCCATTCACGTATCTCTCAAGTAGTTTTTAGTTATTATTGTTATTATTTTTCCATTTCTATGTACGTGTATGACTGTCAAGATATTGAAATTTATCGCCGCTAATAATTGTTTGTGTCTTCCCCACCCCCTCAGCCACCCGCCCTCTGCCGTCCCTTTAAGTCCAGTTGATTTTACTTGTAGTATATCTGTCTTGTCGTCTCGTCTCTTGCTCTAGTTCGATAAAAATGTATTTCTCTGAATTTTACACAGATACACAAATATTCATTCACACCGAGTCTTAGAGTCAGAGTCAGCGTCAGAGTCATTCATTTCACGTAGTTATCAAATCGTATTCGTATTACTTTTCTATATCATTGGCAAAGCATCTTATTATAATTTTAATTACATGTGACTCTGTGTTATGTGTAGGAAATGTTAATTGCTTCCGTTTACGAAAGAAACACAAAACACAAGAAAAAAAAAAAAGTGTTGTACGAGATACGAATATCTCCACCTATCTATGAGATGGAATTTTCATGGCATTTGTGTAAGACGAAGACGATGAAAAATGACAATAACTAATTAGCAACAAGCGCAATGATTAAACAAATATATTACATAATATGCATTTAATATGTTTCAACTGTAGTTTAATAGTAACAACCTGCCAAGGTCATAACTTTAACTTTATATATAGTTCGTTTCCATTTATGACTCTACAAATATAGATTATATAAGATATATCCATCAGAGTTTGACACAATTAAGTTCTTCTTGTGATTGACCGGATCCCCATATGAACAATTGGTTCATAAATTTAATGTAAATAATACAACTATTTTTTTTTTTTTTTTTGTTGTTGTTGTTCGTTTTATTGATGCCTTTTTTCAGGCTTGTGTAAAATGCACTGAAAGATTTTCATTTAAATCTTTGCGACCGCATATCGATATTTCAAAGTTAAGGTCCATAAAAACGAAGCAAAACCTGAGAAAATTGGTTAGGAAAATGCATTTTTTCAGTTTTAAATGCGACATAAAAATTTATATTCATAGCAGCAAATAGAGATATTTGTTTTTGGTAATTAACTACAACTTGGCTTGTAAAATTGAGAATTATTTTTTTTAACAATTTCCTTTAAGACTCTAAAGTTTTAAGTTAAACATTTGTTTATTTCATTTATTTTTAATTTTCACAATTAAAAATAAAAACAAAAGTTAAATAAATTGGACAAAAAAAACAGTATTTTCGTTTTACTTTTGCAACATTATAGACATTGAAAATTATAGAAATTTAAAATTTGGTTTGAAACAAATTCAAAAAAAAATTTAGTTTGAGAATTTTTAATCATTTTGGAGTTGTACTTTGTGATTTTTAACAAAGTTTATAATTTGCTTAAGTTAAAGTTAATTTTGTTGGTTTATGGAAATGATCTATAAATCAATCAATAGGCAAGAGTTGAAGTTGAAGTTGGAGTTGGGGAGTTAATATTTTCCCAGAAGTCAGGCAATTAGACAAAGTAAGACTAAGCTCTGCTTCCCATTACAACTATGTAGGCCAATTTGCTTGGCTTTCTAGCTACACCCCGGGCCAACACACACACACACACACACAGACACACACACACACACATACTAGTGCACACACTCTTACACATAAAAATCAGCAACAAACTTGCGCCTCATAAAAAAAATTGCACAAAAACAAAATGGCATGAAATAAAATTTATATGAATAACAAAAAGGCAGGCAAACACCAGGAACAACAACAAACAGTTTACTACTGCTCAGAAGAGAATGCAACACCAGCAACACTAGCAACAACAACAACAGCAACAACAACAACAGCAACAGCTTGTTGCAACTAGAGTAGAAGTAGAATGAAGAAGAGAAGTTGCAGCATTCGCTGCTGCTGCTGTTGCTGCTGCTGCGTCCGGCATAAAAATTGTGTTTATGCGTGTTTGGTAATTTTATAAAAGTTAAATTAGTTTTAAGACCATAAATTGTGCTCCCTCTCAGTCGCACTGGAACTCGCACTTTACCCCCTCTTTTGGTCTCTCTCTCTCTCTCACTCTCTCTCTGTCTCACACACTTGCTCTTGCTTGCCATTTTAACTTTTATTACTTTTAATATAAAAAAGCTGGCTGGGATTGGGAGCAGGAGCTGTAAAAATGCACGCGGTCATAAAAAGTTGCAGGCAGTCGCAGGCAAGCAGGAGGCATGCGGCATGAGGCATGAGAGATGTTGCTGGCAACATCGTAAAATAATTTCTTGCAATCCCATTTTTTTCGCCTCTGTTGCTGCTGCTGCCTGCTGCTGCTGCTGCTGCGAGTGGTAAAGCGGCTGCTTCCTCTTATTGTTCGTTTTTGGTTTGTGTTGCAACATTGTGGCAACATTTATACCAGAATTATTATTACAATTTAATGATTAATTCTAATGATATGCGACATGAAAATGAAATGGCAACCAATAAAAAGAATCTACCCTTTCCTTCACCATTTTCACTTCTATAACCACATGCAACATGCAGCAGCAGCAACAACAACAACAAACAGGCTGACAGGCAGGCAGCAGGCAGGCAGGCGGCAGGCAGCAGTCAGATTGAAGGATTCGCTCTTCGGTTTTGTTGGTTTCGGTTTGTGGCGCCCCACGGACAGCAAGTTAATTGTGGTAGTTATTTGCTATTTTGCCATTTTACAATTTTACCACAAGTTTTGCACATTTCTCAACATTTCACAACAATGTTGCAGGCGTTGCCGTTGTCGCTGCTGTTGCTGCTGCTGCCGCTGCTGCCGCTGCTGCCGCTTCTCTGTCGACGTCTGCAGTTGCACTTTTACGAGGCATTTTGTATTTTGCCAACCATTTTTCATTTTGTTTTTTTCGTTTTCGTTTTTTCTGATATGTATTTTTTATATCGCTTACTTAGTTGATTAAGGGCGTGGCCAATTGGGCAGATGTTTAGATTTCTGCAAGCTGAACGTAGGCGGTGAAGAAGAGTGGCCGAACGGGGGGTTGGGGGGGGGGGGGGGTGTGGTACGAGTGTGTGGCGTGTGAATATTGATATCATTTTAACGAGAAATGACTAAATCTTTTCTTCACTCTCCTCTGTTAATTACTTCTACCAAAATGGCCAAAAGGAGTAGCCACCATGAAAAAATAAAGACATCAAACGACCACTAACTAGGCAATCATCGTTTAATAGCCAAAATTAAAAATTAAAAACTTTCTTCACATTAAGACTTCATTTCAAGTTCCAGCAAGAAATTTTAAGAAGATGCTGTGCGATTTGCGATTCTCTGATTCCCTTTGGCTCTTTGTTTCTCTCTCTCTCTCTCTCTCTCTCTTTCTTTCGACTAAATCCATTACTGATCTTTGGTAGCAAGTGAGTCTGGGCGTGAGTAGCATTTTTGAGCACTCTAGTTACAGTTTTACGTGACGTGTTTTGGAGTATCCAAGGTCGTGAAACTCCCAGGAAACTAAAAAAGATCCCTTTCTCGATCTCAGTTTCAAATCTTCTTCCACACAATCTTTTTAAAATCTTGAATAATTTTTTATCTAAAAAGACGTGTGGTTGAAGATGATACCAATTAATATAAAATACAAACCAAATTCGAGCTCAAAATATAAAAGAAACAAGTGAAAAATATAAGTCTGCAAGAAGTTTCTTTAAAATATTAAAAACTTTTTAAATTTTTAAAGTAATAAAGCAGCTAAGATCTAAATAATGAAAGGTTGTGCCCAAAGGATTAGTCAGGATCTCACTTAAGGGAGCGGACCTCATTTAAAGGGGGCTTAAACCTAATTTTTTTTAAATTTAACGACTCAGTTTGAAACCAAGAATGACAGGAATAAGTCAGCTCCATGAGAATAGATAAATATTTCCTATACGAGAAAAAAGGCTAGCAATGAAATGAAAGATATCATCTCAAGTCATTCTCAAGTTCGAGTCCTGAAGCAATTTTGAAAAGAAGGTGAACTACTTAATATTTGTTTCATATGTGTATAAAATATATGTACCTATAAAAATAATGTACTAAAATTTCCTAAAACTAGAAAAGCAGCTAGAAATTAGATGAGCTAACGAGAAGAATTGAAAAATACATTTAGATTGAGTTCTTGAATAGACTCGGTCATCGAAATGGTTTATAGAAGATTAGATTGTTAGTCACTCCATTTGAAGGGTATATTAAATTCGTTCTAATTTTTTTGCATATTCTTTGAGATGTTTCTACAATTGTTTTGTTTTCTTCTCTCTCTTCCGACAATGGGTTTATTCCTTTATAGTAAATAAAAAAAAAAATATAAAACGTATAATGCCTTCCATAAAATGTGCCATAATATTTTTGTTTTTGCTTTGTTTTAGTTCTAACGTTATTCCCACCATAGAGATATGTTCATGTAGATATATACTTATATATATAAATATATATATAAATATATATGTATATATTTCTATCTTATTGCTTATCGCTTTTATTGGTTTGAATGTATATTTGTAATTTCGTTTTATGTGCCGTTTTGTCAACGACTTTGTTGTGCGACGTGAAGGGGAGGTGCGCGGCGTGGCTAGGAGGGAGGGTTAGGTTAGGAATGGGATGGCAAGGCAATAAAACTTTATGCATTTCGTTATAAATATAAATAATTATTATCTTGCACAGTTTTGTTGTCGTTTTCGGTTCTCCCCCCCCCCCCACCATTTCTAACCCTGCCCCCCCTTCTTCTATATTGGCGATATCTAAATATTTGCCTTTACGTCCGAGTCTGAGTTTCAGTTCGAGTTTGGCTTCTGCCAAGTCTGGCCCCGAATGCTTATAGTAGTAGTAATAGTTGGTAATAATAATGATAATAAATGTTTTGCGTTATAATACAATAATTTGAAATTCGTAACTTTTGCCATTTTATTAATGGGTCGAACGTGAGTGCCAGAGAGACACACAAACAGAGAGAGAGAGAGAGAGAAGAGAGAAGACGTCAATATTACACGCATTGAGACATTGGTTCGACGTAACGCCTCTTTTTTGTTGCCCTCTCTTATTTAAGTAATTGTTGAATACTAAAACAAAAAAGAAAATAAATAAAAAGGCTGAAGCATTTAAATATTTAATCAAGTCGCTAGACAAATAGCAAATATTTTAAGACGAGAGAGAGAGAGAGAGAGAGTTAGATCTGGAGACAACCAGCTGGGGAGAAGACTATCGTGTGGGGCAGGGGAAGAGACGACATTAGAGGCTTGCGGGGTTTGTGCCATTTACAATATTTACTCGTGTGTGGAGTGTTTTTCTTTTTTTAAACTTCTTATTTATTTCTATGTATTTATTTTAACGCTTTCTGTTAGTTGTTTATTTAACTAAAGTGAATGGAAAATTTTAACTACTTTAACTACCCTGTCAAGTTAGGTAAAATGTTCAAATGGGCATATCGATGAGGTGAGAGTTCATATAAAATGGGCGGCAGCAGCCATAAAAAATAGTAATTTGAAAATTTTATTTCAAAAAGAATAAAGATAAATCTATCATATTCCCTATTGGTAAATGATTTTTTTCAATCATAAAGCGAAAATTCATTATTTGAACTTTCTGACTTATCCTTTGCCTCTATGAGAATATAAGTTGATTTACCTTTTGTCATTAAGTTTATCTTTTCTTCTGTTCCATCTGAGAGCACAGAATGGCGAGATTACAAAATGTGTTAGATTAGGATGTAAGCGGATTAAGAATTTTCTTTTGTTACCTCTCTCTACATAAGTATTAAGCAGTTAATTAACGATATGAATGCAATTTAAGCCACTGAAATCTCCTTCTAAAACAAATTTCATGATACTTTCCGTCATTAAGTGGAAATAACTTGGTGGAATTTCACATTAAAATGAGTGCCTAACAACAGTTTCCAATGACCATAACAATAACCTCTATATACTATTAATTCTTAGAGGGTATATTAGCGTCGATATATTAGAATTTTTATTCAAAAAAGGGCAATGGAAAAATTCATATGAATCAACAAAGCTATACAAATTATGTTTATCAGAAGCAACTAACTGAATCTTTCCATAAATTATATAGATTTTGCATTGGAAAAGGTATGATGAAGTCGTTGCCTTCATTTCTTGAGGATTGTCCAAGATGAATCACGCATACATATATACATATAATGTGTTTATATATTCTAAATGTACCGATACAATTTGTTTATATGTACATATATTCCGAAAAGAATTTCTCAATAAACTATCTACATATAAATTGCTGTTTTAGTATTATGGCTACGGGATGTGTATGTGTATGTGTGTGTGTGTGTTGGGGGGGGAGCCCTCGTCCAATAAATTGAGCTCATAATTTTTGCATTGCAAAAACATAATAAATAAAATATAAGTATAAAGTATAAGTCATAAAATTTAATGCTCTTGAAAATTATGCGCAAACTATTTTTGAGAAATTCATTCCCTCATACCCCGCTCCGCACTCCACCCAACACCAACACAACACTACTCAGTGTACAAAGTAAAGTCTCAAAGTATTTCACGTTCAAGTTTCGTTGGTTTTCGTTTTTTTCTTCTTCTTCTTCGTCTTCTTCTTATTTTTGCTTTTTTAGCTGCGTATGCGTAATTTATTTGCTAAAGCGCATAAATAAAAATTTCAAATGCAATAAAAATGCGGAATACATATTTAAAATAAGCAACAACAACAACAAGTTGAAGAAAAACCAATTGCTCATAGGTAATAATTTATGAAAAAAAATATAGAAAAAAAAAAAAAAAAATACACCAGAACCGAAACGCAAACGAAAACGAAACAACATAAAAACTAGAAATATAAAATGGAAAAATTCTGAAGCTGAAACTGAAGCAGCTTCACTCTATGCCACCCTTTTCTTACTACCCCTCCCCGCGCCGCTTCGTCCTCCTGCCTCTAACCCCAACCCCAACCCAACCGTCCTCTCGTTGTTCGTCAATAAATTTATTGGGCCACGTAGTTTTGTTTGTATAAAATAAGGTAGAAAACTTTTGCAGAGCAGAGATACAGATACAGATACATTTGGAAACAATTTTTTTTGTTTTTGGGTTTGTTTTTTTTTTTTTTTTTTGTTGGTTTTTGTTATTTTATTTTATCCACAAAACAAATCGCACAAAATCGAAACGTGCAGACCAACATTGGAATCGTCGTTGGAGTTGTCTTGGCCTCTTGTCCTGACTTCCATTTGGCTGCTGCGGATGGCAGCGGCGTATGGATAATAATTTCTGAATTCCTGCTCATTTTGATTGCCCCTAATAACTGAGTAGTGTTGCCGCCGCCTCTGCCGGCAGAACTTCAACTTCAACTCCAATGACTTCTGAGACCAATTTGTGTATATTGTGTGTGTGTGTGTGTGTGTGTGTGTGCAAACTCTAACTCTAAGAAACCAACAACGACTGCGTCTTGCAACGAGTTTGTTTTTTTTTTTTTCTTTTTAGTTTGTACCCTACAAAAAGGTGTATATCGAAGCAGAGGAATCCAGATTGGGCAAGAATAAGAATAACAATCGAAAGAAACTATTTGCCTTCAGTAGCCAGCTACGACGACTCTTTAAAGAATTAAAAAAGACTTCTTCCCTATCTTAATCTTGCTGCAGGGTATCCAAATGTCGACTCTTTGACCACTGAAGGATACTATTTTTCTTTTCCAATGACGCCGTCTGCGTTATTATTGTTACAAATATTTTATTCCAATGCCATATATTTTATTTGCTGCCCTCTTTGCTGCCTGGGCTCGCCTTGCCTTTCGGCTCGCAGCATTTGGTTCTTTATATTTTCTTCTTCTTCTTCTCTTTTTTTTATTTTATTGCATTGTTTATATGCAGACCCCAGAAGTAAATTATGTTTTTGGTCTTGGATCGGTGATGGTGGCGTCGGCGTCGACATCGGCGAACGGCAAACGGACAAATGGCAACGGGGGCACTGAAACGAAACTCAAGCCAAAGTTGTTGCCAATTTTGTCGCATTTTAGCCAAGATAGCATAGCTTGGGTATTATACACATTAACACTAAGTTTGTTAAAAATTGTACTAAGCTATCATTTGTTAATCGCTTTAGTAGATTTCGATGAACTTCCAAAATTGATATCGTCTTTGGATATATGTTTTAAGCGTTAAGAAGTTAAAGATTTTAAATGATCTATCTGCTTGAATAGTTTTCTCAACGATAACACTAGTGAATCATCAGGCATAACAATCGGATCTAACAAGTTTCTAAAAATTTCTAATCGAAACTTTAAATTTTCAACTGAAAATTAAGAATTTAATAGAAAAAATTATAGAATTTGTATTTTTAGATATCTTTCAGAAGATGACTTCGATTGCAGTGAGTATTGGAACTCATTTAGTATTAACAATTTTCATTGGGAAGATACAAAAATTCGTGTTCTTCTTTTTCTTTTGTTGTTTTTTTTTCAAGTGCATTTCGAGTTCGTTTCTCAGTTCTTTCTTTTTGCTTTTTGTTTTTGTTTTTTGTTGTTCTTCGCCTTTGTTTGCTGTCATTTGCAAAAGTTATTATGCCAACTGTTTTGTTGTTGTTGCCTTTAGTTTTTTTTTTTTGGTTAAGTTCATTTTCCCTGTTGCTAGTTTGTGGCCACAGGTACAGTTAGTCGAGAGTGTGTGTGTGAGTGTGCGTTTTGTTCTCTTTTTTGTGTTTTTTTTTTTTTTTTGTCTGTTGCAGTTGCTTTGCATATTTTATTGCTAAATAATAAATGCCTATTAAGTTAATTGGGCAAATTAGGCAAACAACAACTAACCAACTGCAACTGCAACTGCCACAGCAACTGCCTGCGGCCAACAATTTTTAATTTAACAGAAATGCTCTAAAAAAAAAAAACCAAGAGAGTGGGAGAGAGAGAGAGAGAGAGCAAAAAAAAAATGATTGTCCATTTGTTGCATAGATTAAACTTTAATGAGGTCGATCATTATTCGCCTGCCGCGTCCGTTTCGTTCTCCATATGGGTGTGAGCAAACTTTTGGCCACAAAATCGATAGTTATATATATAATATATATATATGTATGTATGTACATATGTACATATATCTGTATTATAGAGACGCCTTGCACCCACATTTCTACAAATTTGTACGAGTTCTTGTTCATTTTTCTAAATGACAAGGCACAAAATGCGTGTTAGCCCAATGCAGCGCCAATGAGAAGGGTGGCAAAGGAGAGGGGATGGGATGGGGGAGAAAAGGAGGTGGATAGCGCTTTGCAACTTGTGTCTGACAAGCAAACACAATTAAATGTTATGCAGATGCAATCTAAAATGTCATTATATCAAATTCATTAATCCCCCACAATATAGGTACACACACACACTCTCACACACACTCACACACACACACTGAGAAGGAGGCCCCAGAGCATAGTCAAAGATACTGATACAAGAAAGCCAGCCCAAAGGCAGGGCCTCCGACAACATCATCATCATCAACGGCATCGGCATCGCCATCTGTCCCACCCGTCCCCACCGTCCCCTTTGTCCCACTCTGCTCTGCACTCGTTTTGATGTTAAGCTCGTGTTCATATGGTTTTTTAATAATTATTATTTTTTCTCATTTTTTTTTTTTTCTCCTTTTTTCGTTTCGTATTTTGCTGAAGAGTAGAAAAATGCATTGGGGCGAGCTTGCGATTAAAATCACTGTGCTATGCGCATTGCACGTGAATATTTTAACGTCAGTCAATCAAATGGCTTAAAAATGCTTTGTCATACTCTCCCGTACATAGGGAGCATGGAGGAGCTCCAGAGAGGCCTGGGGGCCACATACATAAAGATGTATGTGCGAGTGTGTGTGTGTGTGTGTGCAAGTTGTACTTCACTTAACCAGAGAGAGAGAGAGCAAGAGGGAGAACACTTCACATTTCGCAAGTGTGTGTGTGTGTGTGTGTGTGTGAATCGTCTTTTGATTTGATTTCGTTTGATTTGATTTGATTAATCGTGCAGCAACGCCAAAGCCAACGCCAACGTCAACGTCGACGCTGACGCTGACGTTGCCATCGCCGCTAACAACCAAATGCTGCGGCCTGATAATGAGAATTGTCCCTACTAAAGTAAAAACTTGCAACAATTATTCAAAAATTGTTAAACAAAAGTTTTTAAGCCAAAGAGAGAAAGAAAGAAAGAGAGAGAGAGAGAGAGAGAGAGAGAGAGAGAGTAGTACACTCATTCATTCAATGATCTACAATGCCAAAATTACTAAAATGTATAACTCTTCTCTATTTTAGATTCTAAAAATTATGCTCCTAGTTTTTTAGTAACGTTAATGAACAACTCCTCCTTTCGAAAGATTTTTTTATACAATTATAAAAGTATTTCAAGCTGCTTCTTCTAGGAAATAAAAGTTTCCTTAAGAAAACAAGAGCGAACTGGAACACTTCTTATCAAGGCTTAATACTCGAATAGATACAAACAGCCAGTCAAATATATCGGGAGAGAGTTAACAATAGTTCTAAATATATATATTGGGCCAATAGTTTAGGTGAGTCTATACACAGATTTTCTCATGTAAAAGCTTGAGTAAGAGAAGCTTGAAAACAAGACAACAAAAGACGACTTTAATGTACTCACTAACAATTTATCGAAGGGTAAAAGAAATAATCTTAATCTGTGAAAATTTACTCTCAAGAAGTATCAAGACATTAAACTAGCGACCTATGCCCAAAGTCAATTTATATTCCATGACCTTAAAAAAATTAACTTTAAATACTTGAACTTCAGTTTGCGTGTAGGTAAATGAAACTTATAATACACTCTCTATATACCACATATGCCATTTAAATATTTATGCATGTACGAAATCATGTATTGCCATATCCGCTTTTATGAATATTTTTTCTTTTCATTCAGACCAAATGCTTTTTGTACAACTTCATCGAGAGAGTTCATTGCCGTCATTTCACAAAAGATTCAGAGAAGAACTTAAGTTTTACAACGTTAAAAATTATTGTTTATATTAATATAAATGGTGGCGTATTAACACACACACACACACACACACACATACATATTGCAAGTATAAGGGGCAGATATAAAAAAAAAAAACACAGAAAAAAAAAATAATAATAATAAAAAATTATTCCATTCATCGTCATAAACTTCAATTTTCGAAAATCATTTCCTTAGCAGCTGCGCATTAAACAACAACAACAACAACAACAACAACAGCAACAGCAACGAGAGCAACGAAAACAACAAAAATAACATACAACAATAAAAAAGAATAAAATGAATTAAGAGTTGGCACAGTGGGGCATGATTTGTTGCCATTGTATGGGATATGAGAATGTACGAGACTTTCAATTGATATTTTGCGCATTTAGTTAATGTTATTAATGAAATGGAAATGAGATCGATTAATGATCCATAGTAATTAACATTTGCTAATGACATTGAAGTGATTGTTGCAATTCCAATTGACTTCCAATTGGAATGCCATTAAATGGATCGAAATACAATTATTATTATATATACTTATAATAGAGTTTCCCAGCAACTTGTTAAAAAAAAAAAAAACAAAATGTTTCATTTGATTCTGTCCAGTCAGTTCCTATATCTGCATATTAAATTTATTCCCATCTTTATTTTTCTACTTTCTTTTCAGAAAATGAGAGAAAGAACCCATTTCGTATGTTTGAAATGAGAGAAATGAGAACTTCATTTCCCGTTGTCTCTCTTAATTAGCAATTCCATTAGCTCAATGGGCCTAGTTAACTGAGGTTTTGGCCATTGAACGAAATGGCGTGCATTCGAATTCCATACCTAACAAGATCAATAACTTTTAACTTTTTTTTTCTTGATTTTTAGACATTTAATGGGATAAAGATTTTATATTTTGATTAAAAAACGCGCGGATTCCAGTTCGAAATGTGAGTGGATGAACAATTTTTAACTTATTTTGTGTCACTTATGTATGTAGGTGGATAATGACTGCAAGGGTATTCAAATTTCTGTTAGAACTTGCTTTTTTCTATTTATAAGAACTATTTAACCGAATCTAGGCAGCATTTTGTATCTATATTACATTTTGTGAATTTATTTGTAATTGTCTTCTTTTGTTTTTTTTGTATTGCATGTTTTCAAAGTAAGTCAAAATGGCTAAAGCTAACATGAGATCAATAAATAAAGTTTTTATTGTTTTTACAGAGACTTTCACTGTGTCGCAACTATTTAGATTGACAATTTCTATTTAAATGTCCTTCGATAAGGCATAACTTAGCCGGGTTACTGTATCCATGTCCATAATTAAATAATCTAAAATTTCATCAAATAAGAGACCCAAATTCTATGAAAGAAAAGTGAAAGCAAGTTGGATTGATGAAATAAGTTTTCGATATGATTTTGTTCATATTGGATTCTTTATGTTTTTGACCTAGATACCTGTCTATATACGATCTTTATTAAGGTTTTAATTAGGCTTCACATACTAGGTCTTAACTGTTTGATATTCTTTGCATTTCAGGCCACTGTGCCGACTCAGTTTTTGCCCTTTGCACATTGTTAAGGAATATTATAAATTACTACAACAACATCTCGGCAACATCAGCAACGGGCAGCAAACAGCAACAACAGCAGCAGCAGTAACAACAACAACAGCAACAACACCAACAAAGTTGAGTTTCTTGAAATATTTATTTTATATTACGTTTTTTTTTTTTTTTTGTTTCTTTCTCGTTTTATTTTTATTCTCTCTCACTCGCTCCAACTCCGACTATTCCGATTCCGATTCCGAGTCAGAGTCTCAGGGGCGCGGTCTAAATTAAAGAATATTTTCTGGCCCCATCCTGGTCCTGGCCCGGCCCGGCCCGGCCCGGCCTGGCCTTGCCTTGCCTTCGTCTTATGCTTTTCGTTTTCGTTTTGTTTTCTTTTTATTCATTTCTTATTATTATTTTATTTTATTTATTATTATTCTTTGTTGCAGCAGCAAGCTGTGTGTCTGTCTGTCCGTCCGTCCGTCCGTCCGTCCGTCTGTCTGTCTGTATGTATGTGAGTGAGTCGCGGGGTCTTCATTTAAAGTGCGGTTTCTTGTCTTTCTCCATATATATTCATTATTATTGCCGCGGCGGCTGCGAGACGTTGCTGCTGCCGCTGCTGCTGCTGCTGCTACACATAACTTCAACTTTGTATCTGTATCTTTGTATCTTCTCATTCTTGCTGTTCGTGTGTGTGTGTGTGTCTTGTATTTAAGGAAAAAGAATGATGCAAAGACGATAAAATATAATTTCGGCTTTATATTTATTTTAATGATGAAAAATGTTGAAACTTTATTACGAACTCATAAAAAATTTCAACGTAGAGGTACACACAAAAAGAGTGACAGAGAAGCAGCGGCAAACCTGAGCAAAAGAGAGAGAGAAAAAGAGAGAGAGAGACAGAGACAGAGACAGTGGAAAAGGAGCGGGAAACGAAGAGAGGATGGCAGCAGCAACAGCAGCTTCTTTTTCATCTTTTTCTTGGCTCATAAATAACACACACACTCGCGCACACACACACTCACACACACACACACACACACACACACACACTTGCACACACCGGCACACAAACAAATTGTTATAAAAATCCCAAAACGTATTTACTTTTATTGCACAATGCAGCCAACATTTGTGGCTTGAGCGAGCATAAAGTATCTTACAGATACACACACTAACACACACACACACACATACACATGCAGGGGAGATACACAATAACAACTACAACAACAACAGCAACAACAACGATTAAGGAAAACTCAAAAGGTGTGAAAATACATGTCATAAGATACAAATGTATCTAATTGAATGAAAGCGACGCAGCAAGCGATTTACTCTAAACACGCAGACCCCCAAAACATCACACGCCCCTCCCCGTCACAGCCCCCAACTTCCTCTGCTTCTCTCGCCCCGTCACCCACCCAAGCTTCCACCATATGTTCAACCCACCGCCACCACCAACACCACTCGACGCTGCTGTTAGTGGAGCATGCGAATGAATCGACGGAATCTGAGTGAGTCTGTCTGTCTGTCCCTCTGTCTGTCGGATTGTCTGTCCGTACACGAAAAGCGTGCGGCAAACGCATCAAAGTCAAAGTCGACGCCATGGCAAATTTTTGTTTGTCTTGTGTTTTCTTTTTCTTTTTTTTTTTTCGTTTTTGTGAAAGTATCTTTAAGTAGAACGGGTATAACTGCTTAGCCATTAGCAAAGAGACACTTTCCATTGGATGCAGGTCTTTTTATTGAACTGATTCTTGAAGTCTTTTCTAAGAGCTGCAGAGTTTTATTTTTTTATGTAAAATGAATTCTCTACACTTTGAAGACACTTTTTGGGGTACGAGTGTTCTTGTCATTTATTTTCTACGGGCCGTCTTCATTCTATATGTATGTAGGTTTCTGTCATCCAAGGCAAAATACTTTTTAGATCTTATCTTATCTCAAGCTCAACTTTTCCTTGGCCAACTGTTCATCTTAAATTCTATCAACGTTTTGTCCTATCAAATTTTGTGTTCTGACCTCTTCTAAATGAGATTTGAACCCATCTTAGAGGGAATAACGTTTCCTATTTTCTATATTCTAACTCTTAGCAAGTCAGTTAAAATAAATAATTTTATTATAAAAACAAATTAGCTAACTATTGAGTTTGTTTTTAACAAATGAAACTCTTAGTTACACGCCTAAAACATTTTGCTACAACTTGATTAGTTGAACTTTTCAATAATTAACGTAATTGAAATTTGTGGGCCAATCTTATTGAAAAAATGCAAAAGAAAGAGTATTGCTTTTTCGTTTTGTTAAACGTTAAGTGAATCTTTTCTTTTGGCGGTTGCTGTTTGTGAGCTTTTCATGTTGCGGCAGGTTATGGCCTGGCCTGGCCTCGACTGACTCGGAACACACACACACACACTCTCACACACAGAGAGAGACAACCGGCGTATACACGCATACAATAGCCAAAAGCGCGTCGCCAACAGCTGTTGGAGAAGGTGGAGACTGAGATGGAGGAAGAGGGTCAGGCGAGGGAGGAGGAGGAGGATGACGATGATGACGGCGTTGACACGAGCATGACGACAGAACAGCCACAATAACAACAACAAAAGCAGCAGCGGACAAGTATCTGTATCTGTATCTCAATCTAAATCTGAGTATCTGTTGGTTTTTTTTTTTTTTTTGTTGCCGGCTAAAAGTATCTTCAGGTGTTGACTTTTTATTAATCATACGCAATTTTGGTTGTTACTTTTTTTTCTATATAGTATATGCTTTATATAGACATTGAAATTCCCGACCGATAAGCGCGAACGTGTGCAATATCATTTCTATTTTTCTATCAATCAAACGACCTGAGGAATTTTCTATTTAAAGTTCCAGGTTGTTTTTTTTTTTTTTTTTTGTTTTCTTTTATTGTTATTATTTTACATTAATTTGTGCATTTCATGTTCGTTATCAGTCCGCTATCTTATCGTTGCAACAATAAAACCCAAGAAAAAAAGAAAGAAACCACAAAAAACCAAACGCAAACACAAAAAAAAAAAAAAAAAGCAACAAGCAACCTGAAAAAAATTGTATGACGAAAGTCCGAAAACAATTTTTAATTGATTTCTGATGGCAATCACGTGCAAACTGTATAACGTATATAAGTATAAATAAATAAATAAATAAATAAATAAATTGTGTGTGCGCGCGTGTGTGTGTGTGTGTGTGTGAGTGAATTGTAAAAATCATAATTAAATAAATGCAATTATAGGAGTGAGGAACAAAAAGTGGATTGGATTGAATGGATCGTATTGACTGTGGCCCCGACTGCATTTTTAATTAATTTATTTTGCGTTCGAACCAAGACACAAAAACGACATGCACAAAGACAAAAGCCAAGGCACAAACTTGTATCTTCAAGATACACATAATTATTTTAGCTTCTCCCCCTCTTCCTCTTTCGATATCATTCTTCTTTTGCTGCCTTGATGATGACGATGATGATGATGATGATGCTTGGGCTCTGTGGCACTGCCATTTATTTATTTATTTAATACGTTTCTTTTTTTTTTTTTGTTTTGTTTTTTGTTGCCTGTGCGTGTGATTAATCGTTGGCTCATTGTAAATATTTGTCTTTAGTTTGTTGCACTCCAACAATAACAGCAACAGCAACAAAGATGAGGACGATGGCAACAGCAACAGCAACAACAACAACAACAACGGCGACATCTTGAAGCTCATCCTCTGTCTGCGGCCTGCTAGTGGCAGTGACTCTCCTTCTCTCCCTCTCCCTCTCTCTCTCTACATATATGTCTTCCTCTCACTCATTCACTTCTCCTTCATAAGATTTGTTCTTTGTATTCATAATAAAAAGGCGGCAGTTGAGATTGTCAAGCTTGAAGAGTTTTTAACTTTTAAGAGTGTACAAGACAAGACACCAGGGCGAAGGGAATAGGAAGGGGAAAGGGGAAGTTCACACTACTATCAAGTGAATGGCTTAACTTTGAGCTTAACTGTCGATAATATGGCACAAATGTGATAAAAACAAACTCAATTTGAATTCTTATTCGTTTTGTGTGGCAAACATTTCTAATAATCAAATTTAAAAAATTATTTATTCAATTCTGAATAATAATATAGCTTACTCATTGGACACAAGATGCCACTCCTACCAACAGGTTTAGCCTAATGAGTGTAAGTATACATTTTCCAGACCCTTCTCCTATGGCTGCTGGTTATATGAGAAAAAACAAAAACCCGATATTTCAATACCCTTCCGAAATGCCTTGTCATAAAGTTTTCTTTCCGGTTTAAAACCTGGTTAAACCTGGCCTGTTTCCTCGACCATAATGAATATTGTTTTTTAAACGAAACACAATTAGTTTTAACTGTATTTTGGCGATAAAATGTCTGAAAATGCAAAAACAAACCAACCAAAAAGCGGAAAACTCATTTTCCGAGTAAGAACATCAGTTAAAAAACAAAATTTATATTCATAGCTGCAAATAAAAATATGGTTTTAAACAATTGCCGAAAATAAATGTCTCAATTAGAGGCTCGTAAAATTTGGGGTTTTTTTACCTTAATATAGTTATAAAGGGAGTCTTTATGTTATTAGTCACTACTCAAATTTTAAATAGTCACACTCTAAATGACAAACTTTAAGTACTTTACAGTATCACAATAAGCAAAAACAAAAAAAAAATGAACGAAGTACTAAGTTTACAAGTTTAATTCTTGTCGTTGGAAATTCACTAATGACCAAAGGAACGAAGGCGGGTTAACTTTCGGTCAGGCCGTAGTTTGCATACGTAAATATTCTCATTCAATATTTAATTTGAAAATCGAAAAGGAAACAAATTACCTTCTTTTTGAGGATTAACAAAAGGAAGGAGATCTTTAATGTAGTTATATCAATGTTTAAATAAATAAGAAAAACTAACATTCAATTCATCTATTTCAGGCGAAAAGTCATGCTGGATTCATCTATTCTGTTGTGGTAGGCGGCGGCGTCGTATCGGATGAAGTGCCATCTTATATTAAAATGTCATTTCATTTCCATGGCGAAACAACTCAACAACTTCTTCGACCTTAAGGCACTTACTGCATCATTCACTAATTTGATATACATTTGCCATCATTCATACCATTTCAACTGCTATCGGGCGGGCTCCTGCTGGTTCCTTCCACTCACTCTAACCAGCTCTCCTTTGTGGTTTTCCCGTTTCGTTTGCCAACATTTTTAAGCCTTGCTGCTGATTCACTTCCACTGCCATTTCTATCAGCAACAGCTTCATTCCCTTCTGCTGCACACACACACACACACGCATACACAGAAACTAATCCCAACTGCAATACTCTGTCCCTTTGCTGTGCCCCACCCCTTAACCCATCGGCAAGCACATGCACTCAATCAGGTATCTCTCCTTTCCTTGAGGCCGCTCCTTAAGACTCTGGTTTAGCCTCCATCTCCGTAGCTGGCTTTGGCTCTGTTTAAGTTCAGTTTTTCTCGGCGATACTTTGTTATATTTTATACAGTAATTTATAATAAGTTCTTTTTTTACGCACCTTTTTACCCCCCGTAACGGCCCACGCACACACACACACACACACACACACACACACACACACACACACGAAACCCAAAAGACAAGACAGAAAACAGATTCTTGGCATGAGAGTTGAGGTTGAGGTTGAGACTGAGGCTGAGACTGAACAGAGGAGGGGTGGGGAGGTGTGTGCCGCGAGACTGACTGCGACTCTGACTTACAACTAATGCAATATAATAAATTTATACAAAGTTACAAATAAATGTAGCTGTGTGTGTGTGTGTGTGTGTGTGTGTGTGGGTAGATCTCTTGAAAAATAAATAAATAAATATTTTTAGAAGGATATTTTTTTTGTGTTTTTATTTTCATTGTGGCCGCTCGCTGTAAACCCTTCTGAGTTAGGCCCCCCTAACTCCTCTGTTCTGTTCTGTGCCCTACCCTTCCACTTCCCTTGCCATCATCAAGTCTTCCTGTCAGTTTGTTGTTTTGCTTTATGACTACTTCGACTCGACATTGCCTAGAGACTACTCTCGGGCATCAACGGGGGCGCCCCTTGGAGAGGTGGCCTTTTGGTTTGGTTTTAGTTTTGGTTTTGGTTTTGGGTTATTTATCTGCATAAATTAATTATGCCGCATTACAAGCATAAAAATAAATAAAATAAATGAAGCCTGGCCAACTAAATCCGATTAGAAAATGCCGAAGAGGCCGCCGCAGTAAAAGAGAGAGAGAGAGAGAGAGAGAGAGAGAGAGAGAGAGGGAGAGTGAGCAGGAGATCGAGATGTTGATGGAGAAGGAGATATAATCGAAAGAAGTGGGCCTCTGAAGGAGATGGTGTGAGGGGAGGATATAGATACAAATTTATTTTTATAGATTAATCAACGTTTTCAAGTTGGCTCCTGCAGCTGCCGTTGCCATTTCCACATCGTATACAAATTTATTTAGCGCTTAGCCATTAAAAATGACAATTAAAATGAAAATGAAAATTTTCCGCCAAAAGTATTTGAAATTTATAAACATTAAAATAAACACACACACACACACACACACACACACACACACACACACGAAACCCAAAAGACAAGACAGAAAACAGATTCTTGGCATGAGAGTTAAGGTTGAGGTTGAGACTGAGGCTGAGACTAAACAGAAGAGGGGTGGGGAGGTGTGTGTGCAGCGAGACTGACTGCGACTCTGACTTACAACTAATGCAATATAATAAATTTATACAAAGTTACAAATAAATGTAGCTGTGTGTGTGTGTGTGTGTGTGTGTGTGTGGGTAGATCTCTTGAAAAATAAATAAATAAATATTTTTAGAAGGATATTTTTTTGTGTTTTATTTTCATTGTGGCCGCTCGCTGTAAACCCTTCTGAGTTAGGCCCCCCTAACTCCTCTGTTCTGTTCTGTCCCCTACCCTTCCACTTCCCTTGCCATCATCAAGTCTTCCTGTCAGTTTGTTGTTTTGCTTTATGACTACTTCGACTCGACATTGCCTAGAGACTACTCTCGGGCATCAACGGGGGCGCCCCTTGGAGAGGTGGCCTTTTGGTTTGGTTTTAGTTTTGGTTTTGGTTTTGGGTTATTTATCTGCATAAATTATTTATGCCGCATTACAAGCATAAAAATAAATAAAATAAATGAAGCCTGGCCAACTAAATCCGATTAGAAAATGCCGAAGAGGCCGCCGCAGTAAAAGAGAGAGAGAGAGAGAGAGAGAGGGAGAGTGAGCAGGAGATCGAGATGTTGATGGAGAAGGAGATATAATCGAAAGAAGTGGGCCTCTGAAGGAGATGGTGTGAGGGGAGGATATAGATACAAATTTATTTTTATAGATTAATCAACGTTTTCAAGTTGGCTCCTGCAGCTGCCGTTGCCATTTCCACATCGTATACAAATTTATTTAGCGCTTAGCCATTAAAAATGAAAATTAAAATGAAAATGAAAATTTTCCGCCAAAAGTATTTGAAATTTATAAACATTAAAATAAACACACACACACACACACACAGATAGACATAGAAATTTTATTACACATTTTTGTTTTTAATTAAAAAAAAAAAAAACAGAAAAAAAATCAAATGAAGAAAAGCAAAAGATAAACTAAATGAAGCAAAAGATCTGTTTCTTTATATCTGATTCAGATGATATTGTATGTAACTGCTAGAGTACTTCAAATGCCATATGTGAATACACTCATGCGTGTGTGGTGTGTGTGTGTGTGGTGTGTGTGTGTGCGTGTATATATATACATATAAAATATGCCTCAATAATATAAAACAGAAGGCGATACATCAAAGCGGATTATACAATTTATTTTTGCTGTTCGCCGTTGGGTATTTTTTTTTCCCTCCCCCCCATTTTTTTCTGTTTATTCTCTCAGCACTGAAAATATATTTCTTCATTTTTATTTTATTTATTTACTTAAAAACAAAAGAAAAAAAAAGAGAAGAAGACGAAAAAAGGAAACTGAACTGGAAAATGTATCCAGCAGATGCAACAGCTGCACAGTTGCAGATACACTAATGTGTGTGCTCTTTTAGATGGGAACACATGCTGCTGCGGCCTCATAATAAATTGTATTATTTATATTATTTTATTCTCCAAAGTCAAAGATAGAGATAGGGAGAGACAGGGACAGAGAGAGTGAGAGAGAGTGAGAACGAGAGCGAGAGCGAGAGCCGGCAACACTTGAGGCCAATTTATCCCTGAAGCAAAGATCAGACAAAAAGACACAAGACGCAAGACACAAGACACATCGCGTACAGCGGAAGCATCATCACAGAGCTCCTTCGAGTCGGTGTCGGTGATGGAGTCGGAGTCGAAGTCGGAGTCAAAGTCAGTGGCGATAGCGGTGGCGGTGGCGGTGGCGGTGGCGTTGGCGATGGAATCTTGGGGCGTTTTTGCGGGAGAGAGAGAGAGAGACGAGTGACGAGTGTAATGACTTTTGTCGATTGGGTTAAGTGGCTTGTTGGCTTCCTTTCCTTTTTGGCTCACCTACACACACTCTCACACACACACAGACAAGTGCACACTCACACACTTCAAATGCAGCGTGCGAGATTCCTTGTTTTTTAGTGAGTTGCATCTTTTTCAATTTTTATGCACGCCACACATTTTGCTCATCTCATGCCATGCTCTCCAGCACCTCAGCTCAGCTCAGCTCAGTCTCACCTCCCTTCTTCCCCTCCCCCCCCCTACGCGCTTCCCTCATCAATCCCCTTCTCAAATGTTGACTCTACTCCTGCCAACCATATATGATTGTTGCCCTTTTCCCCTTTTTGATTTTTTTTATTTTTTGTTGTGTTTCTTCTTCACCTCGGCACGGCACATACCCTCTCTCCTTAAGGGAGACATCGAGGCCATAATGATTCTATCACTGAGCACACATGTCTCAAGCAATTGATTGTTCCCCAGAGTAACCTGCACATTACTACACACAGATCAACTCTGAACTCTAAAAACTCTATTGAAAAACCATAAACCATGGGATATTAGCCTTACAAATGATTTGGGCCCAAAATGTCTCACCTGTTCATTTTGTTGGCCTTTTCGTAGTCTAAGTAACTAAACAAGAGGCTTTGCTTAATATTGAGAATTTTAATTGAAGCTTTATATTTGTTAGATATTCTAAGCAATTTTCTTTTAATGGAGGTTTATAATGTTTTCTCCTTTTTTAAATTGATTTAGATTTACGTACAATTTTTATAAGTTTAAATACAATTTAAAGGTAATTTAAATATTATAATTTTTAGGATTCTGCATTCAGTTTTTTGTTCTCTTTAATTAGTTTTGAATTCAAGGAAAAATGCATTAGAAAAAGAATTGTGAAGAAGAGAATAGATCGAATGAAATGAATACATATTATTAAACAAAATATTTGATTTTACAATTTGATTGCTATATATGTATGTTGGCTCGGAGGGTTATCGTTAAGACATAAGACCTTATATATTTTTAATTTTGATTAACTTACTTCTCTGGTTGGGACAAAGAAGTTTACTAAAAACTGAGAAAGAGCATTTAACTTTTTGTCTTTTTTTCTTTTTGGCAAAGATTGTTGTTGGGTTTTTTGAGTCTTGTTTTTTTTTTCTGTTCGCGTGTTTGAGCTGTGTGTTGAAGTAGTTTGAATGTGGCACGTTTGGCTGTTCTTATATTCTTGCTTCACCTTTTTTTTTTTTTTTCTGTTGCCTGCATTTTGTCTGGCTTCTTGTGTTGTGCCCTCCTATCGAGATGCGGTAATTTGTCTACAGGATTTCGATTTTCCCTTTTTATTTTCTTTTCTCTTCGTTGGTTTTTTGTTATATTTTTGTTGGGCAAGCGACACATACTAATTACGGGTGTGAGAAGAGCGGGGTATAGAGACAGCGTTAGAGGCAGAGAGAGTGAGAGAGAGAGAGAGGAAGAGGGAGGTGTAGGAGTTTTTTTTTTCCCCTTTGGATAATTAGGGGATTGATGCAAAGTCGAAAAAATTGAAAGTGGTTTTGGATATAAATATAATTTATACAAATGGTGGATACTTAAATTGTTGCCCCCACTCTTCCCCTCTCTCTCTCTCTCTTTAAAGTAAAAAGTTCATTGAACCACGCCTCTAATGAGGCCTGAGCAATAAAATATTAAACAAAAAGACGAAGAGACGAAACAAAAATATCGTAAAGGAACCAAAAATTATATTGAACAAAAGGCAAAACGCAGCAGACAAATAAAAGTGCAATTAATCACCAGAAACCGAAACGAGAGTGGGAGAGTAAGAGGGAGAACGAGAGAGAGAGAGAGAGGGAGCGAGCGAGCGAAAGCGAGATGGCGAGTTCTGAGGCCAAGAGACCAGAACAGAACAGAACTGACACTTATCGGCTTTATCTGCTTAAAAAAAAAAAAGAATCGAAATAAAATAAATGAAAAAGAAGCATTATAAATAATAAAAAACAAAAAAACACAAATGCAAGTTGTCACCTCGACTTTAGATTACCCTGTAAACTAAGCATGAATTAATCAAATAACCGAAATTAAGCAGCATTTGTCGTTCTCTGTCGCTTAGATAATCAAAGAAAAATCTTGTAATTTAAAAGGGATAAGCCATCGTTTTGGCCCATTCTCTAAAGGGTATACAAATGGTTTAAATGCATTTCGATGAGAATTGATTCTTTTGCGCGGATGCTGCCGAGGCGGCTGTCAATATTTGATTTTTATATATGGAGAAACGATCGCCTTCAATTTTTAATAAATGAAATGAAATGTGTGAATAAAAGGCGAGAGAGGGGCAAGAGGAACACACACGCACACACACACACACACACAGACAATCGGAAAGGCAAACAGCAGGAAAGCATAAACATGGCCAACACACGCACACACACACTCACACAGAGGAAGAGTGATGCATGCACATATCCAACTACTAATACCAAGACAAACAAACAACAAATGCCAAGATGCAGATACAGATGCTCAATGCCCCCGATGATGCCTCGATGCCCTCCATCCCCGCCCCCGCCCCCGCCACTGTCCCTGCCCCTGCCCCTGGCCCTGGCCCACAATGATGCCTTGGAATGGATGCATGGAGGAGATGCATTTTCCAAAGAATTTCTAAGCACATAAAAAGCAAAGCAAACGACGCGGGGCTTGGGTCAGTTAAAGGAAAAATATTTAAAAAACCATAAAAACAAAATATTTATTGAAAAGACACGCTAACGAGCAAACGAGAAGAGAAGAAAAGAAACTAAACGAAACGAAAAGAAAAGGCAAAATGAAATGAATGAATAAGAAAATATGAAATGTGAGTGAGAAACAAATGTCTTCAAAATGAATTGAACACATGAGCACGCTAATGTAAAGTCAAAATTCCCCCATCACCCTTCCTCTCCTCCTTTCCATTCCACCGTCCCCCTTTCTGTATCTCTTTGCATTTGGTTATTTGATTAATGCACTCAAATGCGACAATAAACACAAATGGACAGAGGGACAGCCGGACAATTGGACAGTCGGACAATTGGACAATCGACAGGAACGTTTCTTTTGGCCATAGACGATTGTGGCGATCGTTGGATAGTTGGGGCCCTGACAAAATCCAGACAAACACAAATATGACATTCCCCACAAGCAACCTCCCTTCGCTCACCTCCATAACCTCCCCCACCCCCCCTTTCCATGGAGTGTGGGTATGAAGCTGGGAGCTGGGAGCTGGAGCTGGAGTTGGTGAGTACGAGACGTCGACGTCTATTAGATAAATAAATAAAATTCTTTATTAAAGTGCGAATTCTGCGGTGTGGTTGATGTGGGCTCATGGAAAGGAGAGATCACTGTGTGTATGGTGTGTCTACAGATGCATTTTGTTCTGTTGCCGTTGAAGATCTTTTAGTGAGTGAAAAATACACTTTTTTTTTGTAAGACATTGGAATGGAAAACCGGTTGGATAGTTGGTTCAATGGATGGATCGATATGACTTCAATGGAGAAATCAAAGAAAGACATTAAATATATTGGTGAACTATATGAAAATAATCAAGGAAAAAAAAATGAAAAATTTTCAAATTCTCTGTCAACGTTTTGAAATACATAATTATCATATAAACACACATTTAATATGTCATTAGGAGAGCTCACGAATTGTAATAAAATATTATTAATCATTGTAATTTTTAAGAGAAGCTTAAAATCTTTTTCAAAATAGAAATAGAAGCGATCGTTTGTTCCTGCATTTAATATAAGCGAAAACAACCTTAAGAAAGAGATCTTCTAATAACTTTGACTATATAAAAATATATATTATCTAGTCCGCAGCAGACCAATGGATCAGATCAAAGCCATCTTAGGCTATTATGTTTTATGTTTGACCAACATTTGACTATATACTCTATGAGACTTTTACAATTCATGTGCTACACAAATGTTCTTGTTTTAAAATTAGATTAAGTGATATTTTGCCATAATAATAAATTAAAGTCCAACAAAATGAAAAATATGAAAGATCAAGCGAATTGCGCGAAACTGTGTAATAGTTTATAGCTTAAAAAATTATGTAGATATAATTTCGAAAACTATTCGAGAATCGTTTAGAGTGCAAAGTCATAAATCCAAATACATACATACGTTTTCAGAGATTCGTTTGGAAAAATCTCAATTTACCACAAAACAAAACCAAAAAATAAAAAAAAAATTACAAATTGCAGATTCCAAAACTTTTTAAGTTCAATAAACCTCAATTCACAATTCTCAATACAATTCGAAAAGTATTTGTATCTTAGATGGCAAAAGATCCAAGGGAAACCACCATAAAACCACAAGAATGCCGAAAGACAATTCAGAATGAATGTTTCCCCTTGGCTGCTTTTACGCCCAGAACGGAACCTATGACAAGACGAAAATGAATGTGGAACGCAGAGAGAACTCCATAAAAGCGGACATGGTCAACGGCAGCAACAGCAAAAAAAAAAAAAACAAAAACAACAACAACGACAACGACCAAACGACCCAACGACGTGTAGCACGTGAATGCTGTCAATCATCAGAAAGAGCAGGCCACAATTTATGACGTCACAAGGCGAAGTGAGCAAGCGAAATGCCGCCGGCAGAAAGCAGTAGGCAGTAGACAGTAGGCAGCAGTAGGCAGCAGTAAGCAGAAGTAGAAGCAGAAGCAGAAACAGTCGCAGAAGCAAAAGCCGATGATGATCGCGCGAAATATGAATCAAAACAAAAAACACGAGACAAGGTAAGCAGCGCTGCCGACAACAAACGCCAGCGTCGCAAACGTCGCCAACGGCGCAGTGGCAGCGAGATCACCACTCTCTTTTGCTCTCACTCTCTTGCTGCGCTGCCATCTAGCGAAGAGAGTTTTGTGATCGCTTTGCGATCTCTTTGAGGCGAGTATTCGATATATGTAGACACTTACCCGCTCTTCTTCGCGTATCATTTCGGCTATGCCGGGCTTGATCTCCATATCATCGGCTAATGAAGATGATGCTGCCGATCCTCCTTGATGGTGTGGCGGTGGCGGCGGTAGGCGGGGCTCTGCAGGCGGACCCAATGCGCTTAGCTCCATGGCCGCAGCAGCCATGGCAGCCGCTGGTCCCAGGGGGAAGCGAGCATCGCCACCGGCCGGTGAACTGGCGGCCGATGAGGCAGCCTGATGAACCGCTGCGGAAGCCCCAGATTGACTTGAAGCGGGCGATGCGTGGCCTAGTTGCGAATGATGGGGTGGTGGATGTGCTGACGGATGTGGAGGGGGTGGCGGTGGATGATGGTGCGAGTGCGGGTGCAGGGAATGCTGAAGCTGCTGCTGGTGCTGTTGTTGTTGTTGTTGCTGCTGCTGCTGTTGCTGTTGGGGACTAGGAGCCAAAGCCCTGGCCGATCGGCCAAGGATCGCCGGAGCTGGCGTTGTCGCAGGTGATGGCATATCTAGGCCATGGATCTCGGTTAGCCTTCGCGGTGTCGTTGCTCCACTGGGTTTCGGTGGCGGCGTCATTAGCGAACAGTCTCGCTGACGTTCGCGCTCTTTTTGCTCTTGCTCCAATCGCTCGGCCGCAATGAGGCTGCTCAATGGACTACTCGAGGGCGGATTGAATATGGGCATTGGGGTATCGGCCGATGGCCAACGTCGTTTCCTTACATTTCGTGCTACCTGTGGCCTCTCGAGAGGTGAAAGACGCAGCTCGCCTCCGCCCCCATAGTCACCCCAATCGGTGCCACCCAATCGCAGTTTCTTTTCCGGCTGCATGAATGCCAACAATTCTTCGGCCGCCTCTCGCTCGGCAGCCTCGCGCTGCGCCTCTTTGGGTGATGAAACCTGCTGCTGCTCAGATGTCGTGGACGAAGCGGAGGCTGTGGCGGCCGCTGCTGCAGCAGCAGCTGCTGCTGCCGCTGTAGCTGCCGCCTCCATGTGCGTGACATCCGCCAATCCCCGTACTTTGAGCATCTCTGCTATCCTTAGAAGTGGACCAATTTGATCTTGACTCACGTTGATCTCGCCCCGATACATAAACTCTACAATGGCCTTGAGATCACACCAATTGACATCGCGCATGATCACAATGGGATGTTGGCAGGGTGTTTCGGCCAGGAGGGTTTGGAAATATGGAGAGCATGCGGACAGAACCATTTTGTGAGCCTTCATTGAACGGCCATCGCAGGCCAGGGTAACATCCACAAAGCATTCATTTTGCAATAGCTGATCGAAGATTGTTGTGAGATTCGTCTGATAATTGTTCCAGCGCAAGCAAAATTGCTGTGCCGAATTCGAGTTGGGTGAGGCAGCTGAAGAACTACGTGCCGGTGGTGAAGCCACTGGCGAAGAGCCAGCTCCATCAGCTCCCCGTAATCCGGTGGCCCCCGGTGATCGACGCTGTTCGGGAGTACTTTCCGATTTTTGATCCTCTGCCTTGTTGCTGGGTGAATCGGGTTGACTTTTTGAGTGAGCTGTGGAAGTGGGAGTAACACCACCACCACCACCACCACCACCACCACCACCGCCAGTGGCACCTCCACCACTCCGTTGTCTTTGGGCTGATTGGGCCTGCTCTACATTCGTTTCGTTACCCGTTTCCGTTTCGCTGCGATCGTTGCGTTGTGATGTTGACTCCAGAGTCGCCATTTTGCTTGCTATCGTTATCGTTTATCGCGACGCGCGTTTCTATTTCATTATAGTATGCGTGCGTGCGTGTGTGTGTGTGTACGTGCTTGTGGTGTGGTGTGGTGTGTGCGAGTTGGTAAGTACATGTATATGTGTATGTAGGTGTGTTGTATGTGTATGAGTTACGTTACGCGCACTACTTATACGTAAAGTTGCATTTGCTCGTACTCGTAAACCAATCAGTTAAGTTCGTCTCGTCCTCGTTGCGTTCCGTTGCGTTGCGTTACGTTCGGTTGAATATTGGCCAACAAAACAGGGCCAAAAGTCTTCTCAGCACGAGCGTCTGAATTAGACTGAAATCGTTTTGCACATTTTGATACGGAAAAACTCAAAACAAACTTAACACAAGCGGCAACGGCAACGGGGCACACAACACACACGACGACTACGACTACGATGATGATGACGACGACGACGGCATTGTGGAAAACTGAAGCCAAACGGGGCACAGGCACAGCCAGGCAGGCAGGCAGCCAGCCAGCCAGCCAGCCAGCCAGCCAGCCCGCCAGCCCAGTCAGCCAGCCACACACAACTCTACTCTTGTCTGTTGCTGCCTGTTATTGTGGCAATAGGAACGGAAGGGGAAGGGGAGGGCAAGAGACGTGGAGTATAACCCCCCCCTGCAAAACTCTCGAGTTGCGAATGCGAATTCGCTGAGGCCGCGACGAAGTCGCAAATAGTTCGCGCAACGTTCTCTGCCAGCGTCGCTGTTTCAATTGCAGTTTGCACTTTCAAGGCAAAGGAGATGGCAACGTCAACAGCAACAGCAACAGAAACGACATCGACAACGACGACGACGACGACGACGACGCGTGCGTTGATTAGTCGCCGTCGCTGCTGTGGCGCGCGCTGCCTTCAAAAATTATGCGGAGAGCAGCAGCAGAAGCAGCAGCAGCAGCAGGCGCCAAAAACACCGGCAAATTCCTTTGCTCGGAAAAACGAAACAACAACGACGACGGCGGCGACGACGATGATGACGACGACGACGACGTGGACGTGGACGACGTGAACGCGCTCTCCCACACACATGTAGCACCTCGCACTCGACTCGGCTGACAACCCCCGAAAATATGGACACATGTAGTTGAGGTCAGCTTCGGCGGCGGCGGCGGCGGCGGTGGCGGCGGTAAGAGATGCAAGTGCAAGGCACCCAACCGACACGGAGACAGAGACTCTTCGTCCATTTCCATGTCCATTCGCCTCGCCTGTGAGTGAGTAAGTGTGTGTGTGTGTGTGTGTGTGCGTGCGTGAGGAAACGGAAGTTGGCTATGGCAATGGACAAGCGGCTGGCGTCGACTGCGTGGGAGAGCGCGTAGAGTAAAGTTAGGCCTAAGCCTAATTTTTTTTTAGATGAGGTGTGGTAGGTGGAGGAGGGGCACCAAGCTTTGCTCTGCTGATTTTTGAATGCATTTTTTTCCCAGATGAACTCAAGTCAAAGAGTTTCGATAAAATTGTAACAATTAATTAATATTTTTTAATAATTAACGATCATTGAAAAAGAAAAAAGTATAGGGAAGAGAAGCCTCGTTAAGCATAATGCTTAGTCATTTATCTTGGGTTTCCCCTTGCCCACCCTTTGATTGTTCCGCACGCAGCATTCTAATGCTTAATGTTCATCAATAGGCGGCCGAGACCGGCCTGCTGCCTGCTGCCCTCCAACTAAACTAGCTTCCTCTCATTCATTTACGCGCTCTCTCTCTCTCTCTCTCTCGCTCTCGCTCTCTCTTTCTCTGCTGGCAAGAAAAAGTCGACAAAAAGATTGTTCATTAATTAGTTCCGTTTGCTCGTGGGCTCATACCCCTCACCTGTTCTCTTTCTCTCTCAGTGGCATCCAACCCTACACTACACACTAGCCCCCTACACACTCACACACACACGCACACACACACTCTCTCGAAGCTTCGGCTCTCTCAACGCTGGCAGCGCTGTTCGACGATGACTACGACTACAGCTACGACCACGACGACGACGACGACGACGACTTCGACGACGACAGCGTCATCGTCATCGTGTGTGCATTGTAAACAAATGCTTAGGCGAAAAACTTGTCTCGCCGCTCCCCTTTTGGGGGCTCTCAATTCGCCGCAATCTTCGGGGTTTCGTGCGCTCTTTTGTTTTTAAGAGACACACGACTCGGACTCGAACTCTTGTGCTTGTGCTCTTACTCTCTTTGGATTTCTACAGATGCCTTTTGTAGACGGCAGTTGCACCTGCAATTTTTCTTCTTTTTTTTTTTTTTGCGCAAATTTTTCTTCTCGCTCTCGGGGTGGGGTGGCGGATAGGGAATAGGGGGGTCGGCACGGTAGCACTGCCCACACTTGTCCGTCCATACGTCAATCCGTCCATACGTTCGTTTGCCCGGCTTGTCTGTCCGCCCCTCGTCACAGTGCAAGTCCATCACGATTTGTGTTTATTGTTTTTGCCTTGCGCATTTTTTTTTTTAATACAAATGTGCATAAACTAAAGAAATACAACAAAACCGAAATACTAAATGCAAAAACAAATCTAAAATTTAGCGAGCGAGTGAGATGGCTGGAGTAGTGCCATAGCCAGAGGGAGGGAGGCAGCGAGCCCCAGCGAGCGAGTAAGACAGAGAGAGAGAGAGAGAGAGCAAGCTAGTCTTCAGCTGAGCTCAACCAGTCATAAATTATGCATAATTTTTTCGTGACTGGCAAATGGCGGCTGATGGGATAAATTATAATGAACATCAGCTGGCCATCAGCTGAAAATGCAGGCAAAAGACAAGCGACGACGACGACGACGATGCAAAGCGGGAACCTCAAATTACGGGGTGGGTAGAGAGAGAGAGGGGGGGTATCGAAAAGGCATAATCAACATGTGCAGCGAGCGAAAGCGATCAAAAATCTCCACATACTTTTGTATGCATTTTTTATTCATTTTATCTATTATCGTGCATCTGATCATATATCTATAAGCTAAAATCTATATCATAATTGGCTTGCAAATTATTTCAAAAATATTGTAAAAGTTTATTGTAATGGCAATGCAATTCAAATTGCCTTAATTATATAAATTAATAGTTCGAAAACTTATTACCAAGAACAATGAATTTTTGCGTCATATATCATAGGGGGATTCAAATGGTTTAAAAAATCAAACGTATCACTTGTTGGATTCTCAAAATAAATTAGTCGCTTACTAGATTCATGTATTAAATCTAATTATATCTTTATCTATGATTAGCATTTGTCAACTAATTGGATTATCTGAACAAAAAAAAACTATCAAAAGAGACTCTAATTTGTTGTCAATTTCATTCTTTTTCCAGGTAATTGCTTCCCACTTAGGTTATTGGCTTATTGACATTTACCATATGATTTATTATTAATAATTTTGGAACGCATTTTTACTGCTAAATTACTGCTTTTTATATATTACGCCAAGGAAAAAATTAATTATGTGATTCTTGTTTATTTGTCTAAATTGTCTAAAAATTAGATGCTTATTTTCTTTGCCAGATATCATAAAATTCTATCTAGCGTTCAGGAATTCAAGTGTTTGTTGGCTCATCCGTTGGACTCTGGGTCTTCGATCAATATACAGTGCCTATCATATTTATAACCCTATCAGCAGCTTTAAACTTTGAACCAATTTTAACAATATTTTTAAGGTTTTCGAAAAAAAAAAAAATGTACTGTACTTTGTTTTGCATTTTGCATTTTGTGATCTATTTATAAAAAACTAAGAAAGAACCGTTCACTTTTGCTGTTTGCTTCCTATTTGCTTGCATTTACCAAGTGCGGAACAGACTTTTGGATTTACAGACATTGTAATTAAGTAAATTTCGATAATTTTAAAGAAATGCTCTTTGAAAAACATTTACCTGATTATGAAGAAAAGGGCCTTTTTTTTCTCACTTTTCGAGTCTATTTAGAGTATTTCACGAAACTTGGAAACGAAACTTTGGACAATCCTAAAGAATATGGATCGAGAAAACGAACTGGGCGATTTTTTAAAAAACTCAGCAATAGTTCAACCTTTCGTAGAGCTTTGGCTTTACATGTGGGCGGATCTGTGTCGGCAATGACATTTTGGCGAGTACTTAAGAACTCAGAATTCATAAAGAGGTCTAAACTGACCAGAGCACCTATGTTGCTAAGTCGCCACAAGGTTGCTCCAGATCTCTTCTTTAGATCTCAACCCAATGGAACATGTCTGGGGTATTTTTGCAAGAAGGGGTGTATGCTTATAATCGCCAATTTGAGACAGTTGGAGATCTTAAAATGCAAATTTTAAATGAATGGCAAAGTCTCGAAAAGGACCTCTTAAAAAATTTAGTGGCTTTAATGGGGAAACTAATTTTTGAGTTAATTAAGGCAAATGGAGGCCGTTTTCCCAGCATTCCACCACGGCTTCGAATTCTTTTGCACAAAACATGAAATTTGGCTATAATTTTAAAACAGCATATGGGTGTTTTTTTTTTTTTTTCATCTTTATTTTTACTTCTTATTAAAAAATTGTTATGAAATCGTTAATTTGAAGTGAATAAGTTGTTTTTCACTTATAATTCAAATATTGAGCTCATTTTTTTTTTTTTAATTTTGAGGGAATATGTCAATTGGCAAACACTGCACTGTAGAATACTAGAATACTAGCAAGTTTTTTTTGAACCAACAAATAGATTTTTTTGATTTTGCTCGTTCTCCTTAGAGATTTGCTCATCCATTCAATGATTTGTTGATCAAATATCATGGAAAATGTTGCAAGTTGTTGCAATTGCAGTGGCAAAAACTAAAACGCAGAGGAATGGACATAGAAGATGTCTCCTTTTTGATTAAAAATTGGTAGGCGGGGGTGGCGGTGGCTTTGGGCGTTAACCCCATCTTTCCCATTTCACCAATGAAGGAACGCGACTCCCAAAAACGCGTTTATACGAAAATTTATGTATTTAACTGGTGACGACGACGCTGAGGGAGCAAACGTGACGCGGACATGCGATGGCAATGCGGGGGGGATGAGACGAATGTGGATGTGGATCTACTAGATGGATGCAGAGGATGAAGAACGAGATGTGCAGATGTGAATGTTTAACGCGACGCATGATGTCCAAAAAAACGACGGGAAAAGGCTTTGCGACAAGGCAACGGCGAACGGCCGGGGAATGTGATGTGAGTGGGCCTTCCACCCACCCCCCCCCCCACACCCCATTGAATGTGTGTGTTTTGTGTGGTAGGGGGAAAGATGACAACATTTGAGCCCAAACAGACAAAGTTTGTGAAAAGGAAAAGGGGTTTGGGTGGAAGGGGGAGCTGCTGCTGCTGCTGCTGCTGTGTCTGCGGCACACACACATGAGTGAACGAACAAGCAAACAAACAAATAAAATGCTTCAAGTTTCCCTGTGCATCATCATGTGTGTGTGTGTGTGTGTGTGTGTGTGTGTGTGTCCATGAAGGTGACCAAACGTACACAAGTATAGGCCAGTGAGTGGCCATGAGGGGGGAGGGTGTGGTTGTGTGTAAGTAGCAAAAAAAAATGGCGCATATTAAAACGCCAAAAAGAAGAGTGCAACCAAACAACGACAACGACAAAGACAAAAGACAACGACGACGATGACGACGGCAACGACTACGATGACTGCAGCTTAGAGAATGCAGAAAAGGAAGGGGGTGGTGTTTGGGTGATGGTGGTGGTGGTGGCGATGGTGGGGCAAAGGTTATTCTTCTTCTACTGATGCCACTGCCACTGCCACTGCTGCTGCTGCTTTTCTTGCTGCCTACATAGAGCCCATGTCTAAAAGTTTGGGTTACACACAAAAGCGATGAGCGATGATGCCTCAAATATGCAAAAATGCCTAGCGCAATAAAACGAAACCACCCAAAAATGGTTTGGGTTGAAGTTGGTTGGAGTCCGTCCGCAGTAGATGGATGAAAATGGGTGGGTGGGCTGGCAATGAAAAAGGGCTTACCAACAACAGGGGAGCTGCTAGCCACTACTAGCTATAGCTGACCAACCCATTCATTGAGGGGGTTGCACAGGCCGTACAAAATCCTAAAACGAAGTACGAAATGCAGGCAAGGTCCTGGGTCCTGAGTCCAGTTTCTGCGTCCTGGTTCTGTTTCTGGTCCGCCGTTGCGTTTCGTTTCGTTGCGTTGCGTTGGCGTTGCGTTGCCTAACGATGCCGCTGGCTGTCTGATTGGGAACGAGTTCGAGGCGGGTGTATGACGATGGACATTGGACAATGGATGGAGGGTGGAGAGTGGACGTTTGGAGACAGCAGTTGGGGCTTAGGCAGAGGGGTGCGTGCATGCCACAGACACAAACAGATAGACAGGCACAGCAGCAGCAGCAGCGGCATCGAGTATGAGACTGAGAATGAGAACGAGACCTAGACCAGTTCCAAAAAAATAAAGGGGGAACACTTGAAGAAATTAATTCATTAGTTAATCCCTTCAAATAACTTGAAAGGATCAAGAGTTTTTAGTGCATTTTGAAAACTACTTTTAGGGAATTTTTTTTAATGATGAGACTTTCATTTAAGTGTTCTGTAATGCGCTTCGTTTTGACGATTCTTTCAACGTCTTCTTTTAGTCCCCAAAAATGTTGCTATAAATCGTAACACCTGTTGGACCTCTGCTGATCTTTGCATTCCATTCCAGTTGAATCACCTGCTAATTATTAGAAACTTAGGCTAGTTAAATTTTCTATTAATTTTTCTCAGTGTCCTGTACCCCTCAGGCCCGCATTGATGGACAGTTAACGCGGCAAAACGAACGCGAAAACAAGCCAAGAGACGGGGTAAGGAGGAGTGGAAGAGGGTGGCAATGCTCCTGTGACTGTTTCTCTGGCTGCTGGCTTAGACAACGCAACTGTACTCTGGTTCTAAAAGTCCAGGACCCAGGACCCAGGCTCAGGTTCAGGTTTGCCGGACTGCGGGGGGTTTTGGCACCCCTTTGGCAAGATTTTCGCGTGCGTTGCAAGTTGCTAACCGAGGACGAGGACGAGGACGAGACCGAGTTCGAGTCCTATGACTGCCTGCATGCCTCCAACTGTTGTTGTTGCTGTTGCTGTTGCTGCTGCTGCTGCTGCATGTGTGTCCAACAGCCTCCATCTCCTTCTCTTTTGGGTGATGAGTGTGTTTGTGTGTGTGTGTGTGTGTGGTGCGTGTGTGGTTTTTGTAGATTTTGCGCGCTGCGCCATTTGATTGCATTGCGTCGCTTCCGCTTCCACTTGGCCATTGTCGCTCCTTTGGCTGCCCACCCTCTTATTCCCTTTCCACACTCCTCTCTATTTCTAGCATTCATTTATATACAAATGACGCCTCCGTTGCCACGCCCCATTCCCTAGTCAAGTGCAGACGCAGGCAAATATATTTTTTTTTTCTATTTCTATTTCTGTTTCAGTTTCTTTTTTTTTTTTATTGTATTTGCTGGGCCACCATCGACAGGCTGCGGCGATTGTCGATGTCGACGTCTGTTGTTGTTAGTTGTTAGGCCATGTGGTCAGCAGCAGCAGCAGCAGCCGAAGTAGCAGCAGAGGGAAGGGAGAATTGAGAAGAGAAGCGAGTGGTGGTGGGGTGGGGGGGCATCTGCATCCTTTTGTCAGGGATTAGTTGTCAGCAGGCGCATATGTGACCATCAACGGCATTAGAAACAGCAGCCCCCACCAACAACACCAACAATACCAACAACACGAACAGGAGCAACATCTTTAAGCTCTTCTGGCTTTAAAATTCGACTCTGAGTCAATTGGAGAATCGCGAATTTTGTTGCCTTTCGCCAAAGGAGCAAGCAAGAGAAATTGCCAAGGAAAAGTTGCCTGATTGAAGTTCTGTGACAAAAGGCTCAAAAGATCCTTTTGGCCGCAGACTAATTAGAAAAAAAGAAAACACAAAAAACATTCACAATGACTTCAGATTATAAACAAAAAGAAGTGAAAAGAAAGCAAGCAAATCCCCACCAAACAAGCCAAGTAATCCGAGGCAATGGGTAAGAATCTTTTAAGGACATTTTTTTTTGGAGCGGGATTTAGATTGTTTATAATTGCCAACGGTGTTTGACAATGCACAATTATTATAAGCAGGCAAATCAAGAAATGCCAACTGAATGGCAAAAGGCAAATGCAGATTGACGACGACGACGAAGATGACGACGACGAAGACGACAACGATGATGATGAGGAAAATGATGAGAATGATGATGATGAGGATAATGATGATGTTGGAGAAGAAGCTGCAAACTGGCAGGCGGCAGTCAGGCAAAGCCAAGTCACAATTATTATTGTCAAGGGATTTTGTTTGATGTTGACTGGCATGAGAGATATGGGGTATTATTCGCTCTCCCCCCCCCCCCCCCCCCCCTCTTCAATCAATCCCACTGAAGTAACAGCAAATGACACAGAGAGAGAGAGAGAGAGAGAGAGAGAGAGAGGGGGAGAGAGGTAAAGTTGGTTTGCGTTGCTTTGCTTGAGTGGAAGTGCAGAGTGACATGTGCAGTTAAAATGTCAGACTGCATTTTCTGGAATTCTTTTCGAATCATTTTTAAAATAAACAATTAAAGAAATTAAAAATAAAAAAAAACTCAAACAAAATCTGCTGATTTTTTGCCAAGGGGTTGGGGTATTTAGGACTTTTTATTCCTGGCCCTAAGCTTTAAAAAAAGAGCCCAATCCGGGCTTTTCCCTCGGGCTCGAATGTTCTCTCTATGGCCCTGTCTCTGCCGTTTTGTTCTTAATAAAAGAAAAAGAGTTTGTCATTCTTCAAAATAGGTAAAATAACTATTGATGCTTCAATTGGATGTTTCTTCATCTTGTTAATAGAGTCAGCCTTACGTCAATTTCTTTTGTTATAGATTTTGATGTATTAGATAACGGAATTGTTGAATCGTATTTATTTTATTAAATAAAATATATTTGCACTTACCCATTTATGAAACTGACACCTGTAATAGATTCAAAAAAATTAAATTAGTTAAAATTAAATGGAAAAACAATTACAACAACTTAAAGATATTTAAGCAAGATGTGAATTGTGGATTGTCAGGACCATGCCATAGTCTGAAACAGTGAATGATGTAAATGATGGAATGCTAATGTTGCAGTTGGCTACATATACCATGCCACATCATCTTCTGCAGCATCAGCAACAACAAATTAATAATGAGCAACAGTCAGCTGGATGATTGCACATGCCACCTGCCAAAATATTGCCAATGCAATAAAAAAAAAAAAAAAAAACTCCCAACTGATAAGCTTCAAGCCCCCAGTGCACTCCCCCTGCCCTTACCAATCCACTCCCTTCTTCTTTGACGAGTGGGCCTGGCGTGCTGCTGCATTTCCATGAATGAGCCATTGAAACTGAATGAATTTGCTTGACGTACACACACACACACACACACACACACACATGCCACAAAATGCATGAATGAAAATTTTGCGCGTTGCATGCGAGAGCAACAAAAACAGCAACAAAAAAGAATGCAACAAAAAAAAAAGAAAAAAACGACAGCAAATTCTGACTGCCACATGGCGCGGCGTTTGCTTAATGGGCCACGCACGCGACCCCAAAATGTTGTCAATGACAGAGGGAAAAAAGAGTGTTGCAGCCAGCCATTGCCAGTGCCACAGCGAGGTGCAGCAGCAACAGCAACAGCAACAGCAGCAGCAGGCGGCAGTCGGCAGTCTAACAAAAGTGCAGCCAGTCAGCGGACCTACCCGAAAAAAAAAAACCAACACCAAACAAAAAAAGGCAACCATACACCAAATGACGATGACGTCAACGATGATGATGATGATGATGATGCCACCAATTTGCTTGCTGTTGCTGTCCATTCGATTGTTCAGCATGCAGCACACGCGTCAAGGTCATGCACAGAATGCGTGCTCAAACCCCATCACACCATGATGTCCGCCCACCTCCCCCCGTCCCATAACTTCCCCAGCACCAACTCAATCACTACGCTGCGGCTGCTGCTGATGTTGCATCCATGCAACAGGCGGCGGCAATTCATCCCAAAAAAAAAAAAAAAAAAAAAAATCAGAAAACCTGCAAAAAAAAAAAAAGGTGAAATTTGCCTCCCCATTGGCCTCTGTTGGATTTTTGCACCCTTCCTTTTTTTGTTTGATTTTTGTTCTTTTTTTTCTGCATTGCACTTTGATTGCACTGGCCGCGATTATCCTGTGCTGCATATCAATGTCCTGTTATAGCCTCTCCACACACTCACTCACCCACACACACACACACACACACGCGGAAAAAAGAAGAGAAAGAGAAGCATATTCAGTGAAGGTCATTTCCATGCAAGCCTATCGACGACTCCTCCCTCCCCTCCCCTCCCCTTCCCACTCCCTCTCCACTCAACGCAAAAAACACAGATTTTTGCATTTTTTCACATTGGTGTTTGTTCATTTTTTGTGTGTGTGTGTATGAAGTGATGGTTGGTGCTTGGGTGGGTGGGGTGTGTTGGCAAAATGCATTCAACGCGTTGGGGCATCGCGATTATTAGGGATTTCAATCCAGGCTGCACTTCCCTCCACGCATTCGTGACTCGTTCGTGAGTGACCCCCCGCCGTTTGGCCGCTTGTTTGCGGTTGGTGTTGCAATTTTTCAGGGGTTTCATTTCCCCCTTTGTGTTTTTTTTTTTTTTTTTTTTTTTTTTTTTGTGCAAATCTACCTCCCTCTCTTCCCTTCCAGTTTTCACTCTTCGCACGCGCCGATTTTTGCATGAATTTTTGCAGTAGGCACTCTGCCTCCTCCTCCTCCTTGTGCTGCTGTTGTTGCTGCTATTGCAGCTCCACCTCGTTTTGGGTCATTTGAATTGTTGCACTTTTTATGCAACAGCCCCTGTCGTTGGTTTTTTCAATTTTTTTTGTTTTCTTCTTTATTTTATAGATGTATACATTGTGGGATCCCCTTCTCCATCACGCTGAATATTGGCGCTGTTGAAGTGTGAAAATGCAGCGGCGGAACAGGCAACAACAGCGACAACAAAATGCATAAAAAAATGAAGCAAAAATGGGTAAAATTGGAAAACAACGTGTTTATATGTGGAAAGGTTTTCCACCAGGTTCTTTCTGTTTTAGGATGATGATGGCTTTTTGGTCAATGAACGTTGATGCATTTTTGTTGCAACATGCAACACTGTTGTGCCACTGTGTGTGTCGGCAGGCGTGTGTGTATGTGTGTGTCTATGTGTGTGTGTGTGTGTCTATGTGTGTGTGTGTGTGTTCATTGTTGCGGCAACAGGCTGAAAACCCAATTGACCGCAAATTTGTGGCTTACCTCATGGCTTTTTCAAACAGATTTTTATCGCGATGTGTCAGAGTGAATTGGTTAGCTAGTTGCCAGTTGTTGGCTGGTGGGGAGGGCGCCACAGAATGAATGTATGAATGCTGCATAGATGATGATGATGATGATGATGATGCAGTTGTTAATGGCTAGTTGACACCACATAACGCGGTGTCTATTAAACACCTTTCATTACTCCCATGCAGTTAATAGCCACAGGTGATTTTTTTTTTTCATAGTCGAAGATAAAAGAATTGAAAAGAGAATAACAAATTGAAAAGAGTTTCATTGTGAAGCCAAACGTTCCAATTATGCAGAACAAATTGAGAACCTTAATTACGCAAGGCTCCAATTCAGTCGGTTTTTGGTTTCAAATCTTCTCGAAATCAAAACGTTTAATTGTCATTCACATTTGGAAAATTAATTATTAACTTTGATTATTATAAATTTTTTTTGCCAAATTTGCCAACATCAAGTCCAAATCCAAAAATTTTCCAGTTGGATAAAAATGGAATTAAAAATTATATCTTTAATTTACTACTTATGCAATTTTGAATGATTTTTGAATTTGATAATTTAATTTTTTGCTATGAAGATCTGTTAAAGTAATTTTGAACTCAATTTTAACAAATTTCTTTGATTTTATACCAAGTATATAAAAGACGCCAAAAGGTATATATCTGTCGGAAAAAAGAGTTTTCGCACCCATAAAGTATATATGTACATATATTCTTGATCAGCATCTACAGCTGAGTTAATTTAGCCATGTCGCATAATAAATGATCAATTTCTGTGTATAAATATGTTTTTCAGTTTATCCAAAACGAAAATAAATAATATTCAAATCGTCTAAAAAAGTCGCAGAATATAATTCTTTTTACAAGGCACGTTTTAACTTAAAAATTTACCAAAAATTCGTCATAAATGTATAAATTTACTTTCCAAAAGCAGGATAAAATTTATAATTGATGAAATGTTTTTAAAATTTGCCTAACTTTGTGTAGGCCTTGTATAGAAAATCATAAATAGATTACACATACTCTTGATATAATTAAAACGTTTATTATATAAAATATATGTTATTCTTTTAATATAAGAAGCCTCTTTGGTTTTTGTAATTGTTTGTGATATGGCATAACGCCTTTAAAAGAGCAATTAAATTGCCAAATTCAGTCAGATCAAACTACTTTGGACCTAATGCGAATATTTAAATCCAAATATTGAAATCAAATTGATCAAAGTTCCTCGAAAGTGTTTTATATTTAATGGAATACATAGAGATTGATTATATTAGATGACTTAAAGATGATTAAAGTTCTTCAAAGTTTTATCTTATAATTAATCAATAACTGATTTAATAGATTTTAATGGAGTTTATGAAAAGTGGCTTTAATATTTGCCTTTTCTCTTTTCTCGTTGCAACTATTTGGCCAGTTGACTATGTCCTGTAACACACACATCCTCACACACACACACACACACGTATGTATGCATTGAATGGTTATTTTTATGGACATTTTTTTTTTTTTTATGGGAATTGATAAATCATAATGCCATCAAATGGCTGTCAAACCATGAAGCAAACATGTCCCCCCGCCATCCCTTTCCACACCCAGAAACCAGCCACCATGTGCAAGTGCAACAACGCCAGCAGCAGCGGCAGCAACAGCATCAGCAACAGCAACAATTGATATTGCAGGCGTCACTCGGATGGGCCGAGTTCCTGCCCTTCCCCCTGCAAATGCCTTCTCCTTCTACTTCTCCTCGTTTCCCATGGCCCCCCATGGCAATGACACCTATATGAAGCGCGCCTGTTGGCCTTTTGCTCGGGCTTTGTGTTGCATGTCGCGGTTGACGGTGTTTTTTTTTTTTGTTGTTTTCATTTTTTTTTTATTGTTGTTGTTGTTGTCCTACTTGCAGCAACCTGTTGCTATTGGGACAGTTTTGAGGCATTTATCAAATCACCAGTTAAAGCTGTCACAATTCATGCCCTAAACTCAATGCCAAAGGCTGATCGCTCTCCCTCTCTCTCTCTCGCTCTCTCTCGCCCGCAGCAGCAACAACATTTGTGCCACATTTTAACATTTTAAGCTGGCTGATTTTATGAATGGAAATCGCCAACCACGTGGCAACTATTAGCCAAGTTGTGGCTATTAAATGTCACAACAGCAACAGCAGCAGCAACAACAACAGCAACAGCAATTTAATGCTGCTCATGTTGCCGTTTGCTGCTATACAAATTGTGTATGAAAAAGTGCACACGTAAAAAGTGTGGCTGCTGCCGCTGCTGCTGCTAGTGTTGCATGCAACAGTGCGTTTTGCTGCAGCACACACACACATACACACACACACACACAGGCAGAGTTGTTGGTTTTTTTTTTGTGCAATTCACGCGAAATGCGTTTGAAAACGAAAGTGTTGCTGACACCCACACACACATACACACACACACACACTCACACACAAGTGCAACTGTTGCTGCTGCTGCTGCTGCTGCTGGGACGTGTTGGTGTTAACAGCATGTTGCATGTGTCAACACAAAAATCTACAGCTGCAGGTGGGAGGGCAAGTGGGCTGGTGGGGCTGTTGGGCCGGTGTGCAGGCGGGCAGCAGGTGGGTGTTGCAAGCGGATGAGGTGAACAAAAATCACTATGTAATTGATAGCGCATTTCTGGTCATGTTTATCACTCACTTCATTCACTCATTGTTGCAGTCAGTCAATTGGCCCCAACTGTTTGTCTGTTTGTTTGTTTATTTGTCTATTGACGTCCTTTTTTTTTTTTTGCATTTCGTTTCGTTTGTTGTTGGCATTTTATTTTGAATTTTTGGTATTTTCACAAGCAATCAATTTATCCACAGATGAACAGCGGATGTGGTTGTCAATGATGATCCAATCCGAACTCCCCTCTCTCTCTCTCTCTTTCTCACTCTCTCCCACACACACTTTTCATCTCTGCCTCCCGCTTCATCTGTTTGTGTGCAAAATTAAATCTATACAAATAAACAATGGCAAATGGCTGACAAATTGTGGTTAACCACAAAACACACACAAACAAGCACACACATATACACACGCAGACCCACAGAAGCCAACACCACACACACACACACACACACACTAATGCATACTTAAATGTCAAATTCATTGACATTTTAGTTAAATTTTGATCATTGCCAAAATTGACAAAAGGTAAATTTAAAGACATTTCATTTTGCCTCCCTTCCCTTCGCACATTCCTTGGTGTCCACCCCCACTCCCCTTGCACGGTAAAGTCAAAGTAAATCTTAATCTTATTTACATATATTGAAAATTGACTCAAATCACAAAATGTGAACTCAAGTTGACCTGAAACTTATAGAGAGATAAATCTATCAACTCAATCTGCATAGTTCATATTGGGAAATAGTTCAAATGCCTTTGCTGTTCGCCAATTTAGCATAGCTTAAGTTCAGGAAAGTTTTTCTTGGAAATGAAAACAAATTCATGGACTTGTGAGGCAACAATTTCTTTAGAAGATTTATAATAAGAGTCTCAATCATTTCGATAAGCAAAATTGTCTCCCACACCACGCCAAGGCCTTAAATGAAATGAAGTACCTAGACAAGATGAATTCCTTTTTAGGACGATGTTCAAAAGTTGGGCAAGTTTGGATTTAATATCAGAAAAGGAATAGGCCAAAAATTCTTGCAATTATTTTAAATGATGGGAAAATGGCTTGATTGAGTATCGACTTGGGTCTCTTTTAGCTAATGTTAAAGTAATCGATGCTTTTTTAGATTTAATCCTTTTTCTGCCGTGCGTTTGGTCAGATTAAAGTTAATTTATTATAGGTCAAAGTTACATATTATGGCATAGGTCAAAGCAAAGAAGCCAAAAGAGTCTTTAAAATGTTAAAGAGTAGATAAAAATATTTTAGCTAGCCCCACCGCAGCCACTTCAAAGTCTTAAAAGCAAATTAAAAAATACTTTAGAGATTTCTAAGCGGATAAAAAAATGTTAAAAAAGATCAAGAAAACCAAGGACAAACTTTTGCCTTAAAGTCACTAAAAATTGTTCTTAAAAATTAAATAAAAATTCTCTTCATTACCCTTTGCCTTTTCAATAGAGTTAAGTTGAGACTCTTTTATTAAGTTACGTACTTTTTTTTACAAGGATAATACTTCTAAGGATACTCGTATATCTTTTGTTGACTTTGTCTTGGTCAAAGTGATCGATGTTTCGTTCATTCTATTTAGCATTTTTAAGCGCCCTGAAGTATGCAATTTTATCTATATAGGCATGCACACACACACACACACATACACACACACACCCACACACATAGTAGAGTCTCTTTTGCCATGACAATTTGTATCAAAAAGCTCTTTTCTGGCAACAAATTTTTTTTCCGAGTGCTCGGTTTTTGGATCTTTTTATAACCATTTTCGATACGCCTTTGGTGCAAAACTCAAAACCCCCTCCCCTCCCTGGCCTATCTGCCCCTCATACCCCTCGGACTGTCTGTCGCCTGTCGTTTGTGCTCAACGTGCAAAGGTTTTACCAGCAGAGACCAAGTTCGACTACTGCTGCAAGCATCAGTCCATCTGCAGGGAGACAAACAAAGTGAACAAGAGAGACAGAGAGAAAGAGAGTGAGAGAGAGTGAGAGAGAGGGAGAGAGAGAGAGAGGGGTAGAGGGAAAGGACGTGGGAGTTAGATTGTTGCCTTTACTCCACACATTCTCACATATGGCGACGGAGCAGGACCCTTATATGAAATGCGTTTTTTGCTTAGTTTTATTGCCAATGCGTCGGACATACATAGAAAAATCGACAGGCAAAAGTAACGCGCGTTTTTCTAACCACCTACCCCAAACCCAACCCCCAGCCAGCCCTCAATCTACCAATCTACCGGAAAAATAAAACAGCCTAAAAATGCAGACAGAGGAACAGCAACAGAGTCGCAGCTCCCAAGCCTCTTTCTTCTCTGCTCCAGCTCCGGCTTCAGCTCCAGCTCCAACTCCTCCTCCTCCTCCTCCTCCAGCTTCTGCTTTCTGTCTCTGAGTGCAGTAAAAATCAAGCGGAAATCTATGTTGAAAAAACAAAAAAGAATCCAACACGAATGCCTTGATACCAGGAACAGCAGAAGCAGCAACAGCAACAGCAGCAGCAGCATCGACAGCGTCAGCAGTAACAGGACCAAAAGCCAGCAAGCAGCAGGGGAAAGTGTGTGTGAGTGTGTGTGTGTGTGTGTGTGTGTCAGCCTGTATGTGGGTGTGTTTTCTTTTCTATTGCTTGTCCGACTTTTTGTAGAATTTTTTGTGTTGTTATTTGGTTTTTTGTCTATTGAGTTTCAAATTTCCCGACATACAATGCCTCCATCTCCTCTCATTCTCCCTTTTACCCCCTGCCACTGTTGCTGCTGCTGTTGCTGCTGCTGCTGCTGCTGCTGAAGCTGAAGGCTTTGATAAAAAATTTTTTGGCCAAATGTTTTCTAAAAATCCTTTACTCCATAGCTCTCCCAAGCTCCAAGCCATTGCAGCAGCAGCAGCAGCAGCAACCTCGCATATAAATGGCATGTTTGACACATAGAAGGGCGGTAACTGGGGTGGTAGGTAGGTTAACTGAGAGGGGTTGGGGTGGGGCTAGGTGGAAAGGCTGCGTTTCAAACAAAATAATATGCAAAATGTTAAAAAATTAAACGAAGAGTTTGGTGGATGGCATAGAAGTTGTCCAGCAGCAGCTTCATAGGAAAAATTCGCGAATTTTTAGTTGATGCTCGCATTGGGTTGGGGGCAAAGTGTTGGAAAGTTGGGGTTAGGGGGTAGGGAGTAGCCTGCACATGCTCTCTGTTATCTGTGTGTGGCAAGAGAAGAAGCAGAAGGCTGTAGCAAAAGGCTTAGAGGGTGTGTGTGTGTGTGTGCGTGTGTGTCGGTGTGTGTTATATGCGTTTTTGTGTTTTGATTTTCTGTCGCCTAAGCAAAAAGGACAACATTTTTTGCTTGAGTTTAAGTCTACAAGAGAGGCTGGCGGCGGGGGGTTATAGGGAGTGGGGAGAGATGCTTTTCAGCTTGGACATTAAAAATAAATCAAATAAAATTAACACAACAGCGACAAAAATGAAAACAAGTCAAACAAATGAAATGTCCATTGAAAAGGGGTTGAAAATGCTAAAAACAAAAAAAAAAAAAATTAAACGAAGTAAATTAAATTTCACATCAAAACTCAGACTAACAAATTTCGTGTTTTTTCTATTTTAATAATTTTCGAAACTCAAAATCAAAGACGGTGGAGCCAATGCGGGGATCAGGTGGGTTTACATTTAAGTTTAAAATTCAATACAATATCGAAGCAAGTCATAAAAAAAAAGATCACAAAAAAAAAAAGCAGAACAAAAGGCCATGCAAATGTCGTTGGCGGAGAAGAAATAATAAAGTATAATAACTATAAGCGATTAAGTGAATGTTGCAACTGCAACAATAACAACAATAACAACTACAACAAACAGAAAAATAAAACCGTTTGCTCAGAAAGCAAGCAAGCAACGACTCTTGGCATACCCATTGACAGGAACTTTTTGAATGAAATGTCAACAAAATATTAAATTGCTAGAAATTCATAACTATAAACAATTTTTGGATTACGGAACTCGCAGAAATTTTAAAATAAATTTTCTACAGAGTAAACTGTCATCTCGATTCGATTGCCCACGAGATTATCAAACTGGAGAAAAAACCTTCATTTTAGGCGACTCTAGAGATGCTACGCCCTGGACTTATACTTTAGGCCAGAGATGCGAGGCCAAGACGTCCTCCCTGCTTGGTTGTCCTTGTCGACAGATCGAAAATATAACTGAATCTTATTGATAATTCTGAATTGTTGCTAATACAATAAAGTAAAAAGTTAAGTAAAAGCAATCTAAATATTAAGGATACCGCTGGCCCCCTTTGAGGTGAATTTAATCCAAGAAATAAGGCAAAAAAATTATTAGGAAAATCAAAACCTAATTGTCAGTAACAATTGGAGGAAAAAAAATGGTCAATCAAGTGGTTCTTCAAGCTGAAAGACCATATTCTTAATTCAACTCTAAGATCTAAAGGCAACAAAGTTTCTAGTTGGATAATCTTAAGACACCCTTTCGGTTTTTTAATTTTATGGCTACAGGGTATAAAACGATACGTTTGGCCATAATATGCATAACATTAACAAGATGTGTGGGTAGAGGGGGCGGGCGCAAAACGAAGAGAAGAGTTAGTTGGATCAGTGGCCAGGGGGAACAACAACAAATCATGCCCAAAACAATGGGCCACATTTTTAAGTCGTCGTTTTTGGACTTGCAACAACTTATATCAAACAATTACACATATTTTGCATGCTGTTGCTGCTGTTGCTGTTGCTGCTGCTGCTGCGGTAGCTCGAAATTTGAACAATTGCCAAAGACTCTCCTCCAACCCCAACCTTAAACCCAACCCCAACTCCGATTCCAATTCCATCTTCTGCTTGGATTGACTGCAACAACTTGTTGCAGTTGCAACTTGCGGTAGTAGTAATATGCAAAAATCCTTCCCCGCCCCCCCCCACTCCCACTGCAGCAGCAGCAGCAGCAACCACACACAATGCCAAGTAACTCACTCACTTACCGGGCGCAAAACCCCAGCCTCAGCCAACTCCATTCCCCCATTCCCCCCATCCCCCAGTCCTCCTTCATTTGGAGGCAATGTTGTTGCCTTTGCCTTCCTCTTGGTCGTCTTCACATGAGCTGAAGAAGTTGTCGGCATAACGTGCCCAACCAAGCATGCCAAGAAGCTGTGGCACAGTAGCAGCCAAAATAGTTGTCTCTTCTTTAATGCCCCTCCCTCCTTTTCCCCACAGTCCACCTTCCTATTAGGCTCACTCTCTCGCTCTATCTCCTTTTGAGGGTGGTGTGGGTGAAGGGAGGTGGGGTTATCCACATCGCCCACGAAGAAGCACGACGCGTCAGCATCGGCGTCGGAATCGGCGGTGCCTCCAATGAGAGAAAACGTGCATTGCGAAACAAAAAACAAAAACAACAACAACGACAGCAGCAGCAGCGGCAGCATCTTCTTCTTCTTCTACCACTACTCTACAAGCGGCTACTGATCATTTTTTTTTTTTCTAGGGCTCTATTAAAGCTTCTTAATGCCCTCAGATTGTATGTAACTCATATCTAAACTTTCTCAAATTTGACTTGTCGAATTTCGAAGAAATTAAAATAATATTTCAATTCGATTTCTTATAAAGAACTTTACTAAAAACTACATATATAATTTGTATGTGTGAATTTAAGAAAAAAGAATATTATTTTCTCTATTTAGTCATCTTACTGTATCCATTATCTTACAGACTTTGCAAATACATACATAGTTCCTGTTATAGAATTCAACTTATCTTTATAGTTTTTTTCAAAGTTTTAGATATCATTTTTCTCTATATATCTATAATACATAAAAATATTATTGGCATTTCTTCATATATAATTATAAGTTATCTACAAAATTCGGTAAGATTCAGGAATATAAAATACTTTCCATTAATCCATCTAGGTTAAAGGTTAATTGAAAATGTTATTCTATATATGGCCTTTTGGATTTTTATAATTATTTGGAGAAACTTGCTCAAACCCTTGAAATCTATTACAAATTCTTCTTGGATTGGTCATATACATAGATGATTTTTCTCGAGACTTTATAGAGAATGATGGTTATCGATCTTTAATTATTTAATCAAATTTCCAAAAGCTTTTAAATTTTTCAGTTGCATTTTTTTTTGTGGTTCCCCAATTTTCTATAGTTTCTGCTTGAAAAGAGTATTTGAAAATTCGTGAGAGTTTCAAATTTTCATGGAATTTTCATGTTATTATTGCAGTTGTAAATGTTGTTGTAAATTTTGACCCGGCTTATAATGTCTTTTTTTTTGACTTGGACTTGGCTAGTGGCTAGTGGCTGTGGGAGTAAGAGTGAGAGGGATGGAGACAAAAAGGGCAAAGAGAGATGCAAAGCAAAAGTTAAACATTTTAGCGGTAGCAATTGACTTCATTTGCAATTGTTGAAACTGCCGCCTGGGATTGGGACAGGTTTAATAAATATGTTCAAGGAAATGATGTTGCTGCTGCTGCTGCTGTTGCTGTTGCTGCTGTGTGGTAATTGTTTGCCGCTGTAGTAATTTTTTTGTTGTTGTTGGGTGTTTTTTTTCTTTTTTTTGTTTTTTTTGGCCAAGATCTTTGCCAAGAGGGCGGTAACAGGAAATGCTGGTGGTGGTGCTGCTGCTGCGCCTACTGTTGTTGTTGTTTCCTACTGTTGTTGTTGATGAAGGTGATGCATTTGGACTCTTGCTATCAATCGTGAGATCTTACTTTAATATACAAAACAAAAACAGAAAACTTGATTCAAAAAGTTAGGTAAACATTTGCAGAGGAGATTTGCTAATGTTGCTTTCGTTATTAACTTTTTGCTATAGAGGCAAAGACAGGGCTCACACACACACACATACACACACACACACATACATATAGAGTGAGGAGGAAATCGAAAATCGAAATGAATTCACGCATTTTGACAGCCTATAGTTGAAAGGAACCTGGCCTGGGCCAGGCATCCAGAGGACCCAGAGCCAGCACTACGTGTCGTATGCGCAATGTGTGGAGTTGCCTTTGCCGTTGGCGCAGGTCAGTAAACCGCCAATAAAATCAACGTTACCATGTTTCAGCAGTAGCAATGGCACCATAGACTAGGACCAGAGCTAGTGCCAGGACTAGGACCAGCACCGGCAGCAACAGCAGCAGCAACAGCAGCAGGTAGAGGAGTTCTCCTCTCTCTCCTCCACGAAAGCCGAAAATGAAAATTGAACTCATATTTATTTTAACTTGGGCTTGGACTCCTCGCAATTGGCATGGCAACGACGTTACAGAGCCACCGAGAACCCAGAACGGAGAGAATCTGCAGTAGGCACACAGGTAGGTAGGCAGGCCGTCAGGTGGGCGGGCAGGCAGGACCTAGGACCAATTCATCAACAGAGCCGGCCAAGCATTAGCCGTCAGGACCTAGTCATGGGTCCTACTCCATGTGTATGTGTGTGTGTGTGTGTGTGTGTGTGTATGTACTCTTTTGTCTACGAATTTTTGAGTTTTGAGTTTGCATACAAGATGAGTTTTCCTACCGAGGCTGCCCACTCCTATTCCTGCCCCCCCTACCCCCTACCCCAGGCGCTTCTCTCCCTCTCCTGGGTGCCGTAATAAAATGTCATTCGTCATTTGGTTTTTGCGTGTGTGTGTGTGTGCGTGTTTCCCTTCTCTCCTGCCTATAACTAATCGCATTGTCTGCGCTTTTTGTATGTGCAACACGCAGCCAGCAAAATAGAAACAGAAACAGAACCCAGAGAACGAGCAACGAGAAACGAGAAATCCATTGCATTCTCTTACTTCACTTCACTCTGCACCACCCCACCTTACCCCCCACCACCCCCTCTCACTCTCTTACTCTCTCTCTCTCTCACTGCAAAAACTTCCATTTTCAGTGTATTTTAGTATTGTTTTTTTGGGCCCAGTTCTCAGTCGCCACACATTTGCCTGTCACATTTAACAATTCTATTAATTTGTTTTGTTCTCTCATATATGGCCAGGACGAGAATGAGGAGGATGAGGACGAGAATGATAGTGAAGGTGGGCCATTCTCCTACGCCTTTGCCTCGATCCTTGTGCCTCTTGTGTCTGTTGAATAAAGCATTGCATTTTGCCTGACTATGCAGTTTTTATTATGACAATTTTGATTTGATTTTGATTTCTTATGCAATTCGGTTTTTTTTTTGGTTTTCTTGTTTTTTGTTTTTCTGTCCTTGCTCTGTTTTGTATTTCATTCTTTATATTCTATTGTAGTTTATAACAATAAATTTGTTTCATTTTACGTTTTTGTATTTTGTGTGTATTGTTATTCTTGTTTAGTTTTCGTTGTCTGTGATTTGCAATTCCATATGCATAGACAGGGGAGAATGAGAATTCTCGCTTTGGTCGTAAAACAAGTTAGTTCATTAAGGCGAATTCGAGATAGTTATTTTCGCTGAAAGTATTTCTTAAAAAAGTTGTCCCTCCCCCTCCACCATTATTTGGCATGGCCATCTTAATCCTGGGTAACCACTCATAACCAAAACTCACTTTCTCTCTCTCTCTCTCTCGCTCTCGCTCTGTCTCACACTCTTTTATGGTATGCGTAATTTGCGTATGTTTGCAAAATGCAAAAAGGACTCGACATTGTGTGGGAGACCTTCTAACTGAAAATAATGTTGGTCCAACGATTGGATGCGGCGAGGGGGGAGCACAGCGGATTGGTGTGTGTATGTATGTGTGTGTGCGTGTGTGTGTGTGTGTGTACCATGTAATTGTCAATGCATATTTTTGGTTTGAGAATGTGGAGAAATGGCATGGCCAACCAACCGACCGGCTCTTTGGATTGTTTGGTTTTAACATTCGTGCCCATTGTCGCTCGATTTATGATTTATTTTTTTTTCGGTTTTTTTTTTTTGTTTCGTTATTGTTGTTGTTGTTGTTGCCAATGGTCGATGAAATGAAAATGCATTGCTTGTGCATATCTCTACGTATATATGTGTATGTGTTTGTGTGTGCGTTAGTTGCATTCCTGTGCCAAAGATGTTGCTTAGCCGATTAATTATGTGACCCTTGATGATTGCATTTTTCAACATAAAAAAAAAAAAACCAATTGCCAAATGAGAGAGATTTGTGTTCTTAAATAAAGAATTTCTGTGCTAAAAGCAAAGCGTCGATTATCAAATACAATGAAGAATCTCTAGTTTAAGTTAATTTTCCAAGCACTTTCCATTTGATGGTCTCAATTACAGGAAAGAGAAGCTTTTCAATAATAAACTCACAATTAAGTCTGAAATTTAGTTATAGATATCTTTCAACAAAGAATAATATTAACCATATTCATTTCATCCATTTTAAATAATATCTTTGCCTAACAAAATGAGTTGAAATACGCTCCGAATGGATTAATATAATGTGATTTTGCAAAGACTTTGTAAAATAAAATGTTAAACCTTAAAAAAAAAAAAAAATAACTTGTTTTCAGCAACTTTTGCGAGTATTAGAAAAGATTAGAATTACTTTTAAAAGTTAATTTCTCATATTTTATTGAAACTACTTGAAAGATCTGGAAAATTCTCAATCCACATAAAGTGTTTTGTAACTATCTCAATCCATTATAATATAAGTAGGGAATATTTAAGGAAAACTACTTAAATTTTATTTCATATGAAGATTTTTAAGCAATTCTCGCCTGGAACCATCCATCCCTTTACTTTTACCTCCAAACTATGACAAATAATGACACTTTTTTGGATTTCAAAATGCTTCAAAATTATTCAAGTCATATTAAAATAAATTAATTTTTAATTTAAAGATTGAACTTTTGACTCTTAAAAATTAAAAGTGCGTAGAATTTCATTTTCTGAGCTAAGTATGTCCCTTCTAAAGAAAGCTTTTAGTAAGAAAAAGACAACCTTTTCCACTTTATACGGAACCAAAAAAAATGACCCTTTATTGTTGAATAATTCATAAAAATATTCGTATGGACTGACAATGCTTTGGCTAATAACCGAACTTTTTGGCATGCCGTAAAAGCCGAATAGACTGATTAATATTAATCTCTTCTACTGTATATTTCTCTTCGGCTGTCTCTCTATTTCTCTACACCTGTTTGGAGTAGGAGTAGATGACCATAACGACAATTGTCATCAGTTGTATTATCAACGAATCCCATTCGAAAAGCAAAAGCAACAACAAAAAATTGTTAACTGTCTGACAGAATAAGGAGGAGAAAGCAGCTCGATCCAGGTGCAAAAGCTTGGCCAGCTTGAACTCCTTCCATTCTATCCAGCAGTCTTAGCCTCGGGTTATGCCCAGGAACCAGGCACAACCAACCAACCGACTGACTGTCCGAACAGCTGCAGTGTGCAATGCGTATCCTATAACTCGAGACTTCATCTTGCCCCACGCACAAGTACCCCCCCCCCCCCCTCCACGCCCTACCCCCATCCAACCAACCATCCATTCATTGCTCTATGTCGTTCTTTTTGTTTTTATTGTTATCGTTGTCAGACCTGACCAGGCTCGGCCATCGAGAGAGAGTCCTGTGCAACCATGATAATTCGAATCGTCATTATTTATATTCTTTGAAAGTGTTTTTGCGTATTCAAAAATTCTATTAAGGAAGGTTAAAGTACAACAACTTTTGTTGTTGCTCTGCATGCATGTCGAATGCATCAAGTGGAGGCATGAGGAATAGAGAAAGAGCCATAAGGGAGGTCGTCTGTGGCAGGTGGTGGCCAGTGGGTGGTATGTACTGGTATACAATGTCGTCATCGTCATCGTCATCATCCTCATCATCATCATCATCATCATCACGATTTTCGTTCTCGTCCTGGTCGTGGTTCTCGTCCTGGTTGTCGTCGTCATCGTCATCGTCATCCTCGTCATTCTCGTCGTCGTCGTTTGCTGTTTGTGTAGTTTTTGCGTTTATTGTTGCATTTCTGATGTGATTTTTAGTATTGTCCAGTGACGGGTGCAACGAGTGCTAAGCATTTTTCCATTTGCCCCCGCTTACCCCCCAAACGTGTGTGCTAGTGTGTTTGCCTGTAGATGTTCTTCATTGTGCCTGTGTTAAATTGTTTGCCTGATGCTCGATCAAAAATGACAAATGTCCCTGGTACAGTTGTTAACAAAAGTCCAAGTTCATAATATTTATTAACACCAAATGGTGGAGTCGCTTCTAATTTTGACTATTCTAGGTGGACTGTCCGATGAACCCCTTGACAAGTCTCTCGTGGTCCACCTGGTCCTCGTTTAGAATTGCTGATATGAACAATGCCAAAAATGCGAGTCTTTTGACCAGCTAATTATTATGTTTGATGCATAATCAACAATTAACAATAAATAATTGAAATGCGAAACTTTAAACAGAGAAATAGAGAGAAAAATAGATAAAACCAAATACACAAACTCTTTACTTTTGTCGAAATGTTATTGTGGTTAATGTTTATTACATTTGAGCCCCAGGACAAAAACCAAATATGAAATACGAATCAAAATTTGTGAAATGAAAAACGATAAAAAGGGAAAATTTGCTATTTAGAGACCACATTGATTATAGAGCTAGAGTTTGGTTGTATCAGATTTCCAGTTGGTACATTCTCATTTTGCACTCACTGTGATGGCATCATTTTGGGGCTGGCTGCCGCTGCTGCTGCTGTTGCTGCTTCTGCTGCCGGTGCATTGCTGCAAAATGTTAATTTGAATTTGTGAGCATGTCATTAACACACACACACACGCACACCCAAAATGCCACGCCCCTACCTCTTTCGCATATACGCACAATATGTAGGCGTCCAGGCAGTCATCATCCATATGCATTTGACAAATGTGTTGTTAATGATGCAAAATGCAATTTTTGGGGAAACAAACTACAAAAAAATTACCCCAAAAGGAACACGAGAGAGAGAGAGAGAGCATCATGAAAAGGAAAAGGGAAATTGACAAGTTTCCAATTGAAATCAACTGGAAAATAGTTGAAAATTCTTAAATACAAAATTATAAATATAAACACAAAATAAATCGATGGGTGAAAGGAAGCATTTCTATATAAACAAAAAAAAAAAAAAAAAATGGAATAGAAAAAAAAAGAAAAATAACTAAACAATGTGCCGCTTGCGCTTTAATCAGCGCCGCTTTAAACAAGCAACAACAACAACATCTGCAGCAACTAGCACAACAACAACAACAACTACAACTACAACTCAATTACCACCAAAAGAGAAGAAGAGCAAGAGAAAGAACTCGAACCCGAACCCGAAACTGAAACCAAACATTCATCACCACAAAATTAAATTGCTTTTGTTTATATAAATTTTCCATAGACATCATCACACACACACATTTATATGTATACATATGTATATAACAAAAAGAAGCAAAAGACAGTTGAGATTTGGTATACCCTGCATGAGCGTGAATGTAAAAAAGGGTATATCAAAGTTTTCACAATTTGATTGGCCAATAGCTCTCTCTTTTAAAGCCACTGCCTACCTTAGGTTGGCCTAAGTCTGGCACTAGATTAATCCAATCCACATGAGGAAAGTCTAGTTAAAAGAAGCGACGAACGCGTTCTGGAGTATCATCGAATGTAAGTTTTACGTTGGTTTTCCGCACAAGTACCTCCTGAGGGACGCACAAAATATGAGCGATGTTTTATATGTGCATCCCTCAGACTACAAACTCACAGTTTTTGGACTCTTGCTTGTGCGTCTATAATTTGTTTGTGGGTACTTTAAGTGAATTAAATTCTTCTTTTCTAATTCACAAACTTTTTCTTCGTGTCTTAGTATGCTTATGCGTGTCTCCTGAGTTGTTTGTGCGATCCTTATATGCTTCTGGGTTTCTTTAACTACAAATTTTTCTTTTTTTTTGACTACTCCAACCTTCGTCTTGATTTGCTTGTGCGTCTCTCAGTCTACAAAATCTTACATTTTTGATTATTTCTTAGGAACGCTTAGTTTAATTAATATTTCCTCAATTCCTAATTTCAGCAAGCATTAAGAATCCTTTTTGAAATTGCTACCTTGCTTGTGCGTTAACCACCTTTTTGTGTGTTTCTTAGCCTATAAACTGTAACCCTTTATATGCGTTAATATGCCTTTTAGGCAAAGACTCAAAAACCTTACTCGTTTCAAACTCTACCAAGTGTATTTCCAAACCATTCTAAATCTCTTTTTTGCATCTAATAACTCCAAGTCTTAAGTTAGTTTGATTTTATTCTGATACAGGGTATTCAAGGTTCTCCATTCTATGTGAATGATTGGGTTTTTTTTTTTGTTTTAAAAGAAATGCCTCATGTTAAAAGCAATGGAAAAATATTTTTTCAACGCACCGCATTTGTTTAATTATAAATTTCTGTCAAGATTCTGTTATTTTTTTTTCTCCTTCTTTCTTTCAATTTTTCTTATTTTTTTTTTTTTGCTTTTTTTCTTGATGCTCAAAGAAGCGCCGCCAACACACACACACATGCATACACAGTCAGCGGGAGAGGGAAGAAAAAAAAGGGGGCCGGGGGGAGGATAGATATATGTACACAATGCAAACAAACAAACAATTACCGAGGGCTGCTCCTCCCACTCCGCTTACATTGGGCCTCAACCTCCCTTCCTCCTCCACCTTTCTCCCTTGTCTATCTCTCTCCTAGCCATGATGATGATGATGATGATGATGATGATCATCATCATCTTCATTGGATGCATTTGCCAATGTTTAGTTGTAGTTGTATGTAGCTGCATTTTTTTGATGTTAGTTGTTGTTTTTGTTTCTTCTCCGTCTCGCTCATTCTTTGTTGTTGTTTTTGTTGCTTTTGTCGATGGAAAAATGCAACACGTTTGATTTGATTTGTTTGTTCAGAATTTATTGAAGATCAAAGGGTAGAGGCATGTCTTGTCAAATGTTGCGCCGCCGTCGCCGCTCCCTGCCGCCTCCATTGCCACTGCCGCTGCCACTGCCGATGCCGCTAACGACGCCGACTGCAGCTGCTATTGAGCCCTACAAAATATCACAAAATATTCACTATATACACACACATTCAGATATATATGTACATACATTGATATATCGGGGTCTGTATGGATATAACTTTTTGCCTTGCTGGCGATTTGTCAATAATAAATAAGCGATAAACAAATAAACTGCTAAACCAGTTCAATTTGTTGCCTTTGGAAAACAGTCGAAATGAATGCTAAAAATTCCCTTAATCGTTCGAAATATTTAAGCATTCAAAAGCCCACCGATTTGGATCGCCATTTTACTTTAATAAAAGTAGCTTATAATGTTTAAACAATCAAGCTAAGATCACTGATCATCATTCACTTAAACGGAAGATAGAATACAAATATATTGATAATGGATTTTGTAATGAGCCCAATACGCACAAAAAAAAAAACGATTCCCAGGAAACGACCAATAATATATTATCGGGATGCTATAAAACAGTATTAAAACTAGGAGGAACAGGATGTCTTCTATTAAAACCTCTTCTCAAAGTAGAGCGTGCCCAATGTTAACGAGATGATCTTCTTGACATTCAGTAATTAACACCTTGAAATTTTTTATTTGGAAACGATTCCATTGCTTGCTTTATGAGTGGTGATGCTTGGAGTAATGTCTGGCTAAAACGTAAGTTCTCTTTCCTAGCGCCATTGATCAGACCATAGCATACATCGCTCAAGAAGCTAATATTTGGCGATGGGAAGGCAGTACACAGAGGTAGTAGAATTCAAATTTTTTTTTCGGGTTATTAAAATTGGTTACTTTGAAAAGCCCGATTCCCGATTAACAAATCATATCTATAGGCAGTTAAATGTTACTGTATTTTTCAGTTTAATATGAAAGACATTTGGCACTAAATTAAATATACACTTAAGTAAAAATCATTTGAGAGATAACATTCAGATTGATAGGATTTTTAGGTGGAAGTAAAATTTTAAACCGAATAACGATAAAAAAAAATATCGATAGTATATCGATCGAACTATCGTTGCAGCTTAACTCGATACTTTGCCTAATCTAGATTAGTGGCCAATAAGGAATAGATAACTCACCTCTTTCCATTCTCAATTCGCATAGCCCGCTTTATCTATCTCTCTCTCTCTCTCTTTCCCGTTTGAAGCATTCACACACTGAACAAAAACAACAAAAAAATATCAGCTGGCGGACAATTGCAGGCTGTGCCAGCGAACAATAACAACTACAACACCAACGTCAACGGCCGCTCATTTAATTCACCACACTCACACATACGCGCCCACATGAAAAAAGGTGAAAAACAAATCGCGACAATTTGGCAAAACAATTAATTCGATAAGCACTGAACGGATTTTTATGTAATTAACACCAAAATAAAGCTGACTGAATGCACTTTACCGATTTAATATACTCTGCGCATTTTTCGACTTTGATTGCGAATGAAAAGTGATAACAATTGAACTCACACACGTTTTAGCTGGCGGCGGCAACAAACGGCAAATTACAACTGAAGAAGATTAGCTAAAAGAGAGTGACAGATGAGAGAGAGAGCTTAGATTGGAAGAGAACATGCGAGAGTGACAGATCAAAAGCAACAGCTGACTGTCCTGTTGCAGAAATCAGCTGTTTACTACTACTGGCCACTTGGCCAGTTGGCCAGATGAGCGTAACAATAAAGTTTTAAATTATTTATAATCGGCTTTCTATATGTAATAATGGAAATTACTGTTCCAATAGAAAAAAAACTCTTAATTTAAAGTTATAAAGTATTTGCAAATAATCATTAAAATTCAATTGACTATAACTTAAGCAACGATTTCTCTACTTTGAGAAAACATTCATTAATTAATTATTGTAAAAAGTGATTATATTTCAAAGGTTTATAATGCATCACATCTTCATTATCTCCTGCAAACTTGCCAGGGTACAACCCTTTCTGTTTAAGGGTTTCGTTTACGTGAAATTTAAATTTATAAATTCTTTTATAGAGAGAGTATTTAAATGGTTTTCTGTTGGTTAGACGTTTAAAGAACTTTTGCAATGCGAACAAAACAATGTCCAATTCGCGCAATCGTTAAAAATTTCCCTAGAAGAATTGCGCTTACAGAGTCAGAGTCAGAGTCAGAGTCAAAGCCAGAGTCAGAGTCATCGTCATCATCGTCTTTGTCGTTGTCGTTGCCATCGTATACAAAACAAAGTCGCCAACTATAAAAATTATAGTTAATGTATAAATTTAATGGCAACTCGTTTATTAAAAATTTTATTTGAATTCTTTTATTTATACGTTTTATACGCTCGTTTGCGCACGCTCTGCAGAGTCTTCTAGGCAACAATGTTGCACAAAGGCAGAAAGAGAGAGTGAGAGAGAGTAAGTGGAAGAGCAGAGACGATGAAGTCCATGTTGATGTTCTTCCTACCGCCAACTCCTCCAACTTCAATCCCTATCCCTTATTCCCTGTTCCTTTCCGTTCCGTTTCCCGCCAACTATACATAAATCGAAAGAACAAATCGCCGCAGCAAAGGGCAGTAAAAGCAAATAAACCCAAGTGCAGACATAATAAACTCGCTGGTGTTATGCGATGAGTGAGAAAAGACGTCCCGACGACTATCGGAGGGCCTGGCAGGGTCTGACAGGGGTCGCGGGTGTCCAATTGGGCAGCAAACAAAAAAAAAAAAAAAAACACCAGAGAGCGAGAGAGAGTGAAAGAGAGGGGAGGAAGCGAAAGATAGAAAAAGTGCACTGTGAGGTCATTATGGGCAACTATTAAAATTATTCCGTATGTGGGTGGGTCGCGACTGGCTTCTAGTTTCTAAATTATGCGGGATGATGATGTGAATGTTAGGGTGGCGGGGAGGGTGTGTGAGGCGGGGGGGAATGAGGAACATTTTATACATGGATGTCATTTCCGGCTCCCTCCCCCGCTCTCTCTCTCTCTCTTTTGCGGATTGTGTGTAGTACACGCAATTGAGAGTATAAAAAAAAAAAAAACCTAAACGAGCAAGTTGAACATTATTACAAGCAGCTTATATTAAAATGTTGTATGCCAACAATGTTGGCTTAAGGGCGGGGGGGAATAGAGTGTGATTTGCCCAAAGAAAGAGAGGAGAATGGGGAGGTGTTTAACTTATGTATGTAATATGCTTAATCACACACACACAGTCTTTCTCTCTCCATCCCTCTCCCTTGCTCACTCTTTCTTTTTCTTCGTCTGTCGCCAATAATCGAGAAATTCTAATGTATTGAACAGTGTCTAGTTGAACAAGTCCAAGATAAGCTCTAAGTCTGAGTCTTAGTCTCGGCTCTATATCGGTGTCTCAGTCTGTGTTCTACTTTCTGCTCGTGCACGGGCAACAATGTTGCAGCAACTTGTTTAATACAAATGAAAATACAGTTAGCATGCATTTTAATACCCTACACACACACACAAACACACACAGTACACAGCAGGGGAGGCACTTTGCATTCACAAACCGATTCCCATTTATGCATTTATGTGCCATATAAATTATGTGTTCCCTGCATTTAAATATAGCTAAAAAAAAAAAAAAAACAAACAAACAAACAAAATGCTTTTTACAGCAAAAGTGAATTGCTTTGACCCAAGGTTAGCCAAGACATTTTGCTCATTAATTATATGTTACCTGTCTTGATTTACTAACGTTATAAGTGAAATTTTTTTAGAGTGGCTTAACAAAATAAATGCATTTCATTTCATTTGCTCGCTTTTTGGTTAGTTTCATTCAACTTAAATCTTATTGAAACAATCTCCAGACTTTCGACTATGAGGATATAGAAATTTGAAATGATTTTTTATATTTTATGTTCGACCTTAAGCCCTCCATTTGATCCAACCGATTTTTGAAGCTCTCGTTTACTGTAATAACTCAAACTTTTTTAAGCTATTTTTAATATTTAGTTTTCTATAAAACCAAAATAGTTTAAGCTGTATTTAATTTTTTTTCTTAGAACAACAATTACAAACTTTTTTTTCCCAATAAGAAAACTTTCTTTAAAGCTGTCAGGAAAATTTCTTGTTGAGATTATACTCATCAGCTTAGAATTCTATAGATTAAAGACTTCTAACTCTTCAAAATTAATATGCTAAAAGAAATTAATTCATATTTTTATTCACTTTTTTTAAATCTCTTTGTATTGTCCCACTATATTTACCAATATCTGCTTAGGGTATCAAATCTTCGATATTTTGCAATAATTGAACAAAATGAGTTCTTTTAGAATTTTGTTGCATTTAGTTTTGCCTAATAAAGTTGACTGCTTTATAGAAATGTGTTGCTAATTTAGTTTGAACAACTCGAGTTGAGTGGTCCACACTCCATTCCGTTGCACTCCACACACACACACACACACACACATACACAGACAGACAGACAGTTGCCGCTGGCTGTTGCTGCTCTTCTGCCGCCCACTGTGTGGCAACCGTTTGGCTTGTCGGCAACCTTTGATAGCAGCAAAGTGACAATCAAGAATGGACAAACGTCAATATGTGCATATGTATGTGTGTGTGTTTGTGTGTGTGTTGTGTATTCATATCTTTCACTTAAAATAAATAAAATTACAATTTAATAATATAACGACAAGGAATCCTACCTACCAATGCCCCTCGTCGGGCACCTTTGCACTCCCATTGAGAGGCGGCACTTGAGGTGCACAACAAAAGTAACAAATAGTCAATTAATTATTACTCCAACAGCAACACCAACAACAACAACAACAACAACTTATGAACATTTCTTACGAAAGTGTTTAGTTAATTTTTTTTTTTTTTTTTTTTTGTGTTTTGTCTCAAGCACATAATTGAAACTTGTTGAGTTTGATAGGCACTCTTACCTCTATATGCCTCGTCTCGTTGCCCCGCCACTCAACCCCTTCACCCCCTTGCAGCCTTTGGTCTATGATTCTTTTTTAGCAATATTTTATGTTAAGTTTTATTTGCCACGCTGATAATTTTGATAACTCGCCCCACGTTCGATGATGATAATAATAATAATTAGTCATTTTATTGTTGTAAAATAAACTTATTTTTAATTGCCAATTGCCGATGCGAAAGGCAGCAAACTGGCGATATGATATGAGTGGCATGACAAGCAAGAAATCAAATTTCCAAAATCTACAAAAACAACAAAACCAACAACAAAACCAACATCAAACGCTTATGCAAACAAAGAAGGAAAAAAATCAAAAACAATTGCCAGAACCGAACAAGTAACCCATTGAGAGAGAGAGAGAGACACAGTTGGGGGTGATGAAAGTTTCCTTTGAAATTTGTCATCGAACTGCGTAAAGCATTTTGTAAAAATAGTTTTTCTATTGAAATGTTGTTCGCCAGAGATAAAAATCGTTTGGACAATTTATAAATTACTTTATATGATAAGACAATTTATACATAAATTTCATTCACATTTGAACAAAAGAGAAAATTCTATTTATAATCAGAGCTATCTTTGGGTGCCCTTGCCAAAGGGGATAGCGTGGGACGAAAGGAGGAGGAGGAGCAGGAGAGGAGCGCTTTTCCACTAAGAAATGGCTACACTCTTGGCGTCATATTTAGCAAATTGGCTCACATATTTTTACCATTAAGACTTTGTAAACTTTCAAAAACCATTTTTGACTCGGAATTCATGGAATGGGTGAAAAAGTGGCTAATTGAGCAAGTTTTGAAGAATTGGAGTTTAGAAGGGCATTCAAAATGGTCTTTGAAGTTTGCTCTTACAAATTCAAGACATTTGAGTTATTTTCTACTAAGTATTTAGCCATTTATCTGTTAGTGATATGCGTTTTTATTTTTATTTTTTTTTTTTTTTTTTTAGATCATGTGTCACATAGTCAAAATCAAAGTGATATTGATCGATTTATTGGCTCTGTTGTCTGCAAATGCAAAGCGAAATCTCTTGTTTGGCCACTACTCTCAGCCAGATCGCAGATGCAGATCGGGTGTTAGTTTTAGTCTCTGTGACACTTGTCCAACCACATTCACATCTCTCGATCTCCTACGATCATTCGACAGATCTTAAAGTTTGTTTGCCTGCCCCTCAATTAGTGAGTGAGTGGCCAGAGGAAGGATGGTGTGTGGGGGGGGGGGGGGGGAATGGAAGGGGGGTAAAGTTGTTTACAGTCGCCACATATTTTGTCATTTAATTAAAAGCCAATCAAAAATTCAGACGACTTGCAGCATGACGCGTCGTATTGCAAATATATTGCAATATGCATAAACAAAACTCATTCGTTTCGTTTTTTTTTTTTTCTTCAATTTTTTTGTATTTTTTTTTTTTTTTTGACGCGTCTAAATTATTTCCGTTGTGCGCGAAAGTCAACGATCTGCAGAGTCTAGCGGTAAACTTCCTTATATCAATTTCAATAAAAAGCATATTGACAGGCACACACAGTCACACACACGCACACACACACACACACACACACGACGACAAATAATGCGTAAAAATTATTGAATTGCAAATTGAAATAAAAAGAAATGGAAAGAAGTGAGGAGAAGTGAAGTGAAGAGTGAAGCATGCGATTTGCTGATCGGGTAGAGAATGAATGGGGAGAGCTGAAGAGTTGAGGAGTTGTTTATGAATTTGCAAAAGCAACTGGACTTGAAGTCGTCACATGCAACAATGTGTGGCAGGCAGAGACAGAGACAGAGACAGAGGCAGAGGCAAAGGCAGAGGCAGGCCTTGGGTCTGGGATCTGGGGTCTGGCCAAACTGGTTTTCTCTCTGCAACATAATAAAATATTTTATTTAATGTTTAGTTTATTTTGTGCAGTCTTCAAAGTTATCGCCTACAAAGTTGCCCTTCCTTTGTCCCTTTACCATGCGTCTGGTCCGGTCTGCTTTGGTATGATTGCCACAATTTTGATTTGGATTTGGATCGCTAGCAATATCCCGGCAAGACTTGTGTTTGCTTAAGCTAAACATTGTAAAAATATCTTGTGGCCACATCTGGGATCTGCGATCGATCGACGTTTTTCGATCATTAAAATTGCAACGTGCTGTTTACTCTTGTTGCTGCTGTTGCTGCTGCTGCTGCTGCTGAGAATGGATTGTTGGAGTTGGAGTTGCTGGTACATTTATTGCACTGACTTTAGCTTTGCAGTTTTTGTGTGGCTCATGTTTTTATTAAATCAACGCAGCAATTGCAATTTAATATTAAAAATAATAACAAACATCAGCAGCAGCAAGCGGCAACAGCAACAGCAACATCGGCAGCAATTCGTTGCAACTGCATTTGCAACTACAGCTGCCCATTTTTACCATTTTGCATTGCTCGTATTGCATTCTTGCAGTTAATTATTTGAACGTCGAACAGACGAGCGACCAGACCCAGACCCACAGCCAGACCAGATCCGACCAGACCATCAGACCAACAGACCAGGAGGCCAGCAGGCAGGCCAGGGGGGAAAAGAAAAAGAGAAAAGAAGCAAAGGAATACAAAAACTAAAGACTAAAGATGAAGACGAACTGTATGGGTATAGTAAGAGGCAAGACGGGAGGTCAGTCGGTCGGTTGGTCGGGCGGTTGGTCGGTCGGTTGGTTGGTTGGTTGGTTGGTCGGTCCGTCTGTCAGTCGGTCGGGCGGGAGGGCGTGTTGTGCGGAGACAGTCTAGAGTTCCAGTTGCCTGTTTGCAGTTCCATTGAAAATGTTTTACTGCACGCTTCGTCGGTCAATGCATGTTGCTGCTGTTGCTATTGCTGTTGCTGCTGTTCCATCTGCGTCTGATCTTGCATCAACTTCCTACTTCTTCGTGGCATTTTGTGCAAATGTAAACAAATTAATTAATTGCCTTTACTTGCGGTCTTTTTAACGTGTGCTCTGCTCTGTTCTGCTGTGGCATGCCAATCGATGTTCGTTCAATGGAAGAACAACAGCAACCACCAGTAAAAACAAAAAAAAAAGGCAAAAAAGAAATACATTTATTATTTATATTTTTGTGCGTGATGCAGCCGTTGCAATCTCCAACTGCAAGGGCTAAGCCCCTTCCAGATCCAACTAGAGAGTACATACATGAAACTTAATTCAAGAATGAAATGATGACAAGCGACAATCAAGCAAACCAACTTTGGCCACACGGCTTTGTGTTCATATTTTAGGATCTCAAGCCATTTTTTAGAAGAGGCTCTTCTATTGGTTTTGTATCTCTTAAATTAACTAACTAATATAAGCAGAGCAATCTAAACAAACTCTTAATTCGGAGAAGTTAATAGAATTTTCCTACTGCTTGTTTTAAAAATTGTTGTTCTGCTTATATCAAATGTCACTTTTAAAACAAAAGTACTTTCGATTCGATTGTTGCAACATGACACTAAGCAAAAGGATAACTTTTGCCACACCGAAGTTTGTATACCTTTTGCATACATACATAGTTATACGATTCAGATCTAAGAATTTTCCAAACACAAAATGTCCAAATTTAACTCGTAGCAACTATTTGACCTAAGTTCCTTTTTAATCTTATAAAATCCTTATCTTCTCTGAAATTCGCAGAGAAGAGAGAGCAGTGACCTGAAAAAACGAAAGTTCCTTCATGAATTTTTGAGAATCGCAGAGGAGAGGAGCTTATTTTGTTGTGTGATCATTTCTCTACGGTAGCTATAATAAGTAATTTTAGAACTTCAAAAGCAAAATAAAATTTGTAAAGATCTGTTAAGATCTTTTTGGATTGCTAATTCGCTATCGCATATGGCTTTCATATATGTATCCTTCTAGTATCGATTTCATCTATGGAAAACGAGATTGGCTATGCAATAAGTGGTAGCTTCTAGTATAATTAAACAAGTTGGCAATAAAATGAGCCATTCCATTCATAAGAAACTTGTTTCTGTTTGCGGTACTTGACAATTCACTGGGACTTTTGCCAATGGTGAGATCAAATGCTTGTTAGGGTGTAAAACAATCATCAAATTTTAATGGACCTACACGATATTTTTTTTTTAGTATAGTTAGTTGGATAATGGATCTAAGATCTTCTATTTCGGTTAATAAATCTTCTAGTTAAGCACCCAATAAATAGGCCATATAAATATTATGTTTAAAGTGCCACAATTATAACAAAGATTACTTAGTCAAGGCAATTTTCAATCACTGTCATCAAAATTTTAAGTATTCTACTTTGAAATTGATCAACTTTTCAAGTCCCATAAACTAGTTTTACATATGTATATGAGGGCTATACAGTGGCGGATCTATACTCATTGTTTTGCGTCCATCTTTTCGATTCGAGATCATATTTCATTTGCTTTGTTAATTGAAAGATCTTTACCTAGATAACCTAGGCTCAAGTTTTGGCCATACAAAATTCCTGAAAAAAGCATTTTGCAACATATTGAAATAAATTCGATAACGGCAACGAAATGGTGAGAGAAGAGAACGAAGAAATGTGGGGGAGGGGAAAAAGAAAAGAAAAGCAAACTCCAATTTTTGCATTTTGCTGAAATTTAGCTTACGGCTTTGCTCATTCTTTCTATTTTGCTTTCAATTTTGGAGCATTTTTTTTTTTTATTTTTTTTGTTTATTCTTGTTTTGTTTTTACCAATATTGGCATAAGTAAGCTTAAAATAATCTGCACTGTGCCATGCATAACGCATACGCCGTGTATGCTACGCCCGTATACTAAAAATTCAGCCCGCATCATCAGGAGGAGGGAGTGGGGAGGGGGGGGGCGTTGGGTGATGGAAAACGAAAAGAAAGAGAAGCAGTCAAAGTAGAAGCAGCAGTTTTGCTTAGCCTGGTAAACTGACCAAGCGATACATATGCATATTCCACCTCCCATCTCTACACCGCACACACACACACACACACACACACACTGGCACACACTGGCAGCACTCTCTCGTCCTGTCATCCTCATTCTGCCTCCTTAAGCCAGTAGGTAGCCAACTACCACCCACGGCTGGACCCGGTTCTCGTCGGAGATTGGCTGCGTCAGCCAACCAAAAATCTTTACTGTTGCGAAAAAGTTGAACATTTTCGCACAAAAAGGCGCGGCCCAGGACTCTAGCAAACGACATGAGAGAGAGAGAGGTTGTTGTTGCTGGTGTTGCTTTAGCTGAATTTGAAATTCAAAAAGCCCACACACACACACTTGGACACATACATACACACACACACACACACACACTCATACACTTATGCTGCCTGGGCTAGTGTGTGGTCGTCGTCCGTCAATGTCCTGCTGCTGGACATTGGCGAAAAATGCGTTAGCCAAACGCCGCCGAGGAGTACCCCAAAAGTAGAAGGCCCAACTTTTCGTAGCTGGCAAATGAAATGAAAGAGCCGCGCCTCATGGCTACAGAGCTAGAGCGAGTGAGTGAGAACAGCAGCAGGAGGAGGACTTGCAAGAGGCTAGAAAAGGATGTGGGCAAGTAGTAGTGGGAGACAGAGATTCTATGAGACAGACAGAGAAAGCGACAGAGAGAGAGAAAGAGAGAAAGACACACTGGGCTTTGACTCTGGTTCTGGTTCTGGCTCTGACTCTGGGTAGCTGGTCGGCATCTAATGCGCAAGGATATTCGTAAAATGCAAATGTGCAGAAAACAAACACGCACACACACACACACACACACATACTCACATGTAGACGCACACACACACACACATAGGGACAGAGTGGACAGAGCACTCCATCTTGTTGGCCATCGTTGAAGGTGGCCAAAGTTGACGGTGGCGGTAATGGCATTTTGGCCTATGTTCGAACGATTTTCTACACCACACAGAATGGACGACATCCGTTTGCCTGCTCCTCGTTCTTCTCTGCCTACTTCTCTTTCTTCTCTGCCTGCTCCTTCTCTTCTCTTGCAGCGCCTCTTTCGCATTCCCGATTCATAGACACGACTCTCAGCCTACATCTTGCTTTACTCTCTGCGTATGTGGTCGTCTGTGTGTGCGTGCGTGCGTGTGTGTGTGTGTGTGTGTTGGCGTGGGTATGTTTGGGTGTGCGTGCTTCCGCCAAAGTCGCAAAATGGCGGCTTGAAAAATCGCCAACCCACCCACGCTGCATACTTGCCATTGCTATCACCATCATCCACGTCATCATCGGCCCCCCTCGTCCCCCCCCCCCCAATTTTTGGTAGTTGCAGCTGCAGCAACGACAACAACAAAAGGCGGCGAATGAATTTCGGGAAGGCTTTTTTGAATAGAGGCGCTCAAGCTACGCGTAGATAGATGTTCGTAAGATGGTTCAAATAGGGGGAAATAGGCAAGGAGGTGACCACCAAAGATGGACAGTGCAACAAAAAATGTTTTATTTAGGTTCAATACGCAACGGGCCTAATCGAAGGTAATAACTTTTCAATTTCTTCTTGAATTTATGGACTAAGCTTCTTTAGAGAAAGTCAATTTGAGGATTGAACTCTACTTATAGTATTCTTTGAACAAATAAAAACTAAACAACTGATCATCGATCAACTCTTATTTATTGCTAAAAGAATTCTTATCCTAAAAAGACTATTCCATTGTTTACTGTACAAAAATTTTCATACTATTTCACAGCAAAAACCAATTCTTCCGACCAATTCTCCGAACCTTTAATGGCCTTTCGCCTCTCTTGGCCGGTGAGTTCACTTGAGGCGACAAAAATTTGATCGCTGTCCACTCAAGACAATTTATTCTGCAATTCTTTTTCAATTTCTGCATACAAGGGATTTCTATGTGGTTCGTTTTAATTGTGTACCACTGTGCAGAGCCTATATGAACATTTCTCTCCGTCTCCTGAAATGCCTACATTCGATGCCCGTCGTTGTCGCTGGTTTTTGGTCATCAGCGATGTTTGCTGCGCCGTTATTTTTGCTTCTCCTGCGGCAAACTGCTTTTGATCCAGCTCCAACTGCATCTCCATCTCCAGGTTCAGTTTCAGCAGCACCAACAGCAACTCTAGCTTCAGCAATGACTCCTGCCTTCGGCCTCATGCCTCCTGCCAGTCACATGGGCTCCTGCTTGTTTTTTCGTTGTTGTTTTTCGCAGAATTTTCGTTTCCGTTTCCTGGGCCCAAACGTGCGTGCTTGTATATCTGTGTTGTTTCTCTCTCTGTGTGTGTGTGTGTGTGTTTTTGCAGTATTCAGCCTCCATTCTGCCACCCCCTCTATGGCATACCCAAACCCTTTACCAACCCTCTCCCCCCTTTTTATGCAACAACTGAACTGAACATAGAGAAAACAAAAACAAAAATCTTTCAAAATGAGAAAACGGATGCCAGCTTGCACATTTGCACAACGAGACGAAAACGAGAATGAGAACGAGGCCCAGGACTAGGACCAGGACCAGGCTCAGTCCCAGGATAAGGATGAGGACCAAACTAACAACCCAAACCATCTAAAACCAAAAAATGTTGTGCGTGTGTATCTCTGTGTGTGTGTGTGTGTGTGTGTGTGTGAGTTGGAGGCCTAAGCTGAGTGCATGCAGTAGGCTCTGGCTTGAGGGCGCCCTCATCTGGTCAAAGTCGCTGGGCGCAGTTATCGATGACGACGACGACGACGACGTCAACGACGTGAATGACTACGACGTTGACATGGATGTGGACCAAAGTGTGGACCGGGACGTGGACATTGGCCTGAAGCCAACAACTGCAACAACAAGAACAAACGGTTACCATGCATAAAATTTCGTTACCTCAATGCCGGAAATGATGAAACGAAATTTTGCTGGATTGCCAGCTGGTGGCTGGGAGATGCTAAGTTGCCATCCATTCTCTCCAGTGGTCTAAAGTTGCCATCGGACTCCATCGAAGATGGGAAAAAAAAAATTGAAAAACTTTCTCGAAAAAAACAGATCTTACAGCAAAAAAATCTCTCTTCAAAAAGAATACCAAAAAAAAAAAAGGCGCCAAAAATTCTCTAGCCCATTGGCCAATTATCAATACCGCAATAGATGAACCAGGGACCCATCCAGGATTTCTCCTTCCTTCCCCCTGGACTCTTCTATATATGTACATACATATATACATATATTTTCATCTCTTCCCGCTTCTCGGGCAATTTGAAATGGGTTTTTTCGCCGAGTCTGGCGAATCGGCCTTTGTACGCCTTCCTGCACTTAATTATTATCAGCAAATATGCAGCAGGCAGAACAACCATCCAACCATCCAACCATCCGACGATCCAACCAACAGCCGACCAACCAACAACCAATTCAGCGTCCCTCCATTTTGCTTCTTCATGCGTTTTGTCGCGCCTACAACCAAAAATTTTCTCTAAAACAAAATTAATTCCAATTTTTGTTTTTGTAGAAAATTTTGGCGTTGCCAACATTACACACGCACACACACACACACACAGAGAGAGAGAGAGAGACATAGAGGGAGAAACGTTGACTTTGCCAGGACTCTACGCACAATTTCTGTTATCCTTTCCTCTACTCTACACGCTCCACTCCTCTTATCAAAAATTTCGCCATCTACGTTTACGCATATGCAATTTGCGCCTGCAGGCCTCGAGCTGTACCCTGCCCGCCATCAATCCCACCCATCAATGTGACCCACCCATAGATGCAGAGAACGACTGACTCTTCCTGTGTGTGTGTGCTGTGTGTGTTTTGTGTGTGTTGATGTGTGTGTGTGTGTGTAGGGAGGAGGGAATCCACCCATAAAAGTTTTCTAGGTGCCCAGCTACAGACACTTTGCATGCGTATTTTGCACGCATTCTAGAATTTCAATTAAAAATAAATCACAAAAACGTTGCCAGGCTCCGGCTGCTGGTCTACTCCCCTGCCATCCGACCGAAAACCCCAATACCCGACTCTCTCCTTCATGCGTGTGTGTGTGTGTGTGGTGCACATACATATATGGTTGGTGCATGTGCATCTGCATCTCGCGCTGGTCATCCTCATCATCATCATCATCATCATCATCCATAGTTCTCCTCGTCGTCGTCGTTGTCGTTGTCGCAGTAGTCGTAGTCGTAGTCGTTGCCGTTGTCGTCGTTTGTGTGTTAGAAAATGCATTTTGCACACGCATCCAATTTCAACTCCCTACAAAAACTCCCAAAGTGAGTCCGATGAGGAGAAGGAGGAGTCAAAACCACCGAGTTCGAGTTCGAGTCCGGCTCCGAGTCCGCCATATCGATGACGGCGTTGACTTTGGCCTCGACTGTTGATATGCCTACACACACACACAGAAGAGGAAAGATTGAGGGGAACTGGGCGTATGGTTGGTGGGTGGCAAATGCCTCATCTGTTGGGCTTGAGCCTTACCCCATGGAACAATGGTAAAACGAAATATTAATGGCTGCCTTTTTCCCTATATCCACTCCAAATGACAACAACAACAACAAGAGCACAACCACACCCTTCCTCTCCCCCCCCCCTCCCCCCACCCACTACCTTTTTGTTATGGCTATGCTTTCAGTAATTTTATGACTGACATCGACAACGAAAAAAAGAACAGAAAAGAGAAGCACAAGCAAGATGACTTGCTTTGAGTATAGAAAAAAAAACAATATTTCATAGTTTAGAACTACAGTTAACTGAGTTCCTTTAAAAAGAAGAAGAGAAACAATGTTTACTTAAGCTTGAGGTCACTTGAACTTTTGAGAATCTGAAATAGTCCTTTTCTCTAATCTAAGCAAATTGAATATATTCTGTTTGCATGAAAAAAAAAAATTGTTTCATAAAGCAATTCGCAGCTTAAAAAATTAGAAAAACTTTAAGAAATTTTAAAATCCTTAGGAAACTTAAAAAAAAAAAATTGGAGTTTAAAATGAATGAAAAGAAGAAGGCTTTTTTTGTTAGTTGGTTTCCTCTTTATTGAAGAAAACGTCCGCTTTGGTTGAAATTAAAAAAAAAATTTTTGCAAATGTTTACTTTGGAGATAAAGAAGAAAGATGAAAAAAAAAAAAAAAAAAAAAAATGTTAAAAACCATTAGAAATTTTTAAAAAACCAAAAGCCTTTTTGCATTGGGTAAGATCTCTCTCTTTCAAACAACTTTGAAATTAAACAAATCGATCATGTTGTCGTTGGCTTTTTCCAATAAATAATACAAAATTGAATTGAATATATTTAAAAAAAAAAAAAAAAACAAAACGTTTAGTTGGTCAAATTCTTTTTTTTTTTGGGGGTTTCTAAAGTGGCGAGGCCACTTTTAAAATGCATTTTGAATCGTTAAATTTTAAAAATTTCTTTTTTCCGATGAGTGTGGTTGTGTGTGGTGGTGTTGTGCGCGGTGTGGGGCGTGCTTTTGGGGTCAGTTTGGTAGGCTTGCAACGACTCATGATGAAATCTAGGCAAAAAAAGGCAAACCAAAAATAATGCGGCACGGCAATAAGGCAGCGCCCAAACATCTACAACAAGCCAAGAGGAGACTGAAGGAGGAAAAGGAGTAAGAGGGAAATGAGTATGTAGGTAGGCAATGGGGAGGAAATCTGTTAAGGGCCAAAAACATCAAATAAGCAAAAACCCCCGCATACCTATGTACATTTAAACACACACACACGCGCCCCCCACACCCCCTCTCCCCGGAAACACACATCAAATGTGTTGAGTTTATAATACTTAGAAAGCTGGCCTGAACGCAAACTGGAGTCCTGTCCCTCCCTCCAACCCCCTTGATTGTGTCCCTCCTGACTCTGTGTTCTGTGTGTATGTTGTGTGTTTTTTTTTTTGGGGTTTTTGGTCATCTTGCGCCTCTGCCCTCAGCACCAAAATGCGCCAAATGCCAAAATGGCCCATAAATCCCGCTGCATGGGCAATGCTTCAAAATTGAAAGGGGGCAGGCAGTTGGCTGAGTGGGGGGTGGGGGCCCTCCATCGTTTGCATTAGAGAGCGCGTCTAATGTATATATTAATTAAATAAATATAATATTTATACAATATATGTAGGTATGGTGTGGTGTGTATTGTGTGTGTATGTGTATGGTGTGTGTGTGTGTGTGTGTAGGGGTCATGTTCGTTTGTTTGCTGTGTATGGGGTGGCAAAATTCTTGCCACGTTTTTGCCTAAAAATTTATGTTGTTATATAAAAAAACTAAAATTTCCCCAAAATACTCAGGCCCAAACCCCCATTCATTCCCAAATCCCCCCTTCCCGCCCCCCCAAAACCTCTCTTTTTCTACTCTAATTTGCCCGTTTGCCTGCTTTGAATTTAAATACCCAAAATAGCGTATACGCCCGTTGCATGTCCTGCAATTATTTGTGATATAGTCGTAAAATTGTCGATAATAATTATTAAATTTATAATACATCGAACGAGGCCTGATTCTGGCTCTGTCTCTGTCTCTGTCTCTGGCCCTGGCTTAAAATTCAGATCCATTTTTACAATTGCAATTTCAATTCGAATTTTGTGCATTCGTAATTTCTTACAGTGCATTTTGCTATACAAATTATAATTTGCAACTTCAACTTTCTTAATGGGCGGATTTCTGTGTCGAAATCAAAACTAAAAACACAAAACTTCGAGAATGGGAAATCGATCTTTTGGTACTGTTTAATTTGTTTCCTCTGTATTTTTTTTCTGTTTTTTTTTTTTGCCCAAAGTATGAATGCTTCGCATTACTGTAATTACGCACAAGCAAAAAAAAAAAAAAAAAACAACCCCAAAAACAAAAATAATTCTTTTTAAAAAACCATAAAAAAAAAAAAAAAGAAAAAAAAAAAAGACCAACAACAAAAACAAAAACAAAGGTGAATGAATCGGAACCCTAAAACGAAGTCATCATTACAATCACATTGGGAATCGAAAAGGAAAAACATCTTCTCACATGCAAAAGGGGGCAAATTTTTTAGGAAAAATGAAATTTGAGTGATGGATCGTGGAGGAGGATGGTGAGAATATGGATGGAGGAACGCGATTTGAAATAAGGTATTCTTTTTATTATTCTTAAATCAAGTCACCTTAAATTACCTCCACATTTTATTGTCTGCAAATTTTTAAGTTAGCAAAGTTTGAATATTACTATATTGTTGTTTTTACGAACGATAGAAATTTTTTAGGGCCCTTTATATACGATATTCCATCAAAAAAAAAATAAGGATTTTCCAATCTAAAATTTTTAATATTTAATTCGATTTTTTTTTACATTTGTCACTTGAGTCATAAATCCTATTCCAACACTTTACATTTTTGGTATTAGATTTTTTAAAAATTTTTTTTAGTTTTTTAAACGGGCAAAGGAAAAGTTTTATTTTTTTTTTTTGCTTAAGCATTTGTTTAAGCAACATTATTCCTTATGCTCAGTTCCATACGATTGCCTTAAAAAGCTATAGTGAATTGCTAATCAGTTTTCTGTATTCAGAAATAAATTAAGTTCTTCTCCAATGACTCTGACTGAGGTCCTTGGCTTTAATGTCAATATGAGCCATGAGCCATTTATTTAATTATTGTTTAGATACTGAAGAATTAGCATTTGTTTATTGCTTATTATTATTTTTGAACTTTTGTTTACTGTTTTTGGGTTCTTTATTGAAAATTAAAAAATAAATAGACGGAGGGAATAGATGGCAACTGATAAAGCTAAAAATACTTGTCGAGTTCAAGTCCTTAAAAAACGTTTATTTGCCTGGTAGATTTTTGATTTGTCATGGCTTATTTCCACCAAATTTTATGGCCAAATTTGTCACTGTCTGTAAAGAAATGTTTCCTTGTGACTTTGATTTAGGAAAAGGAAACAAAAAGTCAAGCTGATTATAGAAATCAGATTATACGAGAAACAATTTAATAACACTTCGAAAACGATATACAACACACAAAAATGTTAAAAAAAAAGTTGGTTATTTGTTTCATATGATGTGCAATATATAAATCTATAGGTTAAAAGTCAATGTCAATTGTATGAATGTTTGTCTATTCGATCTAAAGGGTATATTTAGTTTCGTTTACTTTCAGCCTCTCTCAATGGCAATTTTGTGTGTTTTTCTTTTGTTTGCTAGTTTTGTATTATTATGAAAACAATTTGAACATAGAGAACACACAGGACAGGCAGACGACAGGCAGACAGTGAAAGAGAGAATGGCCAATCCATTGCAATTCGATCCGATCCGATCCGTTTCGATCTGATCCAAGATCCAAGCAAGTTATTAAAATGCTGCATGCAAAGTAGAAGCTGCTGATGCGGCTAAGACTGAGACTGAGGCTGAGGCTACAGCTTGGCCTTTAAAAAAATAACTCACGAGTTTGGGTGCAGGAATAAGTAACTTCCCATCTATAGCCAAGTATCATACTCACATACTTACTTACTCCACTCCACTCCACTCCAAACCACAAATTATATGTTCATAAAAAAAAAAAAAAAAAAAAACTGAAAGAAAAAAGGTAAAAAAAAACAATGTTTTTTTCTCTCGCTCTCTGCTGCTTCTTTTTTTTTGTATTTTTTTCTTAAGCTGCAAATCGCGGCAATCGTTAAGATCACGAAAAACAATTCAAAATTAATGGTAATAAGCAGTTTCTGCTGCTGGTGCTGCTTCTGCTGCTGCCGTTTGATGGTGGTGCAACCGAAAGGAAGAGAGTTGGCCAAGACTCTGTGGCTGTGGCAAGACCAAATTACTGCGTACAACAGAAGCCGTCAGACAAGAAGAAGCGAAGGGGCGGGAAGCAACAAGCAGCAACGACAGCAACGGCAGCAGCAGCAGCAGCAGCAGCAAATTCAGTAGTCCAAGCTCTCTTATAGGCATTGTGGGCGTGGCAGATGGCGCTGCCAGAGAGACTGAGATGTGGACTTCTTCATCTTTAGTCTACAGTTTCGATCGTTGATCGATGCTGCTGGCAAACCCACTACCAATACCTCATACTGCCCCTAAACCCTCCCTCCCATCCTCGACCTTCACTTTTTTTTTTTTTTTATACCCTGCAAGCATAGGATGAGAAAGGGTATACATATATTCAAGTTAACAAATTAGACAGAACAGGCAACACTTTAAAGTTACGAAATTTGGTAAATAAACTCGTTTAGTATATAGGCATATAGAGTTTGCTTTACATTTGTGCCACGCCCCCATTAAAGGTATCAAATAACATAATCAAATTTAACAAAAATCGAGGAAGAGGATTCAAAGTAGATTTGCCTTTTTTAGGCAGAGTATAACAAAGTCGGAGCGACGACTTATTTGGTTTATTGTTTTTTTCTCTTTATTTAATTTTTTTCTCATATTTTTCTTGTTTTTGTTAGAAGTCGTGTGTTGAGAGTAGCCAGAGCCCAGCTATTATATGATACTTGCAGTCAAACCAAATTATTATAATATATTATTATTAAAGGCTGTTGCTGTTGTTGCTGTTGTTGATGCTGCTGCTGTTTCGTATTTCGTTCTTTTGTCGATCGGTTTTGGTTTTGGGTTTTTTTTGTATTATTTCTTAGGTCTGTGAACTTTGCTTTTTGATAGACATTTGGCATAAATGAATTTTGTCCGCTTTCGGGCCCGTTTGGGCGACAAAAGCTTTTGCGTTAAAAGCCTCAAACGCAAACGCAAAATGAAAAAAAGGAGAAATGAAACAAAAAAAAAAAAAAACAAAAGGACGAACCAAATGTAAGTAAAAAACAAACATTTATTTCCCCCACTGTCCACCCATTCGTTCTTTCTTCGTTGTCGTTGGTTTTTTTTTCATTTAGCCATTTTGGTGTGTGAGTTTTTTTTTTGTTTATTTTACTTTCTTGTGTAAAGGGTGGACACACAGACACAGAAAGAGCAGAGCAGAGGCACGCACTAGTAAAAGCAGGAGCAGGCACCCCAAGGCTACTGCTGCTGCTGCTGCTAGTCCAGGGACCAATCGAAACTGGCCGCCATGATGGCCATCTCCGTCTCCGTCCACCTCGTTGTGCTCGTGGAGTTGCTCCTTTGGTTTTAGTTCTATGTTTGCCTTGCTACTTGCATTTTCTTTTTATATACATTTTTTTTAGTTATTTTTTTTTTTTATTATTATTTTTTGCTCTTTGTTATTTTCTTTTTTTAGTTGTCGGTGTTGTTGTTGTTGTTGTGCTGTCTCGCTACTGTATGTAGGAGCACGCATGCCTGTAGCCTGGACCACAGCAAGCATTTCGTCCTGCCATCCTCCACACTAAGCTGAGGCATTATATCAATGTCTGAGTTGCCATGTTGTAAGTTATGCTAACAAAAACAACAACAACAACAACAAAATAGAAAGCGAAACACAAAATGGAGGCCTAGAAAATTGTTTTCTGGCCTCTGTGTGCGTGTGTGTGTGTGTGCATCAAAGCAAATTTCCATTGAAAGCTGCAGTGTTGCGTGAAATGCTTTACGAGCCCTCGACTCGACCTACTGCTACTTCGCCTGCATCTCCTTCTTCTCAAGCTCCACCGGGTCCACCTTGTCCACCTTGAGCGCATTTGTCACACCTTTGGCCATAAAGCAAATATACAAGAAAAAAAACCTTCGCTGGAGTCAGTTGAGGGAAATGGATTTTTATGGATTGACATGGCCAGGTAATTGGTTGCACTTCGCCATGATCAAGAAATGTCACGGAGAATGTAGAGATGAGTAAAAGCCTACCTAATTGGGCTAGGACTAAGCGCAATCCAACCCCAACCCAAGTGCCCCAAAGTGCCTTCAAGCCAAGGGCGCCAGTAATATGAAATTATGCGAAGCAGAAGCAGGAGTAGAACCAGGAGCAGCATCTCAACGCATTTAATTGCCACTTACATGATAAAGTTTCTCTAGTTTTTTTTTCTTTCTTAATTTTTTTCTTTCGCCCCGTTCGGTACTAGCCTAGAGCAGCAACCAAATGAAGTTTCCAAGCGAGCTTACAAAAATAAATATATTTTTTTCCTCCTTGTTCGTGTAAGAAGAAAAAATGGGAAGCTATTATAATTATGTTCAGTTGAGGAGCATGGAAAACCAGTTCTTGCAAAATGGAGTTCACTTTTTTTTTTAACCAAAAGAATGTTTCTAGAATGGGTTATAGTATCTTGACCTTGAATCGCGCAAAATTTGTTTGTGAATACCTTTTAGAAGTATGGGCAAAATTCTGATAAAATAAACTTCATACATATATCGCTTGAAATTTAAAGAAGCGCGGAGCAGAGAACTCATCTTTTCTTCACGATAAAAATTTTTGTAGTTTTTTACTACTTTTCATATTTGTTAATTGATATAAATTCTAATTACTGTAAATATACCGAAGAAGGAAAAGAAATTAATATTGAAAATTTAGATTTACGCTTTTTTCCCCAAAAATTTTCAATGAGATTTGAAATTACTGGTTAACAATTTATTAGAGATGCATAAATTCAAATTAAAATTCGATAAAAGTATAACAATATAAATATCGATAGCATATCGATCGAACTATCGTTGCAGCTTAACTCGATACTTTGCCTAATCTAGATTAGTGGCCAATAAGGAATAGATAACTCACATCTTTCCATTCTCAATTAGCATAGCCCGCTTTATCTATCACTCTCTCTCTCTCTCTCTTTCCCGCTTGAAACATTTACACACTGAACAAAAACAACAAAAAAATATCAGCTGGCGGACAATTGCAGGCTGTGCCAGCAAACAATAAGAACAACAACACCAACGTCAACGGCCGCTCATTTAATTCACCACACTCACACATACGCGCCCACATGAAAAAAGGTGAAAAAAAATTGCGACAATTTGGCAAAACAATTAATTCGATAAGCACTGAACGGATTTTTATGTAATTAACACCAAAATAAAGCTGACTGAATGCACTTTACCGATTTAATATACTTTGCGCATTTTTCGACTTTGATTGCGAATGAAAAGTGATAACAATTAGACTCACACACGTTTTAGCTGGCGGCGGCAACAAACGGCAAATTACAACTGAAGAAGATTAGCTAAAGAGAGTGACAGATGAGAGAGAGAGCTTAGATTGGAAGAGAACATGCGAGAGTGACAGATCAAAAGCAACAGCTGACTGTCCTGTTGCAGAAAACAGCTGTTTACTATTATTAAATGAGCTTGTTAATGTTTTGGTCAATTAATTGGTCTTAAAACGTGGCAGGGTGGAAAATAAGTTTACATTATGTCTATGTCGATGTCGCCCGGATCGAATGGCTATATTGTACTGCAAATAAAACGTTGAGCTTATTGTTTTACTTTGTTATTAAGATATTGTTGCCGAATTCAAGGTTTATATGAAGAAAATTAATATGGCAAGGATTAATTAATGCTGTTGAAGCCCAATCATATTGACAAATTATCATCAATTTAATACAGGAATAGTGAAATGAAATATAAGACCATTTTAGTCTCGGGGATCGCTCAAAAGGCAATTCGGTTGCGGATGCCACCAAATTGGCAGAGTTTTAGGAGGTCGGTAGGCTCCCTGGAGATTGCTTTCAGCGAATCCTCCAAAAAGGACAACAAAAACTAAAAAGTTATTAGTAGATGATAAATTTGTTTACCTTTTCACAAAGTTTTAGTGCCTCTGAATCCGCAATTTCTGCATAAATCAATTCATATCGTTTAGAAAACTATCTTAGGATAAAGAAAAAAAAAAAAAACAAGCTTTGAACAAATCTCAATCAATCTTCGAGCATCAGTTTTTGTTCCCACGCGCGCATATTTCAATTAGTCAGAGCCATGAATTATAGCACAAACAATAGTAAAAAAACACAACAACAAAAAAAAAGAAGAACAAAAAAACATAGAAGACATGATAGTCGCTTAAGTATGGCAAATTTGTTGCTGCCATAAAAATTAAGTGCAAGCAAATCCCGTCAACCACTTGACCAGAACCAGTCAAATACCCAAAACCATCAACTAACCCTTAGCCCACCCACCCATTGGTCAGCCACCCACTGAATGGACCAATCGACGTGACGAACAACTAAGTTAGAGAACAGAGCTAAAAAAAAAAAAAAAAATAAGAACACAAACAAAGAGAAAAGGACTAACTAAAATTGAAAGAAAAGAAAGCAACACTGGCAATTTATATAGTAAGCTTACCCCCCCCTCTCTTTCGCTCTCTCTCTCTCTCTCTCTCTCTCGCTTCGTTTTCTTTCATTCTATTTACCTATCTCACTCTGTCTCTCATCCTCTCGCTTTCCTCTGTATGTTATGTAGAAAAATTTACTTATAGTTATAGTTATTTATGCAAAGAGAAAGAACAAATGTAGAGGTGGGGTATGTCGAGAATGAGAGGGAGGGGCAATGGGTGGTGGCATGCAGGTGCAAAGATATATTGTAATTGCATTCAACGTTCAATGTGGAAATTTATGCAAAGCCAAATCAATTTCAATAACAACGACAACAACAGCAACAACAACGAAAAGAAGATGAAAAGTAAAAGATGAGAAGAATAAGAGAATGCGAATTGAGAAAATTGAATGTGTCGTCTTCCTTTCAATAGCGCTATATATGTACATATACATATACATATTCTCTGGGTTTAATGGCAATTTTTTTTTTGCTTAGTTTTAATTAGACAACGCCCCCATCCACATACACTCACACACACACACACACACACACACACACAAACACACACACTGTATGTATATCCTTTTGGGCCAACTCAAAGTGCGTTTGGTAATACATCAATGGTCTTTCCTCGATTCATCTTCTTCTGCTTTCTCATATCGTTGTCGTTGTCGTTGTCGTTTGTTGCCTGCGCAGAAAAGTGCGCTATCTTTTTCGCACTTTGTCCTCACACTGGCCCTCTGACTGGCCGATGGCCGATGCTCGATGCTCGATGCGTCTGTGTATGGCCAGGGCGGCAATTTAGTTTCGTGGTTTCCGTTAACTCAACTTCTTCTTGTACATAGGCCCGAGAGTTTTGACTCCGTCTCCGTCTCCATCTCCGTCTCCATTTCACAAACTCTCCTCCTGCTGCCATCTTCCGCCGAAAAGTTTCGAAATGTTGCGTTGTTGTGCCACGCCTAACGCGCCTCGTGCACATACCTTGCACCATCCATCTACCCTCCCGCCCCCCATTTTTCTGCCACCATCCACCATACGCATTTCCTTGCATCCGCATCCGCATCCGCATTCTGCATCTGCACTCTATGTGCCAGAAGCTCTCATGTGGCTGCATCTCTTCTGCTTGCATTTTCCTGCAATTTTTCGTTTGTTTCGTAGACCCAAAATGCATTTTCCTAGCCTAGATAGAAGGGTGTTAGAGGGTGTTGGGGGTTGGACAGTGGAGTGCTCCCGATGCTGGTCATGGAAAATATTTCAAAGCCATTTCTCGTTTATACTGGAGACCTGAAAAACTGTATACGATACGATACTGGGTCCTGGGTTACGTTTCTAATTAAATTTTATTTTATGCCACCATTTCGGCGCCTTCCACTAGCCCCAGAAATGGAACGGAAGGGAACAAACTCTGTCGCCAATTTATAGCTCTGCACTTGGTCTGCATTTATCATCGTCGTCGTTGTCGTCGTCGTCCAAGTCCAGACCGTACGCTTAGGCCTAGGTTATGCCGGTCCTTCAATTTAGCCATGTTTCGTTTCCCTTTTAGTTAAGAACGCGTTCGGTGTGCAAAATTTCGCCTGATTGCCCTTTGATGAAAACTCAATTATTGTCCATACGAGTTGTAGTCGTTAGAATTGGCGTCGGCATCGGCATCGGCATTGGCATCGTAGTCCGAATCCCAGTTCGAGTTCGAGTTGGAGTTGCTGTCGCCGTTCTCGTTCGCTCTTTAGTCCTAGTTCATGTCCATGGCTTAAGTAACAACTTTGCCTGCTAATTGAAACGCAGCCAAATCTGATGCATCGATCAAAAACGGGGTAACATGTGGGTGGAGAGTTGGGTGGCTTGTTGGGTGGAGAGTTGGCTGGTTGGCCGACCAGTTGGACTAGCTCGTTATCTCGCTGAAATCTTAGATCCAAGGGATGTGCCTACACATATAGCCCTGCCAACGGCTTTTGGCATTTGCCTCTAATGAGTCTAAGGTGATACGACAAATGAATGATTGATATTTCTTTTCCTCACCCGCTCTCTAACTCTTTCTTCCCTTTCTTGCCCCTCTCGGTTTCTGTTTCTTTTTTTTGTTTTTGTCGTTTTTGCTGGCTTTCTCTGTAAATCCAGCTCAATCCTTCTTACCGACTGCACAATTTTCCAATAGTCCTGGTCCCTATGCTTCTGATGCCTGCCTGCCTGCCTTTGGCTGCGATTTCTTTGCCAGAACATTTCGATTTTAACTCACACACACACACACACACAAACACACTCATACACACGCAGCTTATATGGTAAAACGCCGCCATGTTCGTTTTTAGTTTGTTTTCTGCCGCTGCCAGAGTCGCCCTCTTTTTTTGCCCCCCCCTCCCCAACACACACACACACACATACATAGTTTTCTCTATTGAACATTTTACATATTAGAAATTTCGCAAATGGGTGAGTGTAGTATGCCTACTCCCCCACACTTGCATACCAAAACCTCACCCATTTCCTGGCATCCAGCAAAAAGTTATGTGCCCATTGCCCATCTATATTCCCTCCACTTTCTCTCTCTCTTTCTCTCTCGCTCTGTCTCTTCCTCTCCCACAACCATCTCTAGAGTAGCCTTCCAATCCCCTTCCCCCTCCCGTAACGCACACACGCGTTCGAGTTTGAATTCGGCGTCGCCATCGCCATCGCCATCGCCATCGCCATCGTCGTCGTCGTCGTCGTCGTCATAGCCATAGGAACCCAACGTCATTTCTATTTCTCTGTCGTGACCATCGTCGTCGTCGTCGTCATCGTCATCAGCCTCCTCATCCGCCTCATGCCTCCATCTGTTGTTATTGTTGCTGTTGCTGTTGCTGTGCGGCTTTTGATGCCGCTCTCATGTGTTGCCTGGTGTCCTGCCTTTGTTTGTGTGTGTTTGGGTAGTTGGTTGCACTCAGGCCCAGAGCCTGGGTATCCCTTTGCCCCATTCTTGCAAAACTATGTATGTATGTATGTATGTACATATGTGTGAATGTATGCCCAGAGACGGCAGCGGCACAGGCATCCCATTTATGCGTGGAGTATTGATAAAATGCACTGTACAAAAACCAATCTACAAATGTTATAAAGTTAACATATTAACTTGGATTTCTTCTCTCTTTGACTAAACTTAAGTTAATCAAGATATTCCCCAAGGATTTGTATTCATATTTTTATTGAGAGGTAAAATTATATTTGAAATATTCCAATCGCTCCTTTTAGTTTTAGATAGTCCAACTGTGACTCGCCTAGAGGGAAGAGGGTTAGGGGGCCAGTCAAAACATATAAAGTCCAAGTCATAACAAGTTTAATTAAAGAGAATTAGCATTAACAGAGAGAAAGAGTTATTTTCATCCGACAGGAAACTAATTTTTTGTACTGTACTTTTAAAGGGCCCCAAAAAATCGAAAAAAAAAAAGGAAACTCATCGTCATCGAAAGGCATCGAATATAAAACGAGTAACCAATGTCGCCAATGCTCCAGCATCAGCCGTTTCTATTACTTTTGTGCCTTTTCTTCTGCTCGCACTTTTGGTTAAGCCGCTGTGGCTGCTGGGTGCAGCACACACACACACTCAACAACAACAACAAACAGTCATCTACCCAACCAAACTCATTTTGTGCCTTCTACTTCCTTCACTTTACCATCAACCTTCCATATCCAGATCCGTATCCTTACTCTGAATCTCTGAGTGTGTGTGCGTGTATGGGTGTGTGTGTGTGTGTGTGCTGTTGCCATTGTATGCATGCATATTAAATTCAATCGAATGTATTCTCTATACTCGCTTGCTGCCTCGTCTCTTATAGAGTTTCAGTTTTTGTTTTCTTCTTTATGTTCTTTTTGTTTTCTCTCTGCTTCTTTTCACAATTTTGTTTTTTTGCTTTTGCTGTGCCCTGTTCTCTCGCTCTCTCTCTCTCTCTCTCTCTTTCTCTTGAAAGCTGTCCACATTACGTATACGTAACGTAAACCGTATACGTCGCACATTCGTTAGAAATAGGCGGAGTTATCAACGTTTTTCAAGTTATAATAAAAATGCAACACATTTTACAGACATGCCACTATGTATATATGTATGCATACCAGACAAACACACACACACACACACACACACACACACACAGGCTCACTTGTGGCATAGCCCTTTTGGTTGAGAGCTGCTTCCTCTATATTTCTCTTGCTGCTGGCTACTTTCCATAGATTTTTTCCTTCGTTATTGGTTTCGAGTGGCGCGGCATACACACACACACACACACACATATATACCTATATCTATCTATATATAATATATCTAGATATATATATTTGTCTATATAGATGTGCGATTTTTTTTTCGTCATCAACGTCCATGTTGTTGCTATATTTGTTGTTATTGCTGTTGTTTTTTTTTTTTGTTTTCCACCCAGTTACGATTTTTTATTATTTTTCAATGCTCAAACTCGACGTCGCATAAAACTTGTGTTTTTGCTGCTGCCAGAGTCCATTCTCTGCCCCCCTCCCCCCCACCATCTCCCTGACAGCCCCCCCCCCCCCCCGCCTTTTTAGCATACCTCTTCAGTAGTAGTCCCCTTCTCGCCCCACTAAACCTTTACCCATATTGATATGCTTTCCTTGCTGGAGTTACCACTTCACTTACTCCCCTCCTGGCCCCCTTCTCTCCACACACACACACACACTCCTCTAACTCATCGTTACTAGGAGTTTCCATGGCTAGCGAGACATTTTGCTAATGCATTGATTAAAATTGAATTTTTAATTAAAATATTGCACTAGTATGAGAGTATATACATACATCTAAGGCAAGGGAAAGGGAAAGGGGATGAGGTAGTGGGAAAGGGAGGTGCGAGGAATGAGGCATACGAGTGAGTAAGAGAGAACTAAGAATTGTTGTAGTTGTTATTGCCTTTGTTTGTTTTCTAGCATTTTTCCCGTTCCCAATCCATCCCTCTCTCCCTAACTCTCTCTCCCCCTTCTGTATCTCTTCTTCTCACTCGCTGCATATCAAACATTTTTTATTTCATGGATTAGAGCGAAACTCAAGCATAGGAAAATAACAACAGCTAAACTGAATCCATAATTAAAATGCCAAAGAATTCAAAAAATAATTTCGAAATTTAAATGAAAAATTAAAAAAAAAAAAAAATTATAAAAGAAACTTCATTTAACACGACATCTTAACAAAAGTTACGAAAATCGTATGCTATAAAAAAAAAATTAAGTATAAATGCAACAGGTTTAACATTTTTTGCAATGGAAAATATTTTGGCGCTAGATCTTCACATTCTTTAGTTCAGTTGGGTTCATTATATCTATGTGTGGACTCTAGTTTCATTAATATGTCCAAATTTTCAATTCCCCAATAATATAATTAATATTATTCGTTACTGTTTATGCCAAAATAGTCGTTAGGACTAGAATTGAAATGCATAAAATGTTTATAAATTAAAATTGATTTGAGATATACCAAAATAGTATGAATAAGTTGAAAGTTGACAAGGCAAACAAATTGAAATTGTGACATTTACATAATGCAAATAATATTGCTTGTTAAATATTTAGTTGAAATGGCCAAAATAATGGCTATATACCAAATAAGATAATATTCTGCCTGGGTCCAAAAAAAAAAACGAAAACAGAAATCAAATATCCTTTTGTTGTGCTTTGAGGTTTTCGTTTGGGGGGGTGGATCAACACCTGTTGCCCCGTCTGAGCCAAATAGCTTAACTAATTAACCACGTTTAAGTTGAGTTCGCGGTCCAATCATCTTTGTGCCTGGGCTAACAAATGCTTTCGTTTTGCCGTTGTCATAGTTACTTATATATAAGTCGGGCTTAATCATGTCATCAACGCTCGGTCGAGCACATGCAATTGGCACCTGGTTTTCAATTGATTTCGGCTATTGTTTGAGGCACGGTGATATAAATGATTGATTGATTGATTGACTGATTGATAATAATATGGCTAAGCAAAGGCAAGCTCCTTGAGGCATTTCATGTTTATTATGGCCATCAATTTTGTGACTAAATTGTTAGTTAAATTGAAAGTTAATTTAAATGATATTTGTTAGTTTTGTTCACTTTCAATTTGCTGTTTTGTTGTTGCTGTTGTTGTTGTTGTTGTGTTTTTGCTCACTTGCTTAGTCGTTTGGTGAATTGTAAACTCAATCTCAATAAATCACATACAATTATGCAAAACAAAGCATCCTTAAGGAATTTTCACACTTTCACACATTTGGCCACAAAAGGCACACACACACACACACACAGAGACGATAACCAGTGACCACCGAATTGTGAACGATGACCAATGTCCTGCCATACCGCATCACTTCCGCCTAACCGTCTCATGTCTTGGCCACAAGTTGTAGGAAAATCTCTCAATTGCTTTTCTTATGCTGTTGTGAGTAAAATGCAAGGCTATTTACAGAAAATATTTTCTTTACAAAGACCAAGTTCATGGAAGAAGAGACGAACACAAGTTAGTGCGGTTGAGGCAGAGGAGCAGGACCCCAAAATTGAGACGGACAATGCTTAAGCTTTTCCTACACACACACACACACACACACACACACATACATACATACATAAATATAAGTGAGCTAATAAATGTACAGAAATTTCGACAGCAAACATTTACTTAAGCAAAATGGCAATTGAGAAAACGAAACTAAATTCTACCAAAAAAGATATTCTCACTCTGTGTGCGTGTGTGTGCTTGTGTGTGTGTGTGCTTTGTGTGGCGTGTCTCTGTGGTGTCAAGCCACAAACACCTTTTGCGTAAAATAAAGCAATCAAGCAAATAATGCTGCCACATTACACTATCAACAGCTTCAGCTTCCTGCTTCAAACACACACACACACACACACACACACACACCCAGAATGAACAAGCAAGAGACGAAAAGAGGGAGGAAAATGCTCTATCCCCCACCCACACACACACACACACAGCCAAACACATGACAAAATGGAAAATTGAAACAACCTTGAGGAATGCCTTGGCACACACACACACACAAAATGTGGAAGAGGGGTAGGAAGTGGTAGAGAGAGAGGGGGGTAGCAGAGCAAGAGAAAAGTGTCTGGCAAAATGTCTCGACTTGACTACCAACGCGACGCCCTCTGACCGACTCCGACTCCGACTCTGACTCTGACTCAATTCAACTTGACTGTATGACTTGAAGTGAGCCAGACCAACAACAAAAACAACAACGAGAAAGACGATGATGATGATGATGATGATGATGATGATGATGAGAACGACGACAATGCCAACGACAATGACGACAGGATAAAGAAGAAAGAGAAAGAAGATGGAGCACAAGAAGCAAGAAGCAAGCAGCAACTGAAGGCGGCACTTTGTGTGCACTTTCACTTTTACCTTGGCCAAAATGCTTCACATGCTGTGTGCCATATTTAACAAATTTTCTGTAATTTCTCAAAGGGCAACCACCAGGCCAGCCACCTAGCCAGCCAGGCCAGCCAGCCAGCAGCTGTTCATCACTTGACCACAGAGACAGTGGGAGTAAGAGGGGGACGGATATTAACCCATTAGCTTATTCACTTATACAAAAATTTTGAGAGAAATATTTCTTTTTCAACAAACATTCTTCTCTAATCAATTGCACCACCCAACCACCCACCCCCCGCCATGGCACACAAATTTGCAAGAGAAACAAATTACCCCTTGGGCCAACATACGGGTTAAGATGGGCCCAAGCCAAACTGAGTCAAACCAAGCCAAGTCAAGCCACTTGTCAAGATGGCTAACGGCAGAGTTAATGTCTACACGAAGAGGAAGAGAAAGCGAGCCAACCAAGCAACCAACCAACCAACCATTCAGCCAACCAACCATTCAGCCAACTGAGTCAAGTTGAGCCGAGACCGAGTCAGGATTTTGGGCTACAAGCAGCCGCAAATGCTTAACTTCAGACACACACCGGGGCACAAGTAGAAGAAGAGCAAAGGAAGAGAAGGGTGAAGTGACACAGAAGTAGAGAGTGCGGGATGCGGGGAGCATTGGAAAAGACAGACAGCAAGCAGGCTGGCTGGATGGCTGGCTGGCTGGCTGGCAGTCACAGGCAACCACAGCCGCATTGCTGCCAAGGACGAAAAGGCAAAGTAGGAAGTTGTTTTGTGGGTCGCAATTCAAGGCTGACCGTAGAGTCGAGACCCTTTTGCTTGCTCCTGCTGTTCCCATTATGTGTCTATATATGTGTAGGTCTTTGTGTGTGGGTGTGTGTGTGTGTGTGTGGTGGTCGGGGTAGGGGAGGCATCTGTCTCGCAAGATGAAAGCCACTTGCCATTCATGGCTGGCCAAGAGCTGGCTTGCCTTCCTGGTTGGCTTTGGCCAACTCCTTTTGATGACCTTGAGCATTACAGTTATACGTTTGTCCCCACACTCTATCTCTCCCGCTACCGCTCCCGCTCTCTCTATCACTGTGTCTGCATCTGTATGACTATGTTTTGGTCCTTGGCAAAAACCCCTGCCCCACAAGAGCCCTTGCTCTTACTCACTTCACCCATACTTGGCAGTTGGCATCCTTGAGCCTTGGCTTGGGGGTGGCGGTGGCAACGGCAATGGCAACTGGCTTTCTGGCTTCTCCTATTTATCTGCAGTTTTGCAGTTAAGGATGCTGCTGCTACTGCTGCTGCTGCTGCTGGTGAAAGGGACCAAAGGACACGGTCCAGAGCTGGGAGACCGAGTTTTGCATCAAGTGTAAAGTGATGTGTTAAGCTGTTAAGTGCCAAAGTAATTGTTTTCTTTCACCAACAACAACAACCAGAACAACAAGAACAATTACAGTTGCCCAGTGAGCGGAGAGAGTAACGGAAAAGTGGTTGACGTCGCTTTCACTTGCTGCCACTTGACCTTGAGATCCCCCCAACTGCCAAGCCTTTAAAATTGGCTTGTTTCTGGGCTAAGCTAAATTATGTTTGTGTACAGAATTTCGAGCAAATTACAAGATACATTCAGCCAGCAAGGTGTCTCATGGCATGTCCTTGACAAAAAAAAAAAAAATAAACTCACTGCAAAGCAAAGAGAGTCCAACTATCTTAACATAACCCCAATTAAGATGAAATGTTCAAATCTTGAATGATCTCCAAACCATTCAGCGAATCCAGGGCTATCTCTGGCCTCTTGGCATCATTTCATTTTAAGTAAATTGATAGATATTGATTATATTATTTGAAGAACATGGGTCATTCTACTAGAATAAGAACCTTTTAAGTTTTTCAATGAATTAACAAAGGTTTAGAAAGATATTTACTTAAAAAAATCATCAGCAACAATGAGACGAATTCATTGTTCCCAAAACTCTAAAAACGTTTAATTTAGATTTTAGAATTACCACATAAAGGTAGAAACTCTTCTTTAAATCTTTCTCTCAAGCCAAAAGTTAACTAATAATTTAAAGAATATTTTAATCAATTAAATCATTACTGAAACTGAATGAAACTTTAAGGCAAAATATACTTATTATTTTCGAAGACTTTTAAAAATTAATTTGCAAGGTGTCCTCCTACTCCTACACCAACAACTAGTTTACTCAATGGACATATGGTAAGAGATCAAATTTATTCTAATTGATAAATGTGATCAAATACCGAAAAGGCCGAAAGTAGAAGAAATAAAGAGCAACTGTTTGATATGGAGCATGTTAGAAGCCATTTTGATGACCTTCATAAAACAGTTAAATATTAAATATAAGGCATAAATTGAGAATTTCTATAAATTTTAAAAGGAATCAATAGGAAAAAAGTCCCCAAAAACTAAAGCTACTGAATACCAAATTGAGATGGAAAAGGAGAAAACTAAGAACTGAAGACGAAATTGAATGTATCGAAGGATGAGAAATTTAAAAATTCTTTGATTGGTTATAAAAACGGCGAACAAGAGCTAAATTCGGTGTGAAAATATGAGGGGACATTCGATTATATTATAAAATTTTCGACATCTGATCATGATAATGATCCATCTGAACGATAAGCCACTTATGGATTCATTAATGTTTTAAGAGGACCCGGTATGAACTTGGTTGTCCCAGCGAAAATTATAATTGGAATGACCTCAAAATTCTGCATGTTAAATTCATTAAAAATGTGTTTTTAGCATGATCGTAGCGAAGGAAGGGCGAAGCGAGCAGCTCTTAAATGAGATTCGCCTTGCCTCGTTATGATCCTGGCTACGTTCTTGAATAACATTTAAAATGGCAAATCTTCTTTTCGTTTTCAAACTTCAATAAATAAATTTTTAGCTAATAAAAAAATAATTAAATTAAAAAATCTCATAATTCTCTTTTTCTACCTACAAAGTGTTTTTTTCTGGAATACAAATTTTTGACTAACTACAAACCTATTAATAATTGAATAAAATCAAAAGTAATTTCTTGAAAATTAAAATTTTTAAAATTAAGCTCTGATTTTGCAAAAATTCTAACAAAGTTGATTCAATTTTAAAGAGATTCTAAGGGATCGAACTCTCTTTTTGCAGACTTCATAGGGAGACCATAAAATTTCTTGTACAAATTGTTGATAAAAAATCTCTGAGTTATACATAACTTTTCCAATATTTCAGGAATGTGTTTTTTTAAAATTAAACGTGTACTTTTAAATTGAATATGATAGCCAAAACGTTGCCCAACAACAAATAGAAAAATGCCATTTTAGATTGATTATTGTTTTACATTTAGTTGTTCCATTTTTATTTTATTTTTAGTTTATTTGTATAATTTAAGATTTCTCAACTAAAATTATGAAAAAAAAAACATTTTTTTTTTACCATTTGAATGCATTTTTATCCATAGATATATCTCTATATGAATCAGTTTACTCACAAATACATAGAAATTTAATGGTCATATGTGTGTGTGTGTGTGTAATGTATGCATGTGTGTGTGCTCACTGGAACTCTGTGTGTCTGTGTCTGTGTGTGTGTGTGTGTTCTGTATTTAAGTGTAAAATAAGCACAATTTATATATTATCTTTTATATCTGGTTATATATAATATATATATATATATATATATATGTGTGTGTGTGTATATGTATATAAAAAAAAATTTGCATTATTTGCTTAATTATTGTTAATTATTAATTATTAGTTTATATATTACGAATATTACACAATAGAAATTGAAGAAAAAGGCCGTGTGCCATTTAGTTGAAACTCTTGCTAACATTAAGTGGGTGTGGCTTGTTGTGTGGGTGGTGTGTGTGTCGGGATCGGGGTTCGGGGTTCGGGATTCAGGTCGGGGATTGTAATTGGAAGCCTAAAGCTATTGGAAATTTGTACATTATTTACATTTACAGCGTGTAAATATATAATTAATTAATGCATATATAATATATATATATATTTTTTTTTATATATATATATGTTTATGTAAATTGTCGTTTATATATTATGTAGATATAAGTAGATAATGGGATAAGATTTATAGATATATAATTACTAGATATTTTATGCTTATGCAATGTGTGTAACAGTGTGTCGTGTGTGTGTGTGTGTATGTGTGTCGTGTGTGTGTGTGTGTGTGTGTGTGCTTTAAACTAAGATTACGAAATCTACATTTAAGAAATGCACAAGTCTCTTGCTAATGTTCTATAACTTTTTACTTTTTATCTGTTTGTTTTTTTTTTCGTTTGTTTATTATTATAATTATTATTATTAATTTATTTTTATTATACTTATTTTTCTCTTTTTGTGTTTTTTTTTTTGTTTTGCTTCTAACATTTTGGCAAAGAAAAGGCAAAATTTGTGTGTGTGTGTGTGTCGTGTGTGTGTGTGGTGTTAATTGGTAAAAAGTAAAAACCGTAATAAATAATTAAAAAAAAAAAAAGAATAAAGAATATATAGACGAGATCCTATCCTTACAGGAAAGTTTCGAAGTATGATGCGCTTGTATATATATATATATATATGTATATATATTTGTGTGTGTGTGTGTATGTGTGTGTGTGTGTGTGTGTATATGTGTGTGTTGGTGTGTTGTTGTGGGTGAGTCTACTAAGTTTATTTTAATACTTCTGCTCTGCTCTTTCTCTCGTTCTTTTACTCTCTCATACTCTCTCTCTCTCTCTCTATCGCTTGCTATCTTCTCTCTCCATTTTTTTTTTTTTTTTTGTAAAAACTAAGCCTAAACTAACCAGTTAGCAACTTCAACTAAGCACTTAAAACGCTTCTCCTAAGACCTAATCACTTATGGCTAACACAAAAAAAAAAAAAAAACACGTTGGGGTTAAAATAGCAGTCCAAAAATTGTATATACCGTCAAGTTCTTCACAAGAACTTCATTCACACTCTTCCAAATTCGTCTCCTTTGCTGCTCCTCCTGCTCCTTCTCCTCCCATCGATTTAATCCTCATGGGGCATCTCGGCTGCCTGTTGCTGTTCCAATTTGATCTTCATTAGCGGCGATTCGCGCACATTTGCCGGAGCATAGGCAGCCGCTGCCGCAGCGGCTGCTGCAGCTGCACCAGCATCGGTATTGGCAAACAGTTCGCTCATATCCTGGCCGGGAAAGAAGTCCTCGAAACGGGGACTCTTGTTCACCGATTTCTGGAGCAGACCATTGGCAATGGCCTCGAAATCAATGCCAGCGGGCAGACTTTCCAGGAAACGCTTGTTGTACGCATAGCTGGGATGCTCCTTGGCACTCAGCTTGCTGGCATAGTGTATGGATGAGGAATAGGGCGAGGCTGCCGCACCGGGTCTGCCCGATGAGGTGGCCCCCGACTTACCGCCCGCCGAGGAGGAGTTCGAGCCGCGCGATTGATTGCCATATTGGCGTGCCTGCATCGCTTCTTTGAGCTCCCGATCGCGGGATAATTCACGCTCTCTGGACAATTCGCGGGCATAGCTGGCTGCACTTTGGTGGCCACCGCCTCCGCCCCCGCCTCCTCCGCCCGTGCTGCCACCATTGCCGCCACGCTGCTGACTGCCCGGCTGGGTGGGCATCACATTCAGGCCGGGCAAACCCATCAGACCCAATGCACTCAAATCGGGCAAGTTCTCCGCACCGACACGTCTGTCGCTCTGCTGCTGCTGCTGATGCTTGGCCGCTGCGGCCACAGCTGCTGCGGCCGATACTTGATCCTCAATCTCGGAACGCTGCAGATAGGCCGGCGACTTGTACATGTTCATCGATTGATTGTGTGGCGATAATTGCTGCTGCTGCTGCTGCTGCGAGAGTATCTGGCGACGCAGTGATTCGGTCATCGAACTAAGCGGACTACTGGCATCCGGCGGAGCCAGGGCAGCATTTTGGGCAGCCATTTGGCAGCTGCACTATGATAACCATTGGCAGCATTTGACCCGGGACCAAAATGCGACTGCAAAGAGATGCAAGCAAAGGCCATGGGCAAAGAGATAAAGTTAAATTTCAGTTGGATTTAACCAGAATTCAGAGAGAGAAAGAGAGAGAGAAGAAGGGCTTAAATGATTTGGCCAAAAGGCTAAGGCTACTTACACCATGCGCCTGTCCATTGGCATACGGATGGGATCCTATGTCCTCTTTGATCTCCCGATAATCACGAAAGACAACAGCCTTTATGACGCTGCGTATTAGCTCCTCGGGCCACATGCCCAGCAAAATGCGTTGGGGTCTGCCTCTGGCCTTGGGTCTGGGATCGGTGCCGCCATCGAGGGATGGCCCCAGCATATTATGGACACGATTTGCATATAGGACAAATGTCGGATACGGTATATCGTATTTGCGTGCCGCCTGCGACAGTGAGAGCCCCTCCTTGAGGACACTGAATATGGCCTCGGCCATGGCTTCGGGACGCCAGGATTTCAATGGGCCGCGTTCACGAAAACGCAATTGTTGGACCAGATTTTGTTGATTAGTGTTCCAGCATTTTTGCCACATCGATTGCAATTGATATTGATAGCTGTCTGCTGGAAGGAGGCCAAAAGTGATCCAAAAAAAAGAGAAAAAACGAAACGAAGCAAATGGAAATATGATGATAATGTTTCAATTCTCAATTTCTTTTGCAAGGTTGGCAGGGGGGGGGGGGGGGGGCGGTTGATAATTAAAAAACTTGCTAAATGCTAAAAAAAAAAAAAGAAAAGAAAATATCCACTTACCCGCCACAGATGTGCCTGTTGCAGCAGCGCCAGCGCCCATCCAGCCATGTCCGCCGCTCTCAATCATTTTGGCCTATAAAGAGAGACAGAGAGACGGAAAGATAAGTTAAGGGGGTTTTTTTTTTTTTTAGTTAGGTTGTTGATGCGATTAAATAAGGAAAACCAACTTTAGTTTGTGACACAAAATATTGTTTTGCTATTGTTGCTGCTGTTTTCTTTTTCTTTTCTTTTTCGTTTTTTTTTTTTTTTGCCATTGCCCATAAAGGTTTATTAATGCCATAAATGTTGCCAAAGCATTTTGGTATGCAAAAAGCAAATTAGTATACAAAGTGAGGCCATCTCCTCCGCCTCCACCTCCAGCTCTACTCCTCTACTCTTCTAGTTGGTTTGGCTCTTTTTTTAGCTTAGGCAAAGCTTTGGGCCCCATTGTCTTTTCTAGTTAGCTGACTTTTTTTTTGCTTCTTCTCCGTCTCCTACTTTTTTATGGCCCCATGGCATGATGAGGTGCCAGAGGGGGTGGCTGATGGTGGTTGTGGTCGCAAGGAGAGGGGGTGAGAGATTGAGGTTTAGCAGGTATTTATTTATTGCTATTATTAGATATTCCAACTCAACTCAAGCCACTCTAATAATTTAGGTCTATTGTTAAAAACTCTTGTCTACAAAATGCCTTTAAACCATTATAGTAATTGACATGACAAAAACTTAAATTACTTAACTAATTTATGCTAACTTTCTATAATCAATTCTTACTAACATGACATAGTATGGCTTTAGCAATAGATTAGACAATTTTCATTAGCTTCAATTAATTACTGCAAATATTACTTGACAATATTAAAGACATTATCAACTTTTTCATTAGTAATTAAAACTGTTTGCTGCATTTGTTACACTTTTGAAACGCAATTACTGGAAACAATACTTGTTCGAGTACTCAATTTTAGGATTTAGATTTTGGTAAGTACAACTAAAGTAATTATTGTTTCAATTACTCAATAAAAACCCCTTGAAACGTGAGATATTATTTGAGTTAAAGTAATTGATTCATGTTTCAGTGAATTACTTACAAATATTTCAATCATTACTTAATTAGTACTTAACTTATTAACTCTTTACAAGCATTGTGATGAAAATATTACTCAATTATATATACTCTTTGTAATATTTAAACAGGGGGCCCAAATATGAATAAAACCAAGTAATGTAGTTTGTTCCTTTATTTTATGCTGTTAAATTTTTTTTCTTCTCTGTCTCTCTCTATTGTGTGTGTGTGTGTGTGTGTGTGTGTGTTGGTGTGTGAACAAGGCCCCATTTTTTTTTTTCACGTTTTTTTTTTTCTCTCGTCAATTCGCTGGGGCATAGAGAATGCAGAGGAGAGAACAGAAGCGAATGAAAAAAAAAACGGAAAGTTTAAAAATTGATGCACGTTTCGTGCAGCAGAGGCAATAAAGCTTTCCTCACACTGACCGGCACCAGGTTTAGCCAGTAGCCAGAACCCGCCACTTAGCTTGTCCATGCCCATGCCTAAGCCCTATGCCTATGTCTCTCTAGTTAGCGCAGAGAGATGGGAGACGGAGAGAGAGAGAGAGATGGTAAAGGGAAATCGGGTAATACAAATTATGTGCAGCAGCAGCAGCAACAAAAAAAAAAAATGAAAAGAAAAGACTGAAAACTGAAACTGAAGAACAGAACACATATAATGCAAGTCTTAAATATTTGAAAACTAGGCGCCGCCGAGTGAAACTCGAAAACAAACAACAACAACAGTCGAACGGAGTTGCTACTGAAAGGGAGCGACAAACCTAACTGAACACCCTGCATGCCAAAAAGGAAAAAGGTCATAAAATGTATGAATAATTGAAATTGAAAAGTCGGAAGCATTTTTACATTTTTACAGGCGCAACAAACAACACCGGGCCAGCAGCAACAACAACAATGGGGGAAATTGTAAAAAAATGCGGCCCCAGCTCAAAAACAAAATGGCGTTAAAAATGCTATTTTATGTAAAACACTTTGTTAATGACACAAGAGCATGGGCCAAGCGGACAAGTTGGAGGGGGGTGGAGGACAGGCCCAGCGAGCGGGGGCTGAGCCCAGTGGCATGTTGCAGTTGTTGTGGGTGTTTTAGTTTTAGTTTTGTGTGTTTTTTTTTTGCTTTTGTTTCTGTTTTTTGTTGTTTTTCTTTCTGGCCCCTCTGTAATATGGCCTTATGACTTATGACGCGCAGATTTTTGTGAAAGTTAAAGAGTCTAGGCCACCTCTCCGTTCCCGCTGCCCGCTCACCTAACCCTATCCCGTTATACGTTACAAGATTTTACTCAAGCTAATTAATTTTAAATGGCAAAATGGCAATATATAAATAAACTAACTAACTAATGTTTTCACTTGATTTATTAACGCTTTTAACTGATTTAATAACAAACTAATTGCCAATTATAAACAACACAAAGAGAGAGAGCGAGAGGGAGAGCGAGTGGGAGAGAGAGGTAGAAAGACTCCAACTGAAGCAAAGTGAAAAGAAAGTGCAAAATTCTTAATTTTATATTTACGTAGATTTGACTTCGAGCTCAAGTAAGATCTACTTTAAGAATTGAATTCAAAACGATTTATAAGAAATATTTTTGCCTACACCTAATATTTTTTAGTATTCAATCGATATAAAACTAGATGTCATCTGCCAGAACTTTCGATTTTTAATATACTTAATAATACAGATTCACTTTAAATTTCCTTTTCTTGGTATTCTTTGAAATAAATACACAAAATCAAAAGAAACATTTGACTCTTTGATTTAAAAAAAAAAAAAAATTGTAGACACTTGCAATAAAAAGTATTTATTTAAGAATTCCTGTTTAATATTTAATTTCAAACGTCGTCAACGCATAAAATGATTTGCTCCCCATTTAAAGCTATTATAAAGGTTTGCCTTCCTATACTAAACTAATACAGTCATAATGTTCCATTGAGATACTTTTATATAGTAAACTTAATCGTTTCAAAGACAAAGCGTTTTTTTGTTATGAAGTTCTTAGCTGTTTCCATGCGAATGAAAGTTAACTTTGAGTTTAGAATCTTAATCTATGTCTTACTTTTTCCTAATTCGATTAAATTTTAGCTTTCATGATCCATGATCAGAAGTTAAAAAGAGATCCACTTTAGTTACAAATTGTAACTCGAATTTTAGCTACAATTAAAATAATAAAATATCTCGCCAAATTGTCGCCTGCATGGGCAAATATTATATAAATGGAATCATTAATAAATGTCTGCCTCGCTCTCTCTATATAAATATATTTTTACACCCACTCAGAGATTCGCCCTAGAATGAGCATTTGAGCTCATGACTCAACTGAAAGACAGTGCAATACCCTTACCCCCCGCACATACACACACACATGCTCTCTCTCTCCCTGTGTGTGTGTTTTGGATGGGAGGAGGCGCTTGGCTGGATAAACCCTTTTGAACTTGGTCGCCGCGTTAAGTCTTTGGCCAACAACAATTATAAAACTCGACAATGTAGTACAATGTATATTTATGCATTGAATAAAAAAAATTATTACACAGCAACAACAACAATACAAAAAAAAAAAGAAAAAAAAAACAACAGCAAAATGAAAAAATGTTTAATTAATTAAATTTTCAATTTTCCCGCTAGCTAGAGCTAACAGCAACAACAACAAGTTGAACCCGAAGACATCTTGTATATCTGTCTCACCCTACCGCCCCCCCCCTCTCAATCTCTTACCCTCTGCCACTGCTTAGTGTGTGTGTGTGTGTGTTTGTTTCCCCTTTCAACGCTTATTCAACTTTCTTTCAACTCATTTAATTTAATTTGCCAAGCTTCGCTGTTGGCGTCGCAGTCAGCTGATGTTGTTGCTGCTGCTGCTGCTGCTTCTTCCTCTTCTTCATCTACTACTTGTTCTTCTAATTCTTCTTCAGTTGCTGCTGCTGCTGCTGCTGCTGTTGGCGCTTCTTCTTCTTTGCGGGTGCTGGCGGGCTGCTTCTTCTTGCCAATTACTCATTTGTGCACCCCCCTTTTCACATAAAATTTTATTTAATTAATTTTTCCCCGCTTTGCCGCTCCCCGCGCTGCTGCTGCTGCTGTTTTTTGCTGCCGCTTTTGAGTTATTGTTGTTTTTGTTGTTGCTGCTCAAATTTTCTATAAAAATTTATTGATTTTTGTTTTTCCTTTTTGCCCACTGAAAAGTAATTTCTTTTTCACTCTCCCCGCCCCATCCCCTCTCTCTCCCCTCTCCCCTCTCTCTCTCTCTATATGTGTGATGTTGGGGAATAAAAATTAAAAATTTTATAACACCCCTCTCCCGGGCGCTGTTTTTTTTTTTTTTTTTCGTTGCCTCAATCCAAATGCGAGAACCGACACCCTCCCGCCCCCCCCCCTCTTTAAACCACCTTCCCCCTTCTTCTTGTCCCTTTTTAGTGTTTCGCGTCTTCTTCTATGTACGTTTCTACTGTACCGCCCACGCCCTTGGTGGCCTTTCAACCCTTCAATTTTTCACTATATCGCGGGTTCAGCTCCCCTCAGCCCCGCCCCTTCAGACCGACCGAGTAAGCTAAAACCATTCGCTGGCTGTAAAACCCGTTGGATTCTAATGCAATTTTAATTTTATTTTTCAAGCGCGCACATAAACTCAACACTCACCTAAAACCCCCTCACTGTACTACCCCTCACTCTATATATATGTGTACGCCCGCCACATCTCTCACTCTGTCCCGCTCTTTCCCATTGCCTTTAGCCATTTCCCTTATAACTTTGCCACAGTAGTTTCCTTCGACTTGTTCTTGTTCTTTTCATTTCATTTGGGTTTTTTGTATATTTCTTATATTATATAACACTTTATTTATTATTCATTTTCGATTCGTGTTTTTCAGCCCGCTAGTGAGCTGGTGGCACTAGCAGCAGCAACGTCTCAAGTTTGTTATTTTCTCTTGTCTGCCTTAACTTGCTCACCGCAATCCACCTTCTCCTTTCTCTACTTATTGCCACTCCTCCGCCTACTTCTGCTTCTTCTTCGGTGAATCCTCTGCCCCACCGCCAAAAAAAAAATCCTTCTTTCTCTCTGCAGCCTTAGAATGTCTGTTCTGTCCTCCATCATCCCGCTCTCTCACGTTCTCAGTCTCTCTCCTTTTCTCTCTTTCTCTCTGTCTCTCTCGTGCTAGTGAACTTTATGTGTGTGTGTGTGTGTGTGTTTCCATTTCGTTTGTCTACAGTTTACTGAGCGCCTGTTACCTTTTAGCCTTCACTACTACTACATACTACTTACTACTTACTACTTACTACTACTAGCAACTAACTATTTCTCTTACTAACTCTCTTTCTCACTCACTGCTCGCTCTTTGTGTGTGAGTGGTGTGTGTGTGTGTGTATGCTACTCTCATTCATTCATTCATTTATTTATATTACTCAGCCAACCGCACGCACACCCACCCACCTACCACCTACCACCCCCCCCTTCTCCCACGACCACTCACCAAAAAAATATAGAAGACAAGAACGAAAGAACAAGCACTCGCACATTGTCTACGTCTATGTCCTGGCTCCCTCCATTTCACACCCCCATTCCGCCCCAACCATTCCACAATCTTCATTCATTCCATTCCTACCATTCCTTGAGCTTGTTGTTCTGGTGCGCTCACAGGCCGCGCCTTGTCGTCTTCGTTTTATAGTTTTTCGTGCTCATGCCATTCATTAATTTTATAAGAAGCAATGCCTGGCATAATAAATAATTAATTTAAAGACGCTGCTGCACACACACACAGCAGACAGAAAGAGAGAGAGAGAGAGGAGGTAGGAGAGTGGGGTAGAGGAAGAGGTAACGGCACAGCCTTCAAATGCGGTAAAAATAGTTGGCAAAAGTTTCTATCAAGCTCAGAGCGGCACAAGAAAGAAAGTCTTCTTCCTCTCTTCCCCCACTTCTCTTAGTCTATCTGTCTCATTCTTTAGGCCTTGATTATATGGTAGAAAAAAAAGGGAAATTTTTTAAGGATTAAATTTTATTTCATTTCATACGTAAGTAACTTTCTCTCTTTCTCTGTGTCTCTCTAACTCTGTGTCTCTTTCTCTTTTGTTATTGCCTTCACCTAGTTTTAGGATAAAGAAGATAAAAGACAAAGTAAAAAAGTAAAGGGGATTTCGCTGGAGAAGTCTGGGGGGGGGCTGGGTGGTGGTGCGGGCACCCATTTCTCGCTACATTGGCGGTTTTTTTTTTTTTGTTTTATTTTTTTGTGAGGGTTTGGGCAAAAACTAAATATTTAATAGTATTTTATTGCACGAATTTCACATAAAATATGCATATTGGCTCAATGCATTATTCATGGAAATAATGTGGAAAAACACATTTTTCGCGGTGAAACAGCGGAAGGACTTGAGTCGAGTCGAGTCGACTCACGGCGAGCAACTACTCACATACACATGGGTGGCGTAAAAGGGGGTGATGAGAGAGAGAGAGAGAGAGAGAGGAAGGAAACATTCGAGTCGTAATTTCTTTCTATGTAGATTTCTTTTTCACTTATTTTAAATTGTAATGAAATGCAAATGCAAAACAAAGGAGAACAACAATTGCAATTGCTGGGCTAAAAATGGGCAAAAGGAATCGGTTAGGGGGAATTGGTGGGGGGAGGGGGAATAAAGTGGAGCAGAGTGGAGTGAAGAGCAAACGTGTCAGCAACAACTGCAGCAAGTAACAACAACAACAACAGCAACTGAATGTACAATAATTGTAGTAATCATAAAGCCAAGTGCGAGTGCATGAAGCTTGCTTCTGTTTCACTGAAAGTTTTGTGTTGCCTACAACAACTGCAACAAACAGCAACAACAATGGCAACAGCAACAGCAACAAATTTAAATGCAATAAATAATTATATGCCAAGTGTTGAGTGCAGCCAGCCCAATGTGCATTGAGGTGTGTCAAGTTGCCAACTAACCAGCAAGAGGAGAAATTACTACACTAGCAAAGCAGCAATAAACAAAACACTAAACACACACACACACACACACACTAAACACACATACAAATGAAGGGCAAGCAAACTAGCAAGCCCCTAAAAAACAAAAAAAAAACAAAACATAGAAGAACCCTTCTTATATGTGCTGCCGGCGAACCCTCCTAAATTTGTCTCATTGTGGCCTGACTGTCCTGCTATGTTGTTGGGCCTATCAAGAGACCCCACACATCAAAAGCAAAGTGTGGCCACAAAATGTGGCGAAAAACAAAAAAAAAAAAAACCCCTCACTAATACACACACACACACACAAACACAACTGCAAAAGTATATATGTACATAGAGATGACAACGTGAATGGGATAAATAATAGAGTAGAAAAATCTATAATAACATTTATAAACAAAAGTTCAAATAAAAAATTAATTGTGGCAATGTTAAGTTCTACTTACAATATTATAGAAAAATATATATAATTAAAAAAAAAAAAAACAAAGACTCATTCTATCTAGAATTAACAGAATTTTGCCCCACCTCCAATATCATGATTCCTAACAATCAAAAGACCTAAAAGTTTATGTATTTCTATGAATGAAATGAAATTATATGTTTCCCGTTTTTCTTTACGAATCACTTTAAAGCCAAAGACAGATCAGAAAACAAACAAGACAAACAATAAACCAAAGTAAAATGATCGTCAACGCCATTATTGGTAGCCAACCACTGATTAGGATTTTCGGATTGAAGTCTTTCTTTTAAGGTCCTCTGAGCGCAATAGTAAGCTAATTGATTTGACAATTTGTTAAAAAATCAACTATTTAAATGTGGATTGAAATTATTTTGAGTGATGTGTGTGCGGCGAGAGGGAGTAAAAATCTTTGTCAAGAGGGTCCCTTGCTTTGTCACGTGCTCAGCTCTAAGGACCAAGCCTTCGCAGAACACTTAAATATGTTGGCATTCTTGTTTTGTAGCTGTTGTTATTGTTGTTGTTGTTGTTACTTTCACGCTATTTACTTTAGCCATTGTTGTATTGTTGTTGAGCAATTGTAACTTTTTTTTTCACAGTCAGTCGCCGGCAGTGGAGCAGGACCACGCCGTGCCGCGTCGTTATTCATGTACTTTTTGTTGGTGCTTAGTGCTTTCTGTTTGTTTGTGTGCTACTGTGTGTGTGTGTGTGTGTTGTTGTGTGTGTTGTTTGTGTGTGTGTAGTAGTAGTTGCAAAGTAAAAATTAACCTTTTGCAAATAGTAATTTATTGTTCTCTTTCTCCTTTTCTCCCTAACGCTTTCTCTCGCTGTCGCTATTGCTGGCACCGCCCTCTTCATCTAGGATAATGAGGATATATGGTCAGCAATATTGAAATATAGAATACATGCACATACATTTGTTTATGGCGATATGCATGCATTTAAGACTTACACACGAATTGTTTGCTATTGTAATGACGTTGAAGGCTTGCGTGTCCTTTGAGCTTTGCTGATTGAAAGCAGAAGCAAGCAGAGGTAAAGCCTACGCAGAGAGAGAGAGAGAGAGAGAGAGAGAGAGGGAGAGATGGGCAAAGGCAAAGGCAGACAGCTCAAAAGTCGTCTACAAAGTGTTAAAACGGCTGCACACAGTCATTAAATATTAAACTTGTATAAGCAACCAGACTAGAGTACAGAATATATAACAAAAACAACATAGAAAAAAAAACCGGGACGCCCCCATCTTCTACCGCCCCATCACCTCATTCCTTTCTTCTTCATCATAATCATTATTTATGTAAGCGCAAAATCTCGCTATGTTAAATAACAAGAAAATAGTAAAAACCCTGTGTGTGTGTGTGTGTGTGTGTTTGTGTGTGAAAGCGGAAGCGGAAAGCAACACAACTCAGAGCCGCCATTTTGGTCAAGCTCGCACAAATGTATGCTATACTTTTGCAACTACTTCTCAGCCACTCACCCGTTGTATGCCAATCGAAGTCTTCAAAGGCCTAACTACATGGGCCTGGTCGTAGACAAGTGCAAACTGCAACGCACACACACACACACACACACACACACACACACACACACACACACACACACACACACACTGAGAGAGAGAGAGAGAACGAGGGTGAGGGCGATAGAGGGGCAAGCACACACTCACTCAGACGGTAAACCCTTGAAATAATATTTAATATTTAGAGAGACATAAATATTAAATGAGTAATGCCGCCCCACCATACCTCCTTCCAGACCCCTATTACCCCCTTCTTTTGCGCACCATCTTTACCATGTTACTTAGCTAAAATCCAAAAGCTATGCAAAAAAGGTAACACAACTTTTGCTCACCTCCCCTCACCCCCCAACCGCATCACCACAGGGCTCTTACTCTGTTGGCAGGCTTTTCTTCTATACTTGTGCCATACAACTCTTGCACGACCATGTGAAAAAAAAAAAACAAAAAACAAAATAAGAATTACAGCTAACATTCCGCCATTTATTTTTAGACCCTTTTTACAGGGTGTCCCATCTCAATCCATTGATGCATCAAGAGAAAAGTGTATGAAAAAAAAAAAAAAACAACACATCTTCCAATTGATAATCAAAAACGATTTCAACTTCAATGTTTGGTGCGTGTTGTTTTGTGCCCAGCATTAAGGGTATTCCATAGTCCTTATTTTCATTTAACCAATTCACAACTTTAGTTGAGAAAAGAAAAAAAAAGAAACTGCAACTATTTTGCAGCCATGGCACGCTTTTCTTTGCTTTTGGGCCACTCTCCGCTTACACGTTTCTTTCTTTTTTTTTTTGTTTTTTTTTGTTTTTTTACTATTTGATACTTTGGGGAGTCGAAAGTCGAGTCGAACTCTGTGAGCCGCGTCGAACATCGCCATCGCCCATCGCCCATTGCCATAGCCATCGCCGCTGTAGCCGTAGTCGTAGTCGTAGCCGTAGCCATAGTCCATAGCCCATCACCATAGCCAGGCCCATACGAAACGAAATCTTATGAAATATGCAAGGCCTGTGTAATTTCTTATTTAAAATGCCATTAAATTTTTTGAATAGCATAGAGCATAGAACATTTTAGAGTGGAGTGAGAGAGCGGGAACGAAAACGTGAACGAGAACGAGAGAACGAGAGAAGGATGAGGAGTGAGAAGAGTAACTGCTAGCGGAGAGGGTCCATAGTCTAAAAACAGAGCTCAGCGTATGATGCACTCGGGCACCCTGGGTAAATAGAGGTTCACACACACCACACACACACACACACACACCCAACTTGTGCAATGTATCTATGTGTGTGTGTGTGTGTGTGTGTGTGTGTGCCCAGGTTAGACAAATATGGTTGGGTCTGGGCTTTCGGGCTCCTGTTTGAGTTTGCAGGCCATGTGGGAGACGGAGTCGCAGTAGAGTCGAGTCGAGTCGAGAGTTGAGTCAAAAGTCGACTCGGCCAACTTTTAAAATGCATATGGATTGTGTTCTCTATTTTTTTTCTCTCTGTCTCTCTCGCCCTTCCTCTCCCCCTCTTCCTCTTCTCTTTTTAGTTTAGTTTTAGTTGTTGTTGTTAGTTTTTGGAAAGCCTAAATGTATGCAATTGATGCAATTGAAGTTTTGCTACGTGTAATTAATACAAATTACAGGTTAAATAACAAATGTTAACCCGCACCCGCACACACACACACACACACACATACAGGGACACAGTCAACCATTTGGTGCCCCCCAAAGTGGCTAGACATAACCATGCCTAATGTAAATTTAATCGTCTTTTGTTAAACAATTTTAAACAAAAATGTTTTTAATTGTGTGAAAATAAATTAAACTGAACTTAATCTTAAAAATGTATTTCTTCAAAATAGTAATTGATGAGCCATCTATACATACTTGCTTAAAGCTTAATCTCTAACTGGAAGCCCCACATAGACCTGGAATACCAAGTGGGTTCTCCATAAAAGTGTTTGGCAGTGGGTCCAAAAAGGATTCTTTTGGCTGCCTTAAGAAATTTGTCGAAGCTTCTTCATTGAAGAAGCTCGAGAATTTCGACTTTAAGCATTTCTTACAAGTAATACAATCCGAAATTTAACAATGTAGCGCTAAAAATATCTTTGAATAAACATTTTCCCCTTTTGAACCTAAACAGAATGATTTCTCTCTCAAAATCAGCTGTCTCAAACAGTTCTTCATATTGATTAAGCCTTGATTTTTAAAGGGAATATTTCTAAATTTAAATGCCAAGTTAAGGTATTAACTGTCGAAAGTCTTTTAATTTGTCGTCTATTATAATGTGTTCTATTTAAGTATTTATAATTCTAATTTGAGCCTGAGTTGACCATAGAGTTGAGTAATTTTGCTCTTTAGCTGACCAATGCGAGCAGCAGTTGCAGCAGGGGCAGTGGCAGTGGGAGTGGCAGTGGGAGTGGCAGTTGCTGTGGCAGCGACGGCGGCGTCACCTGTCAAACGTAAAAAGCCGACAACCGAGGTTAGCTCTAGTCAGACCAAATGCATTTGCATATATATATATCTAAATATATATATATTATATATATATATGTAAAGATATACATATATGTACATAGATATAGAGGGTATAGACGGTGCGGCGGCAAACACCTTATTAGCCCGGCCCCAATATTGATTGAGTTGAATAGACAACGCAACGAAACAGAGATAGAAGGGCAGAGAGAAAGAGAATTTGAGAGACATTTGGGGGCGGTGTAGGAGAGGTAGAAAAGAGCTCTGCTTAAGATAATTATTAACATAGGCCACATACACGCACACACACACACACAAGCACACACACACACACACACACACATACGTATATACACACAAATTCATTGCTTTATATGTGGTCAGGATATTTGTATGTATGTATGTGTGTATATGACATAGAGATTTGCTAGCTACAGAATTGAATTGCAGTCCGCGGATTTCTAAAATAATTACAAATGCATACGGATTAAATTTGCATTAGAGGCGGGCGGCTGGATGGTCGGCTGGCTGGCTAGCAATTAGACACCATTGGGTCAAAGAAGAGGTAATGTAATACTTATCTAGGCATTGCCTCTTGGTTGCCTACGCAACGATAACGAATCCTTTATTATCCTATATACAATGCTCATTACTTATTATTTGATGCCAACATACATACATACATACATCTAGACATCTTTCCATATGTATGTATATATGTATGGATATATGGCTATATAATTAGAGCTAATGTTTTTCAATTTAATTCTCGAAGGCTGCGTCATTATTATTTCTCATTCGCATTCTCGCATTATTTGTTTCACTTGAAGTGCAGGAAATTGTCTGTAGCCCATTTAAAAATAAACAATAATAAAATAAATAATTAAGAAATACATACAAACAATAACAACAACAACAGCAACAAACTAAGGGGTTAGCAAGGGTAAGGGATACAAAAATTACGCCTTTTTGTTGCGTTTAATTATAAACAAACTCGTGCGTCCGAGAGCAAATGAAATAAATGTTTGTGTGTTTTCTGCTTGCAAAGAAGCAACAAAAATTGCCTATATACCAAGTAAATGGAACGACTAAATGATACTCAGCACAAAACTAATAGATGCAAAACCAATTAAGCCATTAACCATCCCGATTTGCATCTTTGATTTCTCCTACATGAGAATTTTGTTAAGAAACTCCAACGGAAGTCAATTGAAGCTATTAAAAAAAAAAGGAACACTGCAAACTAAAAAACAAATACGAAAACGAGATAAAGATCAAAGTACAGAACGAAGACAAAAAATGAAGCGGAAACAGACCAAGTGGAAATGGAACATGGTCTAAGACTCATTTCTTTATAATTGAAAATGGAACATAAAATTTAAGGAACGATAAGAAAGTTTTGAAATGAAAGGCAACAAATAGAAGGACTTAATACGAAGAAAAACTGAATGAAATATTTATTAAAGTTAAAATGAAAAAGAAGAACAAAGTAAGAAACGAGTTGAAAAATGAAGTAACGTACTAAAGAATGATCGTGTGAACAAATGGAAATGGAACATGTTATTGATTATAGTAGGAAAGCAACGTATTGAAGATCTATTTAAGCTAAGAATCGAAATGATGAACGAGTTAGGAGAAATGGAAAAGAATTATGCAAAAGAAATGATCAACTGGATGGAAGATTAAGAAAAGATAAAGGGAATAAACGTAAAAACGAACGGAAATGGAACATATTTTTTAGAAGGACTTGGCGAATGCAAGAAATGATCAATTGAAATGCCAAAGGCCTAGGCAAAAGCCTTGAGACAGCGAGAGAGAGAGAGGGAGAGAGGGGGTTTCCAATCTACTACTAATCACTGCAATCCGCACAAGGTACATACATATATACCCTTTCACCCCATTGACTGAGGCTCTTTAGGGGATGGGGGTGGGTTGGGGTAGAAGAGGCCATTGAAATCGTATTACATAAACGCTCGAAATAAATATATTAAAAGCATTTCGCATTCGCATTTAATAAGTGAATCATTGTCTGAATGAAAAGAAGAAAAGGCTGTGTATGTATGTGTGTATGTAGCAGCAGCAGCAGCAGCAGCAAGCCAGCGACAACACGCGCAGCCACACAAATTAATAAAATAAATAAAAATCAACACCAACAACAACTACATACAACAGCAGCAGCGGCGATGGAAGAAAAGAAAAAAAAAACAACCCGATGGAAAAGAAAAGAAACAAATAATAATAAAAATGGGAAATCAGTTGGTTTATTATTTATTTTTGGCCACGCACAGAAATAAATCACATCAGAATTTCAAATTCAAATATTCAAACTCACACACACACACACACACACGCACACACACGCAAAATTGTTCAGTTGGCCTTAGAAATTTACACTCGACCCAAGATCGAATATTTCTTAGACTAACACTAACAAAACCAACAACAACAACAACAACTGTTTGTTTTTCCTTTTTGTTAATATCGTTTTATTTGTGTATATACATATATGCCATATATCTCTCTCTCTCTCTCTCTAGATATATGTATATATATATATTTGTTATTTATTTAACATCGTTTTTTCAACAAACAAGCGAAGAAATGAAATGGCATTCGATTGTTTTTAGTAGCTCTCTGATTTTTTATTTATTTTTAATGAGTTAAGCGAACACAAACGCCCAAACGCCCAATCGACCGACCGTCCGACCGAACAGACAGACCCCGCGCCGGACCACCCGTACCGCCCGAACCACCTACAACAACTTTTTGTTGTGCTCTCAATTTTATATTATTTCGACCATGCCCCCAACGCCCCCACACAGTCCATAGAAGCTTTCTTCCTTATCATACGCTGTAAGCCATTGAATCGATTTGGGGTATATTAAGATTTCTATCAAGAATATCGCCCCAACTCCCTTTCCTTTGACTCATTCTATATCCCAAGGATTGGCTTAAGCTATTTTCGAAGGGTATCTAATAGTCGTTTATCTGCCAGTTGCCCTGTTTCTCACTTTTCCCTCAGTCATTTATTCTTTTCTTTTTTAGCACACACAAATGACAGGCAAATGAAATGCGTCAAAGTTGGCCAAATTTGGCAGTTAACTTGGCTGTAAAACCGATAAAAAGAATAATGCATAAACCGAGACCAAAAGAGGGGAAGAGCAAAATTAACTTACTTCCAAAGTAAACGCGAGCTCAGCTGGCTTAAGTTAAGCGAGTAGAGACGCTCTTAACCTTAAGATCATAATTCCAATGGGATATATATATTTCTGGCAATTGTTGGATCATTAAACTATATATATTTGGAAGTTTTTATGTCATGATCAGAGCGACTAATTGAATTGAATGACCGACTTGTAGTCAAAATATATTTACACAGATGTTGGAACATCTAGTTCCAATAAATTGACAAATATTCAAATAGATTTAACAACAACAACAACAACTAGCAGCTAAAGAGGAAAAGTCCAAATTCACCAAACATTCAACTGGAAAAAACAAAGTGGAAGTTCCATAGGAAAAGTCTTCCGTGAGTGAATATACTCTGCGAAAGGGTATCTAAATAAATATATCACATGGATTTCTACTTCATTTGCTCTTTCTTCTTCCGTATAAAACGATGCTTTTCCTGTTTCCCCTGCCGAAATTGGCCCATCTAAAGGTTAATGTCATTTATAAAATGTGGCAACAAATTAATAAAAAAAAAAAAAAAACAAAAAAAACAAAAAAAAAATACAAAAATTTTACTGTCTCAAAGCTCTCGAACGTAAGATCATTAAATGGCATAGAATGAGAGGCAATCTCAGCAAATATTTCCAACGGATATGTCTGAGAAAGTTAAGCAAAATCGACAACTAACGGTTCACCGGTTATCAACTAACGGCACAATGTGTCCGATTTTGGTTCAGAGTTGCATGAGTTATCCTTAAAAAAAAAGTCTTCCATATGCACAAAAAAAATAAATTTAACTGAATCATGCTCTAAACTTATTTATCTCTTGCTGTCTCCCTCTGACATCTTTCCATTTATTGTCAGTGTGTGTGTGTTGTGTGTGTGTGTGTGTGTGTGTGTGTGTGTGTGTGTGTGTGTGTGAGTTAAAAGATTTAAATTTAAATGATTTTCTGTTGTTTCTTTGTCTTTTGTCTTTTGTTCATCTTCGTTCACTTCTTCATTCATTTCATTTTGTGTTGTGTGATTCGCATTTCGGATTCAGAGATTCAGATTCAGATTCGAATTCGGATTCAAAGATTCGCAGCATTCGAATTTTTGTCGACTTATTAATTAATTTATGCAGACACGTTTTAGTTTTATTATTTTAAATTTGTGTAATTTGCTTTTTATGTTTATTATTTTTTTCTTTTTTTTCGGTATGTGTTTGCATTTTCAATGTGTGTGTGTGTGTGTGTGTGTGTGTGTGCGTGTTTTGTGTTTGTTTCATCATAGTCAATCTACAAGAAAGATATAGAAACTTTTGTTGCTGTTGCTCTTGAGCATAAATTATTTTGTTTTCGCTTCATTTAGAAATGTTTGTTTTGTGATTTGTTTTCAAGCACACTCTCCCCACCCCCTCCCCAGCCACCCCTCCTCACCCCCTTAAACCCCTTACCCTTGACCCCTCTCCCAGCTCACCTCATGCCAGCCCTCCTTCAATATTTCGTTTATTTTTGATTTTGATTTTTATGTGAACGTTTTGAAATTTAAATAAATTAAATTTTATTACTTAAAATTGACGAGAAATATGTGTGCCAGCAACAACAGCAACAACAATAACAATCAAATCTGACAATAACAAGATAGTTTTTTTTTATATTTATTAATAAACAAAAAAAAACTCCATGACAAAGTTTATGATTCAAACAGCTGGCCTAAGGTTTTTTTTCCATAACCCCAAATAGGGCCATGAGGGGGAGGAGAAGGAGGAGGAGGAGGAGAAGGAGGAGGGGAAGGGGTGGTCGGCAAGAAGGTGGCGGGCACTTTTTTGTCTACAATTTTATGATTTTATTATTATTATTATTGCTATGATTTTTGTTGCGTTTATTGGCTGAACATTTTTTTGTATGTGGATCATAAAAGTGAACAGCAAAGAAAAAAAAAAAACAACAAATAGTTTTAGTGCCTTCACTTTGCCTAGAAAACAATTGCAGCTCATGTGTCTACCCTTTCGCGTTAAACGGGCATATGGGCAAGGTTGTGGGGTTAAGCAAGAGTTGGCTCAAAACACTTGCTAAAGGGTATCCCATGGTCGTAGGAGTACTCGCCCATGCTAATGCCTAGAAACAATTGCAGCTCTGATTTTGGTGTGTGAAGCCATTGAAAGTTGTTTGCCATTCAAAAAATAAAATAAAAAACCAAAATGGATCTTTAGGTCAACTACCCCCCTTTGGGTGAGTTATATAATTAGTTATGGAAAGCATATCAATCAAAGAGAGCGACAAAGAAAGAGATAGACTCAAGAAAGACAGACGAAAAGGAGAATCAAAAGAGAGAGAGAGAGGGAGAGGGAGAGAAAATAAGCGGAATGCCGCTATTTTTAAACCATTTCGACAGCCGCCACACGCCAACATCGAAATCATCCACAACAACAACAACAACAACAACTAATTCTCACTAATAAAAGTGAAAAAAAAGAGATCTCAGTGCCAAAGGCACACACACACACACACACACAAGACAACAAAAAAAAAAAATGTATTAAATTAAAATTTAAACATTTGCTAATGCTGTCAGTCAGTCTACCTCTCATTGTATCTGTGTGTGTGTGTGTGTGTGTGTGTCGTGTCCTATACCCTAAAACGATAGAGAGTTCCCTTATTAAGATATTCCTTTTGCATATAGTTTTAATATATGATTATCAAAAGGGGGGAACGAAAGAAATGCCAAGGAATACGATAGGACTAATGGATAAGGGATTACTATACCAAGAAAGCATTCCACTTGAAACCCACAAGAAAAAGGCACTTCGGTTTTACTTTACTACATTTTGAATTCAGAACATTATGAAAAACAAATTTAAAACAAGAATGCTAACTTAAAAGTAGTAAATAATCTTTTTCTATTAATCTTCAACAGGCGCTACTACGATTAGCCACGGTTATGGTTTTCTTTTAAAGCCTAAACTAGTTAAGAATTGCAACATTAAATGGCAAAGGCCATGGCTTCTTTCTTTCTACCAAATTTCATTTAAGTTTGTTTTAAACTCAGTTTATAGAGTAGTAAATGAACGGCCTAAATTATGGGTTACCCAAAGATTTGTTATTATTGTTGTTGTTGTTGTTTTTTATAACATTTGCGCATGCGCACAAACTGCCAAACGAGCAAATTAATAATTAATGCAAATAAACACACAAAGCCAACAGCACACAAAAACGAGCTGCTAAAAAAAAAAGAAGGCAACAACAACAAAAGAAAAGGCAAATCAGAAATCAGAACGCACGTGTAAGCTAAAAATTTGATTAATAAAGTAACAATTTAAATAAATATTATTAATAACGCCACCTTTTTTTTTTTTTTTGTTCTGTATTTGTATAAGTGTAAGTGTCTCTGTCGGTGTGTGTGTGTATGTGTATGTAAATTTTGGATATATAAATAAACCGCATTAACGACACGATCAAATGCGACAGCCAAATATATGTAAATTTATATTTGAAATTGAATTCAGCATTTGCCTTAATTAGAAAGATAACATTTCGATACAGACAGACAGACAGACAGACAGATAGAAAGAGAGATAGAAAGAGAGAGAGAGAGAGAGAGAGGGCGACCTAAGGCCGATCAAAAATGTTGAAAGAGTGGGAAAAATGCTTGATTTTCCCTTTTTTTTTCATCCATTGACTGTGGCTTCTTTTTCTAGCTATCATTCATATCCGTTCCACTAACAAATAATAATAATAATAATAAAACAAAAACATAAGAAGGAAAATGCAAAAGCAAACTCCAAATAAAACGGCCAAGTCATCATGACAAACTACAATAAAAATAATTACAAATGTAACTCAACTGACCGACAAGCGACTGAGCGAGGGGGAAGGTGGACAATGGAAACTCAAAGAAAAACCATTAATTAAAAACTATAAAAATTATACCTCCATATATATACACACACACACACCAACACACACAACCATACACACTTGCATAGATCTCGACATCTACATTTACAAGAAATGCTTATATTTTATTATATATATTTGTGGGTATATCTACAATTTGTTCGCCGCTTTTTACATTTTATATTTTTAATTGCTTGGCAAGACACACAGACACACATTGCGGAGAGAGAGAGAGAGAGAGAGAGAGAGGGGCGAAGAGAGTGTGTATATGGCTGGGGTAACATTTTCCCACTTCCATTTTTTTTTTTTTTTTTTTTTATTGTATTATTTAAATTTCTTTGTAATTACACTTGGAGGAGGTTTGTGTCGACGTCTTTCTTTGTCTTTGCTTTATGCATATGCGATTAAGTTTTTCTTTCTGTATTTTTTTTTTGTGACTAAAGAAGGTGTAGAGGGTGGGTGGTAGAGCGGGCTGGGAAAGGTGGGAAAGCAAAAGGAGCACAAAAACATAATTTGGTAGAAGATTGGCAAGAGATTTGCTTGGTAATGGAGACGTTAGAGGGGCGAGACATAAAGAGAGAGAGAATGGAAGGGAGATGTCACTTGTTCTCCAAGAACTTCTTAGTCAGAAATGGGGGCGCAGTTCAGGACTTGCCGTACAAGAGGGGCTAAAACTATTAAAAAAAAAAGAAAGGGGCGTCTTTGGGGGCGGAATTAGGAAATCCATCGAGCGGCACACACACACACACACATGCTTAGAAGTCACTTACCACCCTAGGTTAGGGGGTAGTTGCCTCTTAATAACCACATAGCCAGGCGTTGGCATTCAATTGATATGAGCACCTGTGCCTGGTAGCCTCTACCTGTGTACTCGTACCTGGTACACCTGTAACTGTAACTCTATATATACATATATATATATATATTATTTCTCCTACATTTCTTCTGTTTCTTTTTTTTTATTTTTCTCTATATATATAATTACAATTTATGCTTAATTATATGGCTAGGCATTTCACTTGAAAGACATTTGGTAGTAAATTAGAACATGTTAGCTGCTTAATTAGAAGCTTTGTGAAAACACTTTTAATCACATGTTGAACGAACATTGGACATTCAAATGAATGAAATCTAACTGATGTGATAGTTCCATTTATAGTTCTATATAAGGCCAAAGCAACAGTTTCAATTTGTTTTGGTTAGGGTAAAGTTAGGGCCTAGTTTCTCCTAGGTCAGCCAAAGGCTTAGAATATCGGCCTTAAGAAATGCTTAGGAGCATCTACATATAACAAGAATCTTAACTTAACCCCAAAATGAGAACACAAATTTATTTTTAAGAAAAATTTACTTCGTATGAAAATCTTTGAAAGAATATTTCAGAGTATAATTTAGTTAGAAGTTGGTTCATCAAATATAAGATCGAATTTGTTTAGTAAGTCAACTAAAATTGTAGATACTTGCAAACCAATAAACTAGTTTCTTCTTTTCTTAAGATAAAGAACTAGTTTACTAGTTTAATAAAATTGTGATCATGCAATTGTGGAGCTATTCTCTTTCTTATTTAGAACTAGTTCCTTAGGCGAAACTTCACTTAGAAGAAGAAAGACAAATGGTCCCTAAAATGAACTAGTTTCGGTAAAATAAGTAACCAACTGATTCCCATACTCAGAATGCAAATAGTTATAGGAAAGCTTTTAGTCTACAGTACATTGTTAACGACAACGACTAATGCCAGAGGCAAATAATAATAATAAACTACAATAGATGATCTAATTTAACAATTATTGTTTTGCCATCATGCAGAATGAACAACTATTTGCCATGCCAGATGACTAAGCAGCTATCTGTAGCTAGTCTTGCTATTTATTATGTGTGTTGTATGTATGTATGTATATTAATAAATAATCGAACTAATTTCATCATGTCTTACGTCAATACGAAATTCAATACCCCCTGCATGCGCTCATTTACATTAAACAAAAATTATAATTAATCCGCCCCTTATATCTCAACAATTTATTATATCATAATTTTTACACTTTTCTCGCACACATTTGAGTCACCCACAGAAAGAGTGAGTGAGAAAGAGAGACAGCGTGTGTGTGTGTGTGTGTGTGAGCAGGGGAAGGAGAAGTGTAAGAGGGGCAGCTAAAGGAAGCGACCGAGTGAGAGATAATTTTTTAAAGTGCAAATCCAGACCACACCCCGACACGGTCAAAATTATCACTAATAAACCAATTTCATTATAAGCCGATGTGACATGAATCAGCAGCAGCAGTCGAAGCAGGGGCAGGGGCAGGGGCAGCGATGGTGTGGCAGCAGCAGCATCATCATCATCATCATCAAAATACAACAAATAAATTTACAAACAATTCAAATTGCCGTCGCACCCCCAACAACAAAAATCGCTTACGCTTACTCAACAAGAATTCTCATCTCATTCATTTCAATTTTCTTTATCTTATTGCAAACTATAAATTTAGAATTTAATTTCAAAATAATTATGCACAATTTACATAAAAAACACACACACACACACACACACAAACGCACAGACAAACATTCACACCAAAAAGCTAAAGCAAAAAACAAACGAACAAAAAATATATTTCAAGTGGTCAGAGGCGTAGCAAGAGGATGATATGATATAAGTTATCGACTTTTTAACTTCTCAACTTGATAAGCAACTTAAAAACCAAACTTAGATAAACCGAAACCTTGTCACTGAATAACCGAAATCAAGTAACCAAAATTAAACGAGTTTTTAACTAAAACAAATGTATTATTCGAGTGAAATAAATCATTTTGAGGTGTTAACCGAAATGATATTTCTTATTGTGTGAATAACCGAAACTCGAATCAATCAATTAAATGACACAGAACAAGTTTTTAACCTAATTACATTGTCTAGTTTACTGCTAGTTTTTGCCATCATCCCATTAGACAAGATCTGAAAGATCTACGCCCATGACATGGCAACATTGCTCACTGTTGTTCTTGTATTTGTTTTTGTATTTGGGGTAACTAGCGCACATGCGAGAGCAGTTCAAAGACCTGTTTAGCAGTCAAACCAAGCAGCCAAAAAAAAAAAAAATATAATAATAATAAACATGAAGAATAATTAAAAAGTGAAGCGTAAAGCAACTAAAAGTCTTTAAATTTGAGTCATTTAATTATAATAATTAAAATAGCATATTGTATTTCATAGATACATTTATATCTCACCTCACTCTCCCTTGGCCTCTCCCTCTCCCCCACCCCCTGACTCTATTTCTTTTCTCCTTCTACTTTTCCTCATACAAATGCAATGCAGTGACGCAGCATTATTATCAACAATAAAATGCTCTATGATTCTAGCTGCTTGTATTAGTAGTAGTAATAGTAGCTCATATACTTAATAGAATTGTGTGTAGTAGTAGTAGTAGTAACCAAATGACATAGACATAGACATAGACATAGACATAGACATAGACATAGACATAGACATAGACATAGACATAGACCATTGACCAACTTGGCGGACATACTTGCAAATGAAATACAACAGAAAAATGACTCAGCCCAAATACAATTTAATTATAGCCCAACAATATAAGCAAAACTTATATAGTTTTAACCCAGCCCGATTATAAATGTAGACAAACATACACACACACACACATCTCCATATTTGCTTTTCGCTAATAAGATATAAAAAAAAAAGAATATATATATATATATATATATATTTATTTTAATTAATTATGACCAAGTCAAGCCATAGGCAATTCCTGGAAAAGCTTTCTCAAATATAGTCACATAGAAATTGCTCTCGCGATCTTTGATAGTAGTTCAATTCCTGGAAATCGAACGTCTTAATTACCATTATACGATATTATATATGCATAAAACAAACTGTAACAATTAGATCCATCGATATAGAAATAAGGGCTAAGGCCCTGACTGATGGCCAAAGTCAAAGTTATAATTTATTATTTTTCTATTCTTATTGTTATTTGCTTTGTCATTGCTTCCGAAGTTACGTTAGATTCCCAAAATTTCAATACTTAAGCTAACTATACCAAGTTGGATCGTTACCCATAATCGAAAGAGGCCTTTTAAGAATTTAAAGAGAGTTTCATTTTGTTTCTTTTTCAATTATTTAACTGTTGAGAAAGAGTATAAAAAACAATTGCTAATGCGAAAAGGCCTTGTGGCCACCTTAGTCCCCTTCTATTCTTGGAAAGTTTTTACTTTCCGAAAGTTTCTATTTCACGAGCGTCTACTGTACCAGCTTTGTGAAAGATTCACCTTGAAAATTAAAAAAAAAAAAAAACAAATTTTCCATCAAGCCAATGATCATCTAATCTATTATTGAGTACAGGGTATAAGAAATGTTTGGTTTGTGTTTTTTTTTTTCCTACTTTATCAACTTCGTTTTTGGCTGCATGAAAAATTAATAATAAATTTGAAATTCTACAAAAATGATGCTATATTTATGCGTATGACATTTTAAAAATTAGCTAGCATTTAATTTGAAATTTTCATTTATTTTTTTTTTCCTTTTTTTTTTTGTTTTTTTGTTCGTTTTGTTTCGTTTTGGGTTTTTGGTAGTGTTTCTTGGCACACATTAGCGAGTCATTTTTTTGAAATTTATGGCTGACATGTTTGTTTGTTGGTCGGTTGGTCGGTTGCTTGCTTGCTTGCTTGCTTGGCTGTGTGTTGTTGCTGCGATTGTAATTAATAAAGTAAATTTGACCTCACACAGATATTTAGACATACACACGCACACACAGAGATACATTTGTGTGCATTTAGATGCGACAATATAATGAATGAATTTGAGCCACAAGAAAGATGAGAAAAATAGGCTTGTGACAAAACGTCGTCTCCGAGTGCAATTAGCAGATGCAAAATGCAAGACTGCAAACTGCAATGGCATACACACACACACACCAAGTGTGTTGTGTGTGTGTGTGTGTGTGTGATGTTGTGGCTCTCTTCTCTTGATAAATGTCTTTGGCAGCGGGCACAACAAACTGTGCAAATATTTGACAAAATACAACTATAAATATTGCTTAAGAATTAATGCGGCTGCGGCTGTTGTTGGTGTTGCTGCTGCTGACAAATAGTCAGAGACTTGGCGGCTGTTGCCTGCCTGCGTGCCTGCTGCCTGCCTTTCTGTTGCTGGCCACACAGTGACACCAAAAAGTGCGTAGACATAGACTCGATGACAACTTGAGGCTGCAACTGATGCTGACTGAAGACTGTTGCTGAGGTGTGCGGTTAGCCTCGTAGCTGTTGCTGCTGTCTCTGCCCGCTGACCGACCGCCTGTCAAGTCCAAGAATCTACCACAGACTCGCGTGTCGCGCATCTAACGGTGTCAATTTAGCGACCACAGCCACAGGGCGTGGTTGGCAGACGGACTCGAAAAGTCACCATCAGAGTCACATTCAGAGTTAGAGTTGGAGACGAAGTTTGAGTTAGAGTTATGGAGGCAGAGCCAGAGGTGGAGGCGCAGAGGTGCAGAGAGAAGACATGCTTTTCGTCGTTTAAGTTTATCTTTTGTTTAAGCACATTTTCCTTTTTTTATTGACTTTTGCATTTACAGTTAAATAAATATTGAGTAGAAAATGTATTCGTTAAACAAATATTGTAAATACGATAGTTTTTTTTTTCCTCCCCCTCTACCCACTTCTCCTTGACTCTATCTCTCTCGCTGTTGCCTTTTGCCTTCCTCATCTTTTGCCTGGTATTTTTGTTTACCTCCAAGAGACGATGAAGGAGACGGCGAATGTTCGAGGCTGCATTTGCATTTTTCTTGCACAGGTGGAAATAACACTGAGGGCAGGTGTACATACATATGTTTGTTTGTATGTTTCTCTGTGTGTGTGCGTGTATCTTGCAGTTACATTCGCGCTATCTAGAAGGCCTACTTTGCCCAGTTGTTGTTAAAGTGCTAGGAGGGTTGCTGCTTATTATTATTATACATAGTATGTAGGTACTTGAGGCCAAGAGAAATGTGTGGGAAATGGGCATGGCTCATGCTAAATGGGCAAATAATTCAAGAGAAATATGGTTATACCAAAAGTTAAAAAACTTATCAAGTTCTATTAGTTGGCATACTTAAAAAACACTTGATGAAAAAAAGGAATAATTATGATCAAAATATGATTGCAATGGGTAAGGCAATATATTCGATAAAGCTCTCTTTTTTTTACTCTTAAGACTTTCATTTCTTTGTCTAGACCCATTTAAGAATCCATAATAAATTTTTTCGAAGGAAGTCGATTGCAATTCTTATAGAGTTTCGCTTATGACAAGAGCAAAGATTGCCTTCTATGAACAAAAATAAGAAGAAACAATAACATTGATTTTAAAAAATTGAGCTCAATGACCAAATGATTTAAAGAATTGTGGAAAAAAAAGGTTTCCTAATAGGATAAGTAAAAGATTTCTAACTGAAGGCTTATTAGAAACTGATTTAAAGTGTAAACAATGATTAAGTTATTTTTCAAATTATTAAAATATTTTGATTAAAGAGTTAGCATCTATTTCAGGTTGCCCTCTCAGCCCCCCCGTTTCTCCTTAGTCAACCCTTGCTGGCTGGCTAACACTCAAAGCTATTAAAAAGCAAAAACAAAAAAAAAGAGCAAAGAAGAAAAATCAACTTTCAATGACTTTCTAAACAATTTCCAGTAACTTCAGGCTAGGCAAGAGTCATCATAAAACATTTCCCCCCACTCCAGGCATCTTTCGCTCGCTTTATCCATCTCACTCTCTCTCTCTCTCTCTCTATCGACACTAATAATAAAATGCATAAATAACAAACAGACAACGGCCAGCAGCAAAGCAACAGCAACAGCAAAAAAAAAAAAACAACAAAAAGTGAAGAGAAGAAAAACATTAAAAACTAAAATGGAAACATATGTTTTGTACAAATTATATATCCAATCGTAATTATTATACATGCCAAGAGATGGAGTGGGGGAGGGAGGGGGGAGGAAGACTGAGAGGGAGACGGCGGATCGGTATCGGGGTTGCAAGTACAAACAGATGATTCGATTTATTTAACAGATCTATCTATATAACTAATATCACCATCTCCCTCTAACTTGGTGCTTGGAGTTTTTGGTCTAAGCGGGGTGCTTGCAACTGCTGCGGCAGCGACTGTTGCTGCTGGACCTAAATAAAGAAATGCATTCAACGCGGCGCGGCGCGGCGCGGCGCGGGGCAGCCCAAAAATGAAAATGGAAATGTGAAAAAAAAAAAACATAAGAAAAACAAAGCAAGAGTCAAATGGAAGGAAGAAGAATAAATAAATGGAAAAAGAATTTTTCCTACAGAAAATGTGTGCACACACACACCAACACACACACACAACGAAAGTAATAAATATTGGATGTGGGCAAACGAAAGAAGGGGCAACCGAGATGCAGAGAGTTGCGATGCAGGAAGGGACAGTGAGGTGTGGGGGGAGGGGGGGGA